>JANSVA010000001.1:19517709-19540091 GCA_025504915.1 Erythroxylum reticulatum
TATTTTGCCTTTAAGTCATACACAACTTTATTCTGCCTCAAACAATAATAAAGCAACTAGTGCAGGTTTAATAATCTTTAACACCTTCAACTAGACTTATGCTCAAATATATAGCTACATATTCTAATATTTCCTTATCATTATTGATTTGTTGCCAACTTCAAATGCTAGTGTTAGAAAAAGAAGTAGACGTAAAACTATAGGTTGTGAAATGGCAAGTTATCAATACAAATTGACACTTAAAAAGGTCGTTATGTAGATAAGGTCCAATATGCAAAATTGTCAAGTGAGTTGGGGATTATTGCGAGAATAGAATTACCTTGTCAAAAACATGTTAAGGACCTGAATGGAGATAACTTGCTTAAAAATGCTTTGGAAATTTTTTTTCAAAATATTTAACTGTATGCAATATCATTTTGATGATTTTAAAATTAATTACACTTTCACTTATTGTTCACAGTTGAAATTGAATATTATAGATATTGAGAACCCATATATTTCAAACTATATCACTTTATTATTGAAACAAAGGAACAAGGATCGTCATTTCAAATTACATAAGTATTATAAATTATTCCTTCTGATACGGAGGCAAGAAGACATGTTCTAGAATGAATGTATGAAGAAAATTAGAATAGTTTGTGTGATTATTGGGTTGACCCAAAAGTTCAAGTTTGTTTTCTTTAACTTCATGTTTGCTTCCATTAATCTTGTTAAATGATTTAACCACTACGTTATCTTTTTTCTTTATTTAGGAAAATTATGAAAAGGCAAAGGTCAGTAGAGTAAAAATGAAAACATCTCGTAATGAAGGGTCAAATTCATTTTGCAGTTATCTAAAATGAATATGTAAGAATTTTGTTTACAAGTTATATAAATAAACACTACATTATTTAATGTTCCTTGTATTTTTGTTTCATAAAATAAAGTAAGAAAGAACTATATGGACAAGAGCATGATAGGATTACACTATATAAAGTCACCCACTATAAGGAAGGTAAAGGATGGGAGCAAAAGAAGCAGATAACAACTACGTAAGTATAAAAATTTGTTCAATATTTTAGTTCATTTATTAATGTAGTAGTAAGTAGTAATATTTGAATTGAATATTGGTTTTCTTTTTTCAATTTTAGAATAAGATGCAAAAGTTATTATAAAAATCTATGTTTGAGGGGAATGATCTCAGTGGATAAGTCATTTGCGATATAATACTTGGTACACGTTGGCTATATGAAAGGTTTTGGCTATAGCCTTAAGCCAAATGTTTCAACCTTAACTAATAAAACAATCATTGAACACCTTTAACGGAAAACAATAAACTTAAGACTACATTATAAGCTAAAGTAATTAGGGGATAAGAAACTTGAGCAAAATTAGCAAAACTTTATATGTTATTCAGAATATTACTTGGCCCAGATTATGATAGAAATGAAGAGGAAAGCGAAAGATAGTAATTTTATTTCCTATACTTTTTTTAATTCCCTATGTACTATAATTTAAATTTAATACTTATTTCTCGAATTACATAATGGGTGAACATGGAACTGATGGGAGATTATGTCATGAATGGTAAAGTTATGAGATGTTTGCTTTAATTAGAACCAAATATTTATTGTATCAATACTCACAATATTTTTAGTTAATTTTAACTAAGGTTTTTGGATGATTACAGGTTCATTGACATGGATAACACTAGGTTGTTGTTTGAGTTACGCTCTAATATCTTAGCATTTATAATTTGTAAACTAATCTCTTTATTTATTATTTTCTTTATAAGAATTACTAAAGTTGTCACTAATATCTTGTATAGGAAGAATATTTTTTTGTTGGCATTATTTATATATTTTTTCTTTATGTATACATGATATTTTAAACTAATAATATTTTTGTACGATTTATTTGTATAATAAATTTACAATAAAAATATATCGATACAATATATACAAAACATATTGTTCAATATCATGGATTAAAAATGTAATAAATAACATATCACAACATTATTAAAAACATAGCAAATAATATTTGGCTACGTTAATAACATTTGGATACATTATATAAAATGTAGCTAAATATTTTTAGGGGATGGTTGGTTCACATAAAATAATAGTAGTAGGAATACGAATGAATATAGTGAAGGGTTAGGACAAAGGAATGATTACTATTATTATTGATAGTGGTTGGTTTATTGAAAATCTTGATAAATATATTCTAGTTAATTATATTTAATTAATTATATTGTTTTACTAAAAAGGAAAAATAAAATTTTGTTAAATTTTTGTTTTATATCAAATTTTAATATATTCTAATTAATTATATTTAAATTTAATATATTCTAATTAATTATATTGTTTTGTTCAAAAAGGGAAAAATAATTAGTTAAGTTTTTATATCAAATTTTAATATATTATAATCAATTATATTTAATTTTAATATTTTTTTGCTCAAAATTAAAAATTAATTAAAATCTTATTTTACATCAAAATTTCATACCTATTGATGTCTTCCAAACTCATAAACCAAGCACCTAAAAATATTTGACTACATTTCTAAAAACATAGCTAAAAACTTTGGCTATATTTTATTTTCATTGTCAACCATTTATTGCCAAATTTTTTTCAACCAAGATTCGATTTTTAGCTAGATTTTGTTAATGCTTTAGTTACGAAAACTTTTTGCAGCTAATAATTTTTGTTTATGATTTTTGAAAATTTCACCAATAATTTTCAGCTACAAGGAATAGACAACATTTTGTGTGATGAAACAAAAACGCAACAAATAACTATAGGCGACGGCTTTTAGACATATCTACATTTTTTCGTAGCCAAAAATCAAGTTTATTGCATTGTGACAAAGAACATGAATGGATATTGACAAGAACATCCACTCCCAATAATTGATTATAGATATATTTTGGACCAAATTCTTTTAGCCAATAGAATTCAAACACTCGAAAAGAATTTTTCAATATCTAGACAGGATAAAAGATAAGTAATTTATTACATAAACATTCATTATTATTAATAGTGAGATTTTTGTTTATTTTACTAAAATATTATATTTTCTCTTTAATATTATTAATTTAATTTTGGCAAACTTAAACAAATTCTTTAATATTTATTTTACAAATTTATTGTAAAATACCCTCAAACCAAACTCAAGTTCTGTCACCAAACTTATCATAATAGACTTAGTATGAAACAGAGACTTATATTATATCTTCAACTCACTGTAATAAGTTTAGTCTTAAATATTTGAAATTAGACTTAAATTTACGTCATATCACTCATTTGTTGTCACAAATCTAGTCTCTTACGTTTGAGTCTCTGTTTAATTTAAATTATATCTCCAACTAATTGTATCTTTAACTTATTGCAATCAATTTAATTTTAAAATTTCGAACTTAGACTTAAACCTAAAAATTTAGGCTTAATCTCATACTCAAACTCAAATTATATATCTAATTCATTATAACAAATTTAATTTCAAAATGTTAAACCTAAATCAAAATAGACTATATCTCTAATTATAGCCTTGAACCCTCGAGTCAAAACTTAGACACGAAGAATTCAAACTCACAAAAATTACTACATATCAACTATGACCTTCTTTTAAATAACTAATTATTTGTGCAATATTTACAGTAACCAAGCCTACCATTGATGACGGTCACAGAACTCTCTAGTCTTACCATCAATAGGAGACTTAAAAGAGTTTTGATCATGGAAAGGTGAGACGTCCATCAATAGGCCTTTAACTTTGGAGCATGCTTGAGCTCTCTTAGGGAGCAACATGATGTAATTGTTCTACCAATAACATGGTCATATTGTTCCATGAACTTGTCTACTTAGGTCTCATTCGGTAACTAATAATGAACGACTCAGAATTAAATAAAGGGAATGAGAATGAAAAGTGAGAATTGGAATAAAAATAGAATTACTGATTATACGTGTTTGATATGTAAATACCAGGGATGAGATTATAGAAATTAACAGTTATATCAGTGTTTGATATCAAATATTAAGAATGGTAATGAAATTTTTTATCTTATATTTAATTATTATGTGCTTATTTTGTAAACAATTAATTAAATATTTTATATTATTAATTATTAATACAAAATTTTGTATTTAATAAATAAATAGTCAAAATTTAATGATTCTATAAATTGTTAATTTTTTAATAATTATGTATGATTTTCTTATAAAAATAAAATTAAAAAAACCATAATGAACTTATTTTATGATATAAAACTATTGAAATAAATAAAATAATTATTAAATAAAATAACGTACAATGTTGATAAAAATATAAATATGATCGTGTACAATAATAATTGAGAAAATAAAAACACCAATTTATCATAAAATTAAAATTAAAAAATTAAAAAAAGTTTAGAACAATAAAAACTAACCTAGAAAGATATGTTGATTACCTACGAGAGAGAAAGAGCGAATAGAGAGTTTTAGTTAAGATGAAATACAAAGAAAAAGATAAGAAAAAATATTACCAACGAGAGAAGAAGAGCGAATAGAGAGTTATTAAAATAATTTATATTTTATAAATAATTTATAAAAATTTTCAATAATTTATAAAATTATAAATTTTTAAATAATTATGAAACAAAATAAAATAATAATTTAAATATTAATATAAAAGATAATTTCGATGATAATATTATGATAAGCATCAATATCTTAATAATATTTTGATAATATTCTAATAATATATTTAATCTCTTGTTCCCAATTTTTTATTCCAGCATAAAAGTCCAAGATTACTTAAGATTCATTCCAGTTTTATCATTCCTTATTTTATCTATTGCCAGTAACCAAACAACTAAAAGTTAGGAATGCAGGTTGCACTCTCATTCCCACATCTTTTTTACTAGTTACCAAACATGACCTTAAAGTAACGAGAACTATATTTATTGTAAAAAAAGTGAGCTTGAAAAACTGAAATTTGGCACTCTTCAATGTTGAAGGATAATAATGGCTATAATTGTGCTAATTAAGAATGTAAACAAGTAAAATGTACCATATCAGGTTGTCTTGCAACTTTATATCAACAAGGATGTGATTTTGCAATACGACTCCTGGGCATACGAACTATAAGACAAAAAAGGACAAGACATTCCCACCACTACTAGATAGAAATATGCTATAGTAATAGCTATTTAATCCCATGAAGATCACATCCCATCCAAAGTTATGGGTATTGTATCATACCAGCCAAAAAAAAAGTTATGGGTATTGTATCATACCAGCCAAAAAAGAGTATAGTATCGTACTGTCTCACACTAAAATTTGGTATCAGTATGGATCGGTAGTAAAATACTAACCAGTTACTGGACTAAATTGTAAATTTTTAAAACTTAAAGACTAAATTGAAAATTTGAAATTTTTTTACCCTAATTAAACCTGCCCCCCCTCTCCCCACCCTGCCCCATCCAATCCCACCTGTCGCATGCACTGCACCCCTCTCACTTCTCTCACTCTTAACCCTTTGGTCTAACCATCTCAAATGTCAATCACCATCTTAGCCATCACTCGTCAGCCTGTCGCACTTGCTCATTGCACTTATAATCCTACTCCCGCACTACAACTGCACCGCACTTGCACCCAGACTTACAACTACACTACAAACCCACAGCAATACACCATATTCCATATGCAAAACAACTAACCTGACCTACACCAATCCAGGGATTCACTAAAGGTTGAAAAAATTATGAATTTGTGTTATGCAGTGATATAGTGAAGGTTTCAAAAAATTATGTATTTGTGTTCAATCCTTATTCAAGATAGGGATTTAGAGAAGGTTGAAAAAAATTGCAACAAATTTTGAGGAATTGTAGATTATGAAATCATGGAATATGGATATTGAAACATTGAAATATTAAATTATGTTGATTGTTAATTTAAATATTGAATTGTGTGTTTGTTTTTGTAGAATACTTAATATAGATAAAATATTGAATTGCAAATTTATGATGAATTATGTATTTGCGTCTTGTGAGTTTATGTTGTGTAGTAAATGTGTATGTTGAATTGTTCGTTCTTGGTAAATTGTGTTAGATGGAATTGAATTATGTAGTGTATCATGTATATTAACTCTTGAATATTTAGTTAATTTAAGTAAGAAACTAAGAATGTTGATTTAAATTGGTGAATGAAAGACTATTAAATTAAAGTTGGGAATTAGGATTTTAGTATTAACGTTGATTAAAATTAGTTGAGAAAATAAAATAATGATAAACATTACAAATTGAATTGTATCAGTAAACCAAATAGATTATTTTATAGTTAAATTATGTGATTACATAAATTAGGTTGTAAACTTATAATTGTAAGTTATGGTTGAAATTGAATGGGTTATAGTTGTGAGTTTATTTCTTTGTGGTTGAATTATGTAATCATACAAAATGAGTTATATAAGATTTATGTGCTTTAGTGTTAATTATGAGACAAACAATACATACTTTATAATAGTAGTTGATAATCAAATTAAGTGTTCTTTATTTTAATATGAAGTTATTAATTTAATTTGACATATGTCTTTATTTATTTTACAAATAAATGAAGGGAAATTCAAGTGCTCCTGATAATTCAGTTGCTTTAGGTATGACAATATTCGATGATTCAGCTTGGGCTCATACTAGATTAGTTCCTGGATAAAGAACCATACTATTTATTTGTATTGCAACAAACATTTGAAAGGTGTGTGAATCACTAGATTAAAGAAACATTTAGCCGGAGTCAAAGGTGACATAAAGCTTTGTAAGAAAGTGAGTCCTGATGTGAAATGGAAAATGAAGACTTTGCTTGAAGAGTATCAGTATGAGAAAGATAAAAGGCAAAGATTGAATAATGAAATTGGTACTAAAAGTTCTTTTGTTAGTGGTTAGGATGATAGTGGGGATGTTGAAGGTGTTAGCATTCCTATCCAATAAGAAGGAAATATTACAACTGATGTTAGGAAAAGAAAAAGACATGTATATAAGTGACTCATAATGTTGACATGACAATGGTTAGATGGTATTATAATTTAGGTATAAAATTCAATGTTGCCTAATCTTATTATCATCAACCTATGATATATGTTACTACCTCCTACGTCTTAGGATCCAAAGCTCCTTCAATTGATGACTATAGAGGTAAACTTCTTAGTAGCTCTGTTTATGAAATAAAAAGTTATTTGGATGAAAGAACAATGACTTGGGGCTACTTATAAGTGTTTAATAATGTGTAATGGTTGGACAAATAAAAGATATGAGCTTATTCTTAATTTTTTGGTTTATTCTGTAAAGGAGACAATGTTTTTGAAGTTTATTGATCATCTCACCTTATTAGGAATGTTGATACTCTATTTCAAATATCTGATAAAGTTGTGAATTAATTTGAGCTAGAAAATATTGTTTAGTTCATTGATGATAATGATTCTACTTATAAAGTGGCTAGAAGAAGATTGCAAAACAAGTATAATTCTTTTTATTAGACTCCATGTGCTGCAGATTTTATTGACATGATATTGAAAAATATAGGAGATGTAAGGTATTTTCCTATTATTTATAAAACTATACAGAAAATAAAAATTTTGACCAAGTTCATCTACAACCATGCATGAGTCTTGAATTTAATGAAAAAGGATTTCACCAATGGTAGAAATTTGTATCATCCGACTATTACAAGATTTACAACTAATTTCATTTTAGTGTTTTATCCTGATGAAGGAGTTTAAGCAAATGTTTACAAGTCATAAATGATTTGTATCTCAACATGCTATGTCTAATGCTGGATTGGAAGTTTCTAGAATTATATTTGAATATAATGAATTTTGGTCATGATATCAATTTATGATATGAGTTTATGAGCCTTTGGTAAGGGTGCTTCATCTAGCTGATAGTGATGAGAAGGCAATAATGAGTTATTTTTATGATGCTATGGAGAGAGTAAAGGAAATAATCAAGGTCAATTTGAAAAAACAGGTCTTCTTTGTACACACCTTATCTTACAGTCATCAATGAAAGATGGGAAAGGCAACGTTGCTCTCTATTGTTTATAGTTGAGACATTTTTAAATCCTACTACTTATTTCAAGCCAAGTTTTACAAAGAACTCTAAAGTTCATAGGAGAATGCTATTAACTATTACAACAGTTATTGCTCATAAGATGATACAAGATATTTTAAGCTCACAAATGGAGATTTATAAGGATGCTTTTAGTGATTTTGGAATGCTAATTATTATTCATCAAAGAGATAAAATTAATCCAGGTATATATATTTTCCACTATTTATACTTATTAAAAATTAATCATCACTTTATTTTGTTTATAATGCTACCTTTATTGTTTTGCAATTACTTAATGGAAGCAATTTGGAAGTGGTGCTTCCAAAATTATAAAGGTTTACAATTTAAATTTTAAGTCAATGTGTGAGTGCAATAGGGTGTGAAAGAAATTGGAGCACATTTGAATCTATACATTCCAAGAAAAGGAATAAATTGAAGCATAAAAGATTGAAGGACATGGTCTTTATTCGATATGATTTAAGAGCTTCAAGAAATGTATGCTATTATCATTATTAAGGTGGATATAATTTATTGTATTTTTTAATAATTTTATTTTATTTGTTTATTAGAACTTTTAATAGAACAAGTAGTTCTTTAGATCCAATATGTCTTAATCATATTGATCTTTTAGCGAAATGGGTTTTTAAGGAACATGGTTTGATAGATAATAGTGACTTAGAAGATAATCTTAGATGAGAAAGTATTGACATGTTATTTGGTGCAATAAATTGAAATGATAGTAATGATGAGACTCATCTCAATGATGATGATTTTGTATCAAATGAGAGTTAGGGTCAATATGATTTGATCGAGTATTCGATTAAATAAAAGTCAAGTTGTTCTTTCTCTTTTTCTTTTAATTTTACTTATATTTGATATATATGTTAAATTCTATATATGTCATATAAATATAATTGTAAATTTTTTCAGGTTTTACTTCTAGTTAGTTGTTTCCTCAGCATGAAATCTTGTTGTAAATTGTAATAATTAGAATGTCATGGGTACTTATTATTCCTTTTATTTGATATTTTGATGTAATTATTGTTTATTATATGATAAAATTGTAACATTTTAAATACTTAGTATTGTCCTTAACTTTATATTTGTGTAATGATTAAATAAACTTTTTTCATACTAATTTTGGTTTTTATTTATATTTGAAATATGTGAAAACTATTATAAATAATAATAAATATATTGTTATTATTTCAATTTTCTATTATTATAATTTTTAAAGATAGAGTTAATGTAAAATTATAAATTATACAGTACAATATATTGAGTGAATATTTTGTAATTTTAAAAAATTTAAGGACTATTTTATAAATTTAAAATATTACAAGAAACTTGAATCCATAAATGGATAACATATTCTCCTTGTGACAATATACTTATCTCAACCTAAGGTCTATGCAACTTAAGCCTCGTTGGACTCGTATAATGCACAATCAAAAACTATTCTTGCAAGTCATCACCAAGGGAAATAACTGATAACTCTCTTCCATTTTGGGGACCCCCAATGTTCAAGCTATCCTCGAAAAGCATGTTGCATGAATTTTGAAGTGGCTTAGGACAGAGAAAAAGACCAAGAGGCCCTGAAGGTTGAGATGAATTATAATACAAAAAGAAGCCATAAATGGGGACAAGGGCTTCCCAACTTGGTAGGGTTGCATTCTATGTCATCTTTCATAAGCTATATCGTGTATGTCATCTTTCATAAGCTATATCTTGAGGAAGGCAAGAGATTTTTACAATGAGCTATACTGTGATTAATTCAATAACAAAATGTGAACTAACGTTGGTTGATTCTTATTTTATGATTCCAATCATTCCTGTTGTGAGTCCAGCCCTATGTTAAAGATGTTTTCTAGATTAATTCCATTAAATTTGGACTTTGAATTTGTTATCTATCTTTATATATTAAAAGGAACGAAGATCAAGCAGATTCAAGGTAAAAACCGTTGAATTGAAACTATTTCTAGAACCCATGTCCATGTATGCATTGCACGCGTCCTTATCAATGATGGACATGACCCTATGGATGAATATGTAAGCTTATATAACCATATATGAGTTGAAAAATGACGTTTAAGGAAAAACATGTTTATGTGGAGTCAAACACAATTATGTAAGTGGAGGACACAATCGGGTCTATCAATAGTGTAAATCAATAGGACCATGTATCTCCATGATGTTGCGGTGTTAAGTGACATAGTCAGCACATATGGTTGTATAAACGATTGTATATGATTTAAAAATCTTACATTCTCAAATTTAAAAGATTGGATAAGAGACAAAAGTTGCATTAGACATAAACACATAATGATAAAAAAAGTTTTAGAGTCCAAATAACATTGTTCAACTATAGTTTTATTGAATTTTGATTTCTAGGATTAGTTGGGAGTTATATATATATGTATGTATATATACCAATTTGTACTCAATTATAGAAGCTTTTGAGAGTTAGAGAGGCTAGAGGTCAAAGAGAGATAGCTAAAGAGATAAAATGTAGTTGTCCTATGAGGTGTTCTTGAGTGAGATAACTTGAAACTTCAAAACATTTATATCCTACTATCTTGATTTAGCGGAGTTTATTGACAGTTTTTCCCATAGTTTTTATCTCTACATTAGAGGATTTTTCACGTTAAAATCATTTGCTCAATTTATCTCTCAATCATCTTAATCGTTTGAGTATTTTCTATTGGTTGATTGATCTTATTGATCTTGTGAGTGTTATTGTTTGGACTCCTAACAACTACTATTAGAGCCTTAGATATGGAGAGTGATAATAGCTCTATGGTGAATTTGACGTCGGTCGATTACTCTATACGAAGACATATGATGGAAAATCTCCTATATTGTAAAGATCTCTATGATCCAATCAATATGGACAAAAGTATAGAAGAAAATGTCTCGTCAAAGCCGAAAATAATTATTGATAAAGGGTGGGAAAAGATGAAGTAAAAATATTTAGAAACTATTAGAGAGTGAATAAATATCAATATATTTATCCTAGGAGACAAATCGTTTATAGATGTAGAAGAAATTAGAGAGTCTTTATAAGAGGAAGGCTGCTTACAATAAGATATCCTTGATTAAAAGGCTTGTGAACTTGAAGTTAAAGGCTATGAAATCAATGTCGAAGCATCTCAACGATATTTAGGATATCATCATCAAGCTTAATAAAATGACGATCATTATTGATGATGAGCGACAAGTCATTTTCCTATTTAATATATTATCGGATAATTGGGAAACTTTTTGGTCGTGACTATCAACAACTCTACTCTAGATGGCGTGCTTTATTTAAATGTGATTAAAAAGAGTATGTTCAATAAAGAGATTAGGAGGAGGGAGATCAGTGTTGATAACAAACAAGCTTTTATAGTAGAAAATAAAGGAAGAAGCAAGAGTAAAGGTTCCAAAGGGCAAGATAAGTCTAAAAATAGGAACAAATCTATGGTAAAGAGACCATAACTTGTTACTATTGCACTAAACCTAGTCATTTAAAGAAATTCTACTACAAGTGAAAGAGAGATTAGAATAAACATGACAACTAGAAAGATAAAGATTATAATAACACTACAGCAACAATCTCAAGAACAAATGATAAGGTATTGTTGATTTGTAAGACCAGTGAGTGTCTCCATAGTCACTCAGATTTTAAGTGGCTTGTTGATACAGGGGCTTCCTATAATGTTTTAAAGAGGGAATACTTCACTAATCATAGGAGTGGTGATTTTGGAAGTATGAAGATGGAAAATCATAGCTCTGTTATCATTGTTGGGATGAGTGAGATTCAAGCTCAGACCAACAATGAGTGCATGTTGACCTTAAGAGGTGTACGAAACCATTTTGACTTATGCCTTAATTTATTGTCTACAAATGTGTTTAACGAAGAAGGATATTGGCATATATTTAAGGTTGTTAAGTAGAAGCTGTCTAAAGGAGTATTAATTGTTTCTCGTGGTGGATTATGTTGCACCTTATACAAGACACACTTAAAGTTATATGCTGGAGAACTACATACTATTGAAGGGAATAATACTCCAAATTTATGGTAATGGAGGTTGGGACATGTTGCTACCAAATCACTTATCCATATAAAAATCATTGTTTTTCTCAACCCATCTTATCATTGCATGGCTAGAAAGCAATATCGAGTTTCATTTCATAAAAAATTTACTAAAAGGAAGGCTCCGATGTTTGTGGTCCCATGGAGGTGAAGTCCTTGGGTAGTAATAAATACTGTATTATTTTTATAGATGATACTACACGCAAGACTTAGGTCTTTATATTGAAATTAAAAAAAAAAGATGTTTGAGCCTTTAGGAGATTTCATTCCATAGTGAAAAGAAGATGGAGAGAAAGCTCAAGTTTCCTTGAACTAACAATGGAGGTGAGTGCAACTTTAATGAGTTTAAGGAGTATTGTGTAAGACATGACATAAGACATAAGAAAGCAGAACCTAGTACCCTACAGCACAATGTTGCTACCGTGAGGATGAACATAACTATTATGAAGAAAGTTTAGTGTATGCTCTAAATGTCTAACCTATTGAAGTCCTTTTAAGGTAAGACAGTCCGAACTATAGTTTATATGATCAACAGAACTCCTTTTGTACCATTATGCCTTGATATTCTCGAGAGAGTGTGAAAAGGGAAAGATTCGACTAAACATTTAAGCATTACCAAAGAAATAAAGACTAAAGCTAGATTTGAAGACTACTCCTTATATATTTGTTATATATGGAGATAAGAAGTTTGCATATAGACTCTACGACTAAAAATAAATAAAGTTATCAGGAATAGGAACATAATCTTCTATAATCATGAGATGGGTGCAGATATTATAAAAAAGACAATACTACATCCAACATTTTGTCTTTCGATACTACATGCACTTCTCCCATTTCTACCTCCATTGATTATCCTACAAGTAAAAGAACGTGACAGAAATAAGCTCGTATAAGATGATAATTAAAGGCAATCTAATGGAATGAGTCGTAAGAGCCACATCTTGTGGATGATGTAGAAGACGTTCATGAGCATCATGAACAAGGGGAGTAACTTGCTCAATTGTTAGAAGATGTCCAACCTCAAAGGTCAACTAGAGTGAAGAAGCCTTTGACTAGGTGCCCATGTTTAGAATATCTCCTAGTCACTGTTGAGGGGAAGTTAAAGAATTTCCCAGAAGTGCAATCACTCAAAGGCAAAGAATTTTGGCTCAAGTTAATACAAGATGAGATGGATTCTTTGGACAAAAATGGTGCCAACATGTTGACAAAGGTGGTTCTCGAAAGCAAACTTGAGCTTTGTAGTAAGCTCGTAGCGATGACAAGTGATTGATGAGGTAGTAGATTTTTCTTTCGAAATGGGCTAAAAAGGGAGATTTTTATGGGTTTAACACCATTTTAAAGATGTTTGCTAGATTAATTTTTCTAAATTTGGGCTCTAGAAGTGTTAGTTATCTTCATGGAATAAAAGGAACGAACATAGGGGGATTCAAGGTAGAAACGGATAAGTTGAAGTTGTTTCTTGAGCACATATATATTTGTGAAAATGT
The DNA here is from genome assembly GCA_025504915.1 of Erythroxylum reticulatum. Taxonomy (NCBI): domain Eukaryota; kingdom Viridiplantae; phylum Streptophyta; class Magnoliopsida; order Malpighiales; family Erythroxylaceae; genus Erythroxylum; species Erythroxylum reticulatum. The sequence continues at coordinate 19,531,346 of JANSVA010000001.1, forward strand.
TGGAAAGGCATGTGAATGAATATGTAAGCTTTTGTAATTGTGTACGAGTTGAAAGATAATGTTTAAGGATAGACATGCCTGTGTAGAGTCAAACTTGATTATGTTAGTAGAGGACACAACCATGTCTCCTAACCATGCAAGTCACTATCTTTGTGATGTCGAGTTATTAAGGGACATGGTCACCACACACGACCGTGTGGGCTACTGTGTGCAATTTAAAAATATTATCTTCTCAAATTTAAAAGGTTGGATAAGAGACATAAACACATGATAATAAAAGATTTTTTTTAGTCCAAATACATTGTTCAATTATAGTTTTATTGAATTTTGATTTGTAGGTTTAGTTTTGAACGTGTTTGTGTGTGTGTGTGTGTGTATATATATATATATATATATCAATTTATACTTCATCCTTAAAGTTTTTGGAGTTGAAAAGGCTAGAGGTCAAAGAGAACTAGCTAAAGAGAGAGCTAGAGAGATAACTTGTAGTGATCTTACGAGGTATTCTTGCGCGAGATACCTCAAAAACTTAAATGCTTGTATCCTGCTATTTTGATTTGGTGAAATTTATTGTTTCGTAATTTTTACCTCTACATTGGAATGTTTTTCACGTTAAAATCATGTGTCAAATTTATCTTTCACTCATCTTTACTGTTTGAATAGTTTGTTATTAGTTGAGTGATCTTATCAAGCTTATGGATGTTATTGCTCTTAGTCTCAACAATTCTAGCCCTAACAACTCTTGCATTTCTACAATTGGTTGGAATGAACCAAAGCAAGAAATACCAATAAGTAATCTTGAATAGGGAATGATTATAAGATTATTATTAAATAAGAAATTTTTTATTTTATAAACAATAATATGTTATTATTTATAATGTTGACCATAAAAATTTGTATTTTTGGCAAAAGTTCGTGCCCAAATATTCATAGTTAATTGTTACGGACTCATCTTTTAGTTCTACTCTTCTAGTAGTCGGTGCTTGATGATGGCATGTAATATATATCTTAATTAATTAATATGGATCATTACGGTGGTATCTTAAACTTTGCAAATTGGATAATTTACGTATTAGTTTCTACAGTTTCATTACTACGAGTTTAATATAAAATTTTTCGAAATCTACATAATTAACCAAAAAAAAAGATTATTGTTGGTTAAAAATATCAGGTATTTCTCCAAGAATATGATGAAGTCGATGTGTTGTCATTGTAGATGGTGCTTGCTCGATAAATAATGGCCCGGTAGTGGCTGTTTGGAAAACTCAAACTTCTACCTTTAGATGGCTTGATCTTTTGCAAGGACTTGCAACTCTGAACCCATTATTGAACCACATTGACCTACACAACAGTAATTAGTCATCCCTCTCTCTCCAAATTCTATACGAACTTCAAGTGGTCAATTACTTAGGCCATAATTGCATTGAACACAATCATCTCATTTTCACTCTGTAAGCCGGTTTTGTGTAATGTATAGTGTAATGTCATATTTTTTGAGCAAAATTGTCACTCTTTCGGCATATGCAACGGGCACACCAAGCTAGGAATAATGTTCCTCAGTAAAGAATAAGGAATTCAAGAATTGGTATCTAATTCCTAGGATTTCACTAGTTCTCTAACAACAAAAGGTTCCAGGAAAGACTAGCCTTAAAAAGAATTGCAGGTGCAGATTACTATGGCGGACACTAATCTGAAGTGAGCTCAAACTCTGCACCAATTGGTAGATGGTCACTCGGATGGTAGTAGTTTGGTAATCCGCCAAGAACATCAGGTGAATTTTCTTCAGGAAGTTGAAGGATGCTCACTGGTTTTATTCGATCAGTGGGGGAAAAGAATATGTAATCTAGTGTATTTGTGAAGTCGGGAGTGCAGTTTGTGAAAGGTGGCTCGTTGCCTCTTACATGAGCATATACACTGCATAAGGGAATGGAAGGCTCATCCGAGCAGTCCACTGGTGCAACTGAATTGTTCCCTGAAACAAGGTACTGGTAAACCTGAAACAATGAATCGAGGAATGTAAGAACTAAGGCTGCAGTAGTATCCAAGTGTTCCCCATAGCCAGAGATAGAAATGTAACTATATTTTCTCAACTATTATAAGATTAGGAATTCATGTGGTAACAAAGAAAAGAGAAGGCAAAGGTATAATCACAGACCTTGTCCCCTGGAACTGAATTGAAGTCTCCGGCTAAAACTACTGAAGGTGCACATTTATACTGGTCGGATACTACTTTCCTGAATTGATCTAAGCGAGATAAAAGATATTTAGCTTGGGCAAGCTTGACATCAGCCCATTCAGGATCCCTGGAACAAATGGGACCCAATATGGTCACCTAAGATTGTCAAGCATTAATGTTTCTATAAAAGCACTACTAAATTCTTCCAACAAAATCAAGAAGATTGGCTGTTCCAAGAAGACTGGTTGCATGACAATAAAATACCACAGTGCATCTTTCAATTTGAACAGATTAACAATATTAACTTACCAGTAGAGGTGCGTGTTTGCAACTATAACGACGTGACAAAAAGGTTTATTGAGTTTAAAGGCCGCCATAATTCCAACACAGTCACGTTTTAATCGTACATGAGGATCATCAGGATCTCCATGATCCTCAGCAGTACCTTTTACTATTGAATCTGAAGGTAGATCATTGAAGGAGTAAGTTAACAGCTTGGTATTTAGTATGCACTATGTGCAAGAAACATATTGTCAAAAGTTTCCTCACGAATATAATGGAACAAGTACAATGTTGCATGCCACTTGATAAAAAATTCAAATAACTATATGGAAAATATAGATACATAACTATAACCTTGTATCTAAAAATTCGTCAACATTAACAAGAGTAACCAAGAAAAAGAAGGCATGCAAATGAAAACAAAAATCATACAGCAAAGGTGAGCATAACCAAGAAAAAGAAGGCATGCAAATGAAAACAAAAAACATACAGCAAAGGTGAGCACTATTTCTTGGTTTACCTTTTTTATATTCCTTGTCCAGTGTATAATTGTCTTTCTCAACACATGAAACAGGATCATCTTGTATTGTGTTCAAAAGATCATTGTATTCTATCCCTTCCTCTACAAGTAACTCTGCACTAAAACCATGTTTTTACATAATTAGAAAATAGAAACACGTAGGATAGTTTTTTTTTTAATGCTTTACTCATCATGGAGAGCATGAAGAAAAATATTTGAAGAACCAAAGGCGTTCATGTTAGAAATAGCAAAACCTACAGCCATGAAGTCATAAGCAAATGCTCTTCGGAATGATAAAATTAGGTGTAACTCCAATCCAAATGGTACCTCAAGGAGAAAAGGATTGCCTAAAACTTACAAGACTTATTAGGCTCTTACTCCCAGTCGATATAAAATATTTATCATACCTAGCACACACCCCTTATGCAGATGTGAATATCTGATGGCAAAATTTAGAATACTGAACCTCTGTGGGCAGCTCATAGGACTGGACATTTGTAAAAGACCTATCATCAAACTAAGATTGGCTCTAATGCCATGATAAAACTAGCCTAACTCCATTGCAAAAGGCATTTTAAGGGGAGGATTGCCCAAGCTTTTTAAGGCTTCTTAGGCTCTTACTCCTCAGTCGATGTGAGATATTTATCATACTTAGTAGGTAGCGTCTCTTTTGACATCTTCAATGCCTTTATATCTGTAAGAAATATTGTTATCCTGGAGTTCAAGGAAAAGACAACCTCAAAGGTGTTTACTTGTTATGCTAATCATGATTTTATTTATAAGCCATTTCAGTCTTATCAACATTCAAAAGAAACTAAATTTCCAACTTCTGAAACGATACAAGTTTCAGAAATATGTAGGCAAACATTTTTGGCATATCAGCCTATTTCCTCAACATGATTTGGAGTAGATAAATGGTGAAAAGATGCAGAAATCTAGTTTACATGACATTATGTACCATTTCTGTTCACTGACCATTACTTGCTGATACAGCATACTTTTCGAATGGTGCTACATGAAAACTAATGATGGTCAACTAAATTTCATGGGTTGAAATGGTGTTAAATTTTATAAATTAGAACACAATAGTCAATACATGAGTGAATATGAAAACGAAGATGTAGCTTGACAAGCAAAGCTGCTCCACCTAATTGATTCCTATTGTATTCTCCACCCAAATTCACCCAAACCATTTGTAATTTAATGTAAAAAAACTAAAAGTAACAGGTAAAGCATACCTGTCTTGTCTATAAAATATTCCACAGCCGTCACGCTTCTGTCCACTTCTCTGAATATATATGCTCGAGTAGCCATGACTCTCAATATTTGGCTTGTAAAAGCTATCATACTCATCCACTTCCTGGTGTTTACAACATGAAATTCCAAATGAAATCAAAAAATAAACACAAACTTGTTGATGCAAGAAAATATACATCATAATTTGAGAAGAAATTCAAATCACAAAAAAAAGCAACAATATGAGCCAGCCTTATAGATTACACATGGTGAGATTCAAATGATTGTAGTTATTAATACAAGAAAGTCACATATCACCTGTAGACAAAGAAAGTCACCACCAAGGTCCTTAAGAACAGATAGAATTGACTGTGATCGAGCCTTCCACCTATGTTGACCACAAGCAACAAATAAAAAAAAAAAGTGTAATCAGTTCATTAGAATCTAACAAAGTAGACATAAAACAACAGTGCACAATAAGTGATATTCATGTCTTAAATATTTTTATGGTACTCGTCATATTAATCTTAGATGACTTGTTCAGGGATTAACAATAATTCTCTTACACATGGTATTTTGCATTCTAAATTCTATTAGAATAAAATGGATAAAAGGGTGCACACATAACTAAAACCTACGTACCAACATCACTGAATGATATGTCATCTCAGAATTTGCATGATGGTATTGGCAACAAAAGAAAATAAAACACAACCAATGATAACGTTTAGAATTGTGAAGCAATAATGCAATTGGAATGATAATGACAAAGATGATGGGGTTGTGTACTGTATACTAAATAATGATACAAATTTTAGATAGTGGACCTACTTCAGGGAAGGAGATGGCGAGTGGGGGAAGAACGAACTCTTCACATAAGCCTACAAACAAAAGAACCTTTAAGCACATAACTAGGAGGAGCGTATATACATAATGTGTACAATTTGACCCAATGGAAGAGAACCAAAGAAATAAACATTTCTCTTCTCAGTAGAAGAACAAGGGTACAACTCCCGTTGTGCTTAAAAGTCAGAAAAAACCAAATTGTGATATGCATACTTTTTTCATAACTTACATTAGTGGCGCAAAAACCACACTTAGAAACAAAATAGAATTTTATCACGTAAGCCAATTGCATATCTATTCAAGATGTGGTAGTTAAAATATCATTTGTTTTACAACTTAGACCCACCCTTATAACTTAACAACGGGTGAATAAGTAAATGAAATAGGAATCGGATGAAAGTTTGGGGGAGCTAAGTTGTTTGACAACTCAAATAGTATAAGTTTTTCATACCTGAGCCAAAATGTTAAAGGATACTAGACGGAATCTGATACCTGCAACACCACGAAATACTTTGCTTCATAACAATGGAACAGCAAAGCTGTTAGCATTGTAATTTCTACCAGCAAGTTCTAGAGTTACTTGAAAGATGTCTAAATAATTTTAAAAGAATAAAAAATAATGTTTTCTTGGGGTACCAAATATATTCTCATTTAAACCCATCAAGAATACAGTTAGCAGAGTATTTGAGATTATTGTTTATGTTTTCAATGATCATACCTTTGCTAGATTAATCTGTGTAGAATGCCAGGTTATGGTCAAATCAGATTGGCAGTAACAGCCTTGCTTGTACTTTACAGCAGGTAATGTAATTTAAACCAATCAATAACATGCAATTGTGGAATGTTGCAAAAACATAAATCATATAGTCTAAATTCAACGTAAAGCTGACTCCAAAATGGCATCAAGAAAGTGACATAAGCGAAAGAAAAGGTGCTGGTAGATGGATAGAAAGATGTAATGACATACTTCCAAATTTTCCATATGGAAGAACAAGTAGCAATAGGTACACAAAACATATTAAACGAAGGAAAAGAAGTGAACTGTGCATACCATCGGGTTTACTTCTTGAATGAATGTCACCTCCTTCAACGGAAACAAACTTTGGGCATAATGGTGAAGGCGTTGTGCTCATTTTGCTCAAGCAAGTTCTGTATGATAAACAATCAACGTAACAGTTCTATACGATTTCCATGCCCAATCCAAATATGGTAACAAACAGTACAAGCTTTGGTCCCATAGTAAAGAGAGTAAGGGAAGCTACTTTGTCTATGCAGGTAAACTGGTTGCTAAATACAAAGTTTGCGCAATAACAATATTTTTGTTAGATTATTGAAATTAATTAAAATCAAATAAGAACTTATGTTAGATCCACAAGAGATTCAGAACTCTAAGCGACAAAAGATTCGAAGTTTATACACCTGCTATATTATTCATGAGGTGAAAATTATGAAGTTATGACAAATTTCCCTTCAACGATTGGATTTCAACATTTCTTTCTTTGCAAACTACGGAAACTGAATAAAGGGTAATCAAGAATTACTCAAGCACCTAGAAGCGGATACCTTTTTTTAGCAATCTTAATTTCTAATACACTATGGAAGCAAGTAGTTATACCCAAAAAAGACATTTTCTTTAATTATATCTTACTCGGTTCATTCTGTTGTCTGGGAAAAAAGGGACTCCATGTTCCTTTTTTCTCGACTGAAGACCAAAGATTTAATAAAAAAAGAAGGGAGGAGAAACGAGGGGGGCAAAGTAGAAAGCTCAAAACTTTTCCATTAATTTTCTGGCACCAGCAACGACAAAATTAAGAAATTGGGTGTTAAAAATTGTGATACAAAGCTGAAAGACAAGCAAAACTAGAAAACTATAGTTGAGAAGAACCCAGCAGGACACAGGTGAAGGCAAGAAACACAAGTACAGATTATGAACATTCTCATCTAGTAACCAGAGTTGACGTTGAGAAGCTCAGTTACAAAGTAAGCGAGAGCTACGTACCTGTAAATGGAGGGAACGGGTCGCCGGACGAATGAAGAGAAGGTGATGACGAGCATTATAAGTTACACATTCGGAGCCAGAAACAAGATTCCACCCCTGAGTTCGAGTGTACAAGGCATTTATATTTTTAAAAAAAACGAAAAAAAATGTAGTGTGTTTTCTAGTTAACCTGACTCGAGTATGTAGTATATACAAGCCAAATTAGGTTCTTAGAAAAAAAAAAGAGAGCTTGGCCTCTTGGATTTAGAGGTCTGCCAGTTTTCAATATGGTCTAAGAGAAGCCGACGTACAAAGGGGTTAAACCGGGCTAGAAGTTTAAATTGTGGCTTTAACCTTTTTGAGTTTAATTAGTTTGACATTTGAACTTAAAACATACTTAATAAAGGGCAAAAATTTTAAGAGTCTATTTAATTAAAGACTTTTTTGAACAAAAATTAGAATGCATTTACACAGGCTGTTACAATGTACAACGTGACACTGTTACTATTGTTTTAAATGTCACGTTTAAAAGGTACAAACTTGCGTTGCGTTTTAAGTTTTAACCTTAGATCTTAGTAAATTTGATAAAGTAAAAACAGAAACATGTTATGTAAAAGTTACAGAAAATTTTAAATTTTCTACCGCCTTCCCTCTTGGACACATCTTTACCGTCGTCCAATCCACGTTCCAGTTTTCATGAAAGGGTTGTCACGCGTCAAAATTGTCGCCTGATTCGCGCTTCTTCCTTTGTTAAACTAGTGTCTTGCCTGGTTAATGCATCTTTAACGTCACTTGATTTGCCTTCCAGTCTTCATTGAAGGGGTTGACTTGCCTGGTTGACGCATCATCTCTTGAAACTAAGGTAAGTCCTAGAATTAAGTATTAGCCATTAAACTTAAGAGCGGGAAAACATTTAATTATGAGAAATCTGAGGTTAGAGCAAGAAACTTCAAGTATGAAATATTTTTAAGAAGTTACATATTAATATACCCTTCATATATACTGAGTAAGTTTGAAAAAATTAAAATTTTTATAAGGACTGACTTTAATACGGAAGCGGTTGATTGATTCTCTACTTGCTAATCCACATTTTATGTTTGCCTACTAGAGTCACCATCAATCCACGTCCCAAACTCTAAGCCTTGATGGTGTGATTCACATAAGGAAGAATGGAGTTTTTCTCTATGATTGCAATGAATGTTATCTCTTCTATTTTTCACTCCCTTAATCCTCCTTTTATATTAGGACAAACATAACAGACAGAAGTTGACGTGGCTGTTCATATTGTGCAACTATCAACAACTCTCACTCGGTCACATAAGCATCGAGTTACATCTTCTCTCTAAACTTTCACGTGTCATACTGGAAATGGGGCGTGCAACTATTAAAGAACTAGTAGTGTTGTATTAAGTCACCATCTAACTAACATAATACTTTCACATAGTCATAATACCCCAAATCATCCAAAATATCACCAAACGCATACACTCTCTTTATGCTCATAGAAATATCATATGATTATACACCAAGTATAATCACCCGGGCTGATATGGTGATGAAGGAAAAAATTCTTCCTTAGACACTCATAATAATCCATCTTAGCTTAAATGCTTTCCTAATGTGCTCCACTGGACTGTATACATCTTAGCCCTTGGAAAAACACACTAAAGTAGCAACACCAAGCCTTGACTTCATATCATAGTTCTAA
>JANSVA010000001.1:19540191-19565853 GCA_025504915.1 Erythroxylum reticulatum
TTTTTAATCATTGTTATATATTATATAAACTTTAGGAGGGCTTATTTATACATTCCATCATCAAACCGAAAGGCTTGTGATGATATGTATAATTAACAAACTAAATAGAAGAAGGTATTAGCAAATGATTATATCTTAGCAAATGATTAGATCTTTGAACCTAATTACGTAGCAAAATCATGTGATTAAGTGTTAAATATTCTGGTTGTTAATATTGCTCCACCTATAAATCGCCCTCTTAACTAACGTTTGATGGTTCACTGCAGAATACTTCTCAACTATTCACAATTGTTCCCTACGTCTTTGTATACTTAAGATGGAATTATAAGTAATAACTAATTACAAATCCATACTTTCTATTAGTACATTTTATAAATAAAAATTCACCTATTTTTATTCTAATTTATATAAAGTATAATTTAATTTTGTAACAATTATTTATTAAATTGCAAAGTTTTATAATATAAATTTATAAAAATGTTACCAGTATAATTGAATTTTAAATTAATTAAGTATTATGCCTATATATATATATACATATATGTAAAGAATATTAAAATATGATGGTAAATAAAAATCAATATATTGATTAATAAAATAATATATTAATTCATAATATATTATTTTATTAATAAATAATATATTATTTTAAAGCATTCTTCTTATAGAAAAGAAATGGGACCGTCTGCAATGAGTTTTCATTACTGCTTACTTTTTATTTTTAAGATGACCTTAGATGGAAAGTTTTCTTAATTTCGAGGATCTTTTATGTTGCAATTAAAAAGCAATGGCATTATGGCCTATTGCCTTCAAAATTGACTCCTTAGCTACATCTTGCCCTCATAATCATTAAACTGCTTCTTTAATTCTTTTAAAAGAACAGACTTCAATTTTTTTTTCCCATAAATAGAATTTTAACAATATCGGAATTAAAAATTATATAGGAAGTGCCCTTTTGTTAAAAATACAATTATCACATAACTATTTACCTTAAGCACTATGTGATTCATACTAATCTTTTCACCAAATGCTTAAAGTCACAATTGATTAGTGTTTAACAAGGACAATCTAGAGATGACTTTAAGTAACTTAGAAAGAGAGAGGGAGATCATGTGCCTGAGTGAAGACAGGAATGAATTAGCTCTTAAACTGCATGAAAACAGCTCTCAAGCAAACACAACAGGTAAAGATAGATTGAAAATGGAATAACTTGGAGAAGAATAACACCTTGTGAATTTTGTAAACTAAGCTAACTATTCATATGTTAATTGGTTTCCATTAAAAAGAAAAGATGCAACATCTTATTCCATCTTTCCTTAATCCATCCATCCCTTGCTTTTAACGCATGTCGATGTTTCTTAGAAATGGTCCAATAACTTGTATAGCATTCCCCAATTCACCAGAATTTTATATTCTTAGGTCTCTGTATATGTTGTTGTGATGACCCATTTGTTGGTTAACTAATATAATCTTGGAAAAAAGTATGCTTGAATCCAATAATCTCATTTCCTTGTTATGAAACAATAAAATATAAAGCAAGGTGTAACAGAAATCAAATCGTGAATAAGGTCAATATCCCTTAACATCTCTATTCCATTACTGTCGATTAGGTAGAGAGGTCCCTTCGAAGCCAAACGCAGTTGACTACTTGTCACTCAATGAAGTGAAAATGATAAGGTCAACTATGAAAGGAAGAAGTGATTCATTTTACATGTCGATCGTATTATTAGTTTATGTGTACGTAGTGCATGTATTTTACTTCTACAAATACTAGGTTAGATTCGTGAAACTGAAAACTGTTTTCATACTTGTCGTTTACTTTTCACACTGGCATGTCAGAACAATGGTTAATAGACTTCGCTTGAGGGTCTCACGAAGTTGGTGTGAAGATGGTTAAATTATGTTGGCTGTAGTATATATTAGTTATAAAACTGTAAAACGCTGGGTTTCTTCGAGATTATAATAGCTTATACTGAATAGGGTTGAGGATAAATGAAGAAGACATCTCGGAAACCTCGAAAAACACCAGAACCAAAGCTTCTACTTCAATCTTGCGATTTAATGAAAAACTGTATACTGCAGTAATCAGGAACATGGTAAAAGTAAACCAACCCTTCGCCCTGTCCTCCAAGCTTCTTTATTTTTCATTTTAAAAGTCTTCTTGGGATTGTTACTGAAACTACGGTCAGTATTTGCTTAGTTTACTGCAAAAGGATGCTTATGACAGGATCAAGTTCCATCAGCAAATAAGACACTCAAAAATAACGCTTGAGTACATACTTTTTGTTAGTAATGAGTGTTTTCTGAGAGTGAAAATTCTACTGGTTACTTTTGTCCTTAAAAAGCATTTAGAAGCCTGTTCCTTACGATATGGTTGTAAGCAGAAATGATGTTCTAAGAGAACTTTTTGGTCATGTGCCTTAAGGCACACTCAATGAGACGATTAGTTTCAAAGTAACACACCCACTAAGTGGTTATCTAATTGGCATTAGTTAGCTCTCAATATGAAAGTGATAATATAGATTTTGGGACCATGATTTTGTCTGCACCTGTAGCTTTCCACCATTGCTTCTTCTTTCTATTTCACCCTCTGATATATATTCAAGAAACTAAAAATGTGACCATCTGTGATTAGTTGGCCGGTGGCTGGATAGCCAACTGTGCACGCTTTAAAACTATATATGTCTAGTTATTTACTAATCACACTGATGTGATTTGTTTAATATCTTGAAACAAAGATAGAACACTAAGTTACAACTAGCAACTAAAAAGTAAATGCTGAACATATGTTTATATAACTAGCACACTTTTACCTTCCTAGTATTAGACTAGTGATGGAGGACCTACAAGTGATGGCAGATGCTTGCCTCTAGGTTTCCTATCTGCTACTGGACCACACTCACGAATGAGCAAATATGATATTTGGACTACTGCTTTTAACATGTGCCTTGCTACTTTAAAAAATTGGCCTACTTCTGCTACATTGTCCAGCACTTCCCTAACACAACCAAGCAAAAAGGTTAGGTTCTTTAATTAGGGAGCTCAAAAACATTTGGTTTAAGTATGTAACCGAAGTATAAAGTAAAATATGACTTGGTCATCCATGATGAACAAGCCCGTATCGAAGAAGTTCTCCTTTAATAATGAAAGAGATTAATCATGTCTATGAATCCTAATCCATTTGTAAATTACTAACATTGGTATCAAAAGAATTTGACTTGCAATCTAAATTTGTATCCAACTATTGGTTGTCCATCTTGTTATTCGGACTAGGATGATATGATGCTTGTTTTCAACTCATTGTTGTGCTTATAGATAGCTCAAAAGAGATATGCGTTATTGGGATTGTAGAATTTTTATAAAGACTGACTTTAATGCGGAAGCTGTCGATCGATTCTCTGTTTGTTAGTCCACATTTCACAGTTGACTACTAGAGTCACCGTTAATCCACGCCCTAAACTCTAAGCTTTGATGGTGTAATTCACGTGAGGAAGAATGAAGGAAAATTTTCTTTTAGATTGCAATGTATGTAATATCATTTTCACTCTCTTAATCCTCCTTTTATATGAGGACGAACATAACCGACGGAAGTTACATCTTGTGTAACTGCCAACAACTCTTACTCGGCCACATAAGTTACGAGTTTCATCTTCTCTCTAAAATTTCACGTGTCATACTGAGAATGGAACGTGCGACCATTAAAGAACCAGTAGTGTTATATTAAATCACCATCAAACTAACACAACACTTTTACATAGCTATGATACCTCAAATCATTCAAAATATCACCAAACGCATACATTGTCCCTTTATGCTCATAGATATATCATATGATTATACACCAAGTATAATCACCCAGGCTGATATAGTGATGAAGGAAAAGATTCTTCCTTAGACACTTATAATAATCCATCTTAACTTAACTGCTTTCCTAATGTGCTCTGATGGACTGCATACAACTTAGTCCTTGGAAAAACACAATAAAGTAGCAACACCAAGCCTTGACTTCATATCATAGTTCTAAGTCGAAAAGTTTCATTCGATTAGACATTAAAGTCTATGGGATCATATAGTGATAGAGAAAGGAATTTAACTGTCACTCCACAAGAAGGTCGTTATATAGCACACACAGTATGAAATGTGTGTCATAACATAGCTCCCACTAAGTTGGGCATGTCACTATGTTATGCCATGCAAATCATGAATCTAGCTTTACTTAAAAACTAATCTGAGCTACTAGATTAACATACCTAATGCTAATCTTGACACTCGAGATTTGGCTTTAAGGCTTCAATGTGAAATCTGAATCTTTTACATTCGACTCATCAAAGTCTCATCTTAGACTTAATAAGGTGACTATTCAAATATAGAAATTATCATGTATACTGCGAAAGTATGAAGATAACATAACATTACATACACTCAATATTAATATTGTGAAGTCTCATCCTACCCGCTACTTAAGCGTTAGGGCGATTACCTGTATGATAAGGTCAATTAAAAGCCTGGTGTGTGGTGACATTACAATGTGTCTTATTATTGAATTGCGTACCAATGAATATTTGAGAAATAAACTTCGTTACAATTAGAACATGTCCATTATACAACAAGATATAACTCAATAAAAAAAACTAAGCCCTACGCAAACCTAAACTCATCATATGAGCCTTAAATAAATCTCGAGGAATATGTTTAGTTAAAGAATTAACTACCATCTTGTTAGTAGGTATATACTTTATGGCAACCTTTTTATTTTTTATGGCATCTCTTACAAAATGATAATGCCTTTTGATATGTTTAGATATCTATGAAACTTTGGATCTTTAGCAAACTGTATGACTGCAGTGTTGTCACATAACATTTCAACAGGATCATTAACTCTGGCAGTAAGATTAAGATCCTGAAGAAAACTTCTCAATCATATTACTTCTTGAGTGGTAAGACAACAAGCAACATATTTTTGCTTCCATTGTTGATAATGCTATACAGTCTTGATTCTTGCTGCACCAAGATATAGCTCCCCCTCATAAGGTGAAGACATATCCTAAGGTTAAATGAGACTCATCCGGGTCACCACCCCAATCAATATCTGAATATCCCATTAACCTTAAATCTTCACCTTGATAGCAAAGGACCAGGTCTGAAGTACTACAAAGGTAGCAAAAAATCCTTTTGTCTGCTTGCCAATGAGCAGGTCTTGGGTTGCTTTGGTAATGACTTACCAAACTAACCGTAGAGCAAATGTCAGGTCGTGTACACAATATAGCATACATTAAGCTTCCTACGGCACTAGCATAGGGAACATTACTCATTTTTTCTTTTTCCTTATTTGTTTTAGGGTATTGATCAAGACCCAAGACAAGACCCTTTTCAACTGGAGTATCAACAGGTTTGGAATAATGCATTCGAAAATGTTCCAAGAGTTTATTAATCTACACTTGCTGACTTAAACCAAAAAGCTTCTTGAGATGATTTCTAGTTATTTCCACACCCAGGACGTACCTAGCTTCACCCATGTCCTTCATATCAAAGATAGAGGACAACCACTCTTTAATGGTTTTGAGCATCTACATATTATTGTTGGCTAGTAATATGTCATCAACATACAAAATGAGAAACACAATTCCACTTATTGTTCTCTTGACGTACACACAATGGTCTTTTGAAACCATGACTAAGCAAAAAAAGTAATGGCTTCATGGAATTTGAAATACCACGATCTGGAAGACTATTTAAGACCATATATGGATCTTTTAAGACGATACACTTTGTCTTCTTGACTTTTTGATACGAAACTAATAGGTTGATTCATATAAATCTCTTCCTCAAGATTATCATTAAGGAAAGCAATCTTTACATCCATTTGAAACAATTCCAGGTCCAAATGGGCAACCAGATCCAGAAGTAAGCGAATACAGGCAAATCTTACTACAGGAGAAAATATCTCTTTATAGTTTATACCCTTAATTTGGGTATAGTCTTTCGCTACCAAACAGGACTTGAACTTATCAATCATTCCATTCGCCTAACATTTTATCTTGGAAAACCCACTTGTTTCCAATTGACTTTCATTGGAGTGGAAGATCAACTAGTTCCCAAACCTAATTTCGTGTCATTGAGTCCATTTCATCCCTTATGGCATCTATCCATTCTGTGTGATTAGGTGAATCAACAGCCTCTTAAAAAGAGGTTGGTTCTTCTATCTACAAAATAATACAAATGAATATTTCCTCTTTGATTTGAAAATATCATCGAGGAATTCTTCCACGCTCACTTCTTCGAAGTCTAGGAGTTATATTTGTCTTCCCTGATTCAAAATCTCTACCCTAGCTCTTAAAGATGTGGAGTCCTAATCACATTGAGAACCACTCCCACTATCCCCTTGAGATTTGAGATTGTGAATATGTACACTATCCACAAGTTCTTAGTTTAGAGATTGAAATGAACCTCATTTTCGATTTGGTTCTCTTAGGTAGGAAATGTCTCGGTGACTTGGCGAATATCTAAATTCTCTCCCTCACTGAGAGTATCTTGTTGGAACTTATAGAAATCTAGGTCTTTTTTTATTTCACCTATGCTTGGGAACTCATCCTTAAGAAACTCCACATTGCGGGAAGCAACTTCCATTATGCCACCATTCGAGTGCTCACCAAACATAACATACCCTTTAGAATGTTTAGGGTAACTTATAAACACCATTTTAGTGGCTCTTGGATCAAGTTTCCCATATTTATAAGTTGGGATGTGTACATAACTAGCCAAACTCTATAGGCACAAATGATCTAAAAAGGGCTTTCTTCCATTCCATAACTCATATAGAGTGGGGGGTACACTTCACTTGGCACATGGTTAAGAATATAAGTTGTCGTGAGCAACGCATCTCCCCAAAAACTAATTGAAAGACGAGCGTGTGACATCATTGACCTAACCATGTCAAGCAATGTTCGATTCCTATGTTCCGCAATACCGTTTTATTATGGAGTTCGAGGAATCGTTAGTTGTCTTATTATACCCTTTTTCTAACAAAATTCTTTAAACATATCAGATAGATATTCTTGACCATGATCGGTCTAAAGAGTTTTAACTCTTCTTTCCAATTGTGTCTCAACTTCAGTCACAAAATGTTTGAACAAATCAAGGTCTTCATAACGATGAGCTAAAAGATACACATACCCATAATGAGAATAGTCATCTATTAAAGTGAGAAAATAGTTAGCCCCATGATGTGCCTTAACCTTCATAGGTTTGTAAATATCATAGTGAATAATCTTTAAAGGTTTAGACACCTTGAAGCCTTACCAAAAGATTTTGCGGTTGCCTTACCAGCTAAACATGACTCACATCTAGGCAACTTATCGTTAGTGAGTCGGTCTAAAAGACCTTCTTTAGCTAGCCTACTCAATCTATCTTGGCTAATGTGACCAAGTCTAGCATGTCATTTAACAGATTCAGAATTAGGATCAAAATATGAAACATAAATAGAAGACGAATTATCATAACATGCATCCAAATCAAGAATTAGAAAATTGCTTTTTAATGTAGCATGGCCAAAAAATTGTCATTATACATAATATCCAATCCATAATGACTAGAACTAAAAATGAATCTTGATTTCATTAAAGTTATAAGAGACACAAGGCAACATCGCACCCTAGGGGCATAGAGAGCATTATGGAGAAGCAAAGTATTTCCTCCACATAACTTGAGCTGATATGTCCCTATTCCTAAGACATCTTCTTCACTACCATTTCCTAATAAGACAGTTTGCGAACCCACCAGATATCGATGAAAGTCCACATAGCCACCTCGATCCTGAACTATGTTCTTACTTGCTCCTATATCTATAATCCAATTAGGAAGAGAATTAGAAACTAATGCATGAGATCAAACATATAACTCAGGAATAATGGATAAGAAAGGTACCTTCTTAGGTTTAGGACAGTCCTGAGCAAAATGACTTTTCTTTCCATAATTATAGCACTTCACACTTACCATGTTTTTCTCTCCTTGGCCTTTAGCCTTTTGTTTCTTAACAATTTGACCTTTTCGTCCATTCCTTTAAAAAGGCCGAGAACCTTTTCTTTTACCTTGATTGGCATTGTTGCCTCTGGGTCCTTTCCTTTTAGCAACAAGAGCCACAATGGAGGAGTCAGATGCTTTTAAGCATTCCTCCTCCATTTCGAGGTGCCTAGTGATCTCTGAAAGGGTTTTAACATTCTCATTATGTGTCATAACAAGTTTCACATTCTTCCAGTGCTTAGTATGATCTGGAAGAGCCCGAATCATATTCAAGACTTGTTCCTCTTCAGAGATAGCCCGACTAGCTGCCTTAAGATTACAAACCATAGTACTCATGGATCGTAAATGTTCAGCCATAGTACGAATCGTATTAATCTTGTTGTTCATCCACTTGAGGTGCAAAGCATAAAGCCTTGTAGCGAATGTTTAACCAAAAATGATCTTAAATTTGTCCCACATGTCCTTAACAGTGATACAATCCTCAAACTCTCCAATTAGATTGATATGCATGAAATACAACATAGTATAACATGCCTTACTAAGGATGACAATAGGTAGGTTCATTTTGGATATTACTCAATCCATATCCATATCCATTTTTTATGACTCAACCCATATCCATATCCATATCCATATCCAATGGTTTTTACAATTTACTACCCATATCCAAATCCATTGGATTGTTCAGGGTTTTGAATATCCATTGGATTGTATAACATATAAAAATATAACTTCCAAATAGGAAAAATAAAGAGTGCATTTTTGCGAACACTCTAAATCAAAATTACTTTAATAATAATAAGTCAAGATTTTGATTTGTTTTGCTTCAAAAACCATAAAATTAGAAAAATAAAAATCATAATGTTTAGTGTAAATACAACATATATTTTTTAGAATCAAGAACTGGAACAAAGACTGAAATATCCAAAGCTTCAAATTGTCGTTGTATGAACTCCACAACAATCAAAATTTTATCTCCATATAATTTGCATTATTATCGTCCTATAAGAAAATAAAATACGATAAAAAAAGGTAAGGACTGAGGAGTAAAGTGGGGACTTTAAAGCTATTTCTTCTAAGAAAATATTAATATTTTGTTATATTTAACCATAAATATTCAAGAAAAAATAGAAAAAATAGAGTTAAAAAAAATGGGTAGGATATGGGTATCCATCGGTTCGGGTTATCACTAGACCCATATCTAAATCCATATCCACATTCCTTTTTTTAGCATCCATTTAAAATCCATTTAAAACTCATTTTTCAGCCTCTATGTCCATTTTTTAGGTCGGGTAGTACAGATATTAATCGGGTTAAAAATCCACTACCATCCTTATACCTTACGATTCTTTTTGGACCAATCTGCATAAACCTTTAAGGATGCTTGATATTGCTCACTAGCAATATCATTATCTTTTCTGTCTTTCTCTTTGACTGAAGGCGCAATCATAATTATGGTCAAATGTTCGAGCAATTCTTGTTCATTTAGAAGATACTAAGTCTTCCTTTGCCACATATCATAATTGGACCCATCCAATTTCTCAGTGGTAGACAAATCACCGATTAAGATTTTATTTTCCATATCTACAAGTGTATATAAATATGACGTGAGCCACATTTCCATTAATTAAATTATCTAAAAATCCATAATTCATAAAGTATGATTGAAAATTTCACTAAGCTCATAATCATCTTATACAAAAATGAATTAGGAATTTTTATAATTTAATTAACCTATTTTAATTTGACATATCACAAAGATGCAAAAAAAAAATCTTATATGTAAAACTAATTTACAATAAAAAACTTTATACATATAAAACAAAATTTACATGCAAAGTTATATAAAACTCATTTATATAATATTATTTTAAATATAATAAAAAATTACCTATAAAACATATTTATGGAATATTTCAAATTATATTATATGAAAACACATTCATGAATTTATAACAATTTGACTCATGCAAATCATATGGCAAGAACCGGTGGATTATCCAAAAGATACTGGAGTTAGACAAGCATCTATACGATAGATGTTTTTTAAAAATTTAGGTACTTTCCATTACAGTATCGAGAAAGCAATGTTTTTAGTACCGTAGAACTCCTAGCGATAATAAAGACCCAAAATCTCTTCCTTGGCGATATCCATGAAGCGGTTAGAACACACTTTATCATTTGAAACAAAAAAATGAGAAGATTCAAAGAAATGGACATTTTTACATAGCAATGTGTACGTAAAAGAAAGTTTTCAAGCCTCTGTGTGAAGAATATCCATCTGTCAAAACCTTTTGGTGACAAGCCTTTAATAAATGTAGTGCACCATCTATCCAAATGCTTTTAACCAAAAAATTTTAAAACAACTTTTTATAATCCACTTAACTCTCTTGCTTGTAAATGTACAACAATCATTAAATGCATTTAATGGTTTTCTGTGCATGAACAACATCTGTCCAATGCTTAGGTAGTGAATTTGCCTTCATACGTTATCTGTATATCTATTCTACTGATTCTTCGTTTTTTTAATATAAAATGAAGAAAGAGTTTATATGCTTGAAGAATATGAAATGATGTTTTTTGGTTTTGTGAACCCATTTTTAACGTAAACCTAAAATGTTCTCATATATATTAAATAACAACTTTCATGTGTTAAAACAAAGAACACAACAAAATATGCAAATCATTGGCATTTTTCAAGCATGATGTGAATGCAAAATTGGCTTTGATACTAAAGTAGAATTTTTATAAGGACTAAATTTAATGCGGAAGCGGTCGATCAGTTCTCTATTTGCTAGTCCACGTTTCACGGTTGGCTATTAGAGTCACCGTTAATCTACTGCCCCAAACTCTAAGCCTTGATGGTGTGATTCACGTGAGAAAGAAAGAAGGGAGTTTTTCTTTGTGATTGCAATGAATGTTATCTCTTCTACTTTTCACTCCCCTAATCCTCCTTTTATATTAGGACAAACATAAACGACGGAAGTTAACGTGGCCGTTCATGTTGTGCAACTGCCAACAAAAAAGATTATCTCTAAAATAATAAACTTGAGAATTATGCTATAGTTCCTTTAAGTAACTTGCATGACCAATTACCTGTAAAGATAAAAGATCTTAGGAGTTTTATGATTCCATGCCATTTGAGTGCTTATAATGCTAGTAATTGTTTATGTTTGCTGGTGTTAATCTTTTGAGTGCTTATAATGCTAGTAATTGTTTATGTTTGCTGGTGTTAATCTAATAACTTATCTCTTCTTAAGTAGCTTAGAATAGGTGAACTGAACCTTACTATAGTGTCACTCTAACTTCTATTGGTTTATAAAGTACCTAACTAGGGTAATGGAAGATGTACTTGCTAAAGTAGAAATTTTCATCTTTCCTACCAATCAGAGCACGATAGAAAACTAGTTGGTCCTACAAAATCTTAATTTGATGCTTTTAATTTCATTGCCCTCGTACATCCTTTTTTCTTTAAATGTTAAGTGGTTGTTTTATTAAATGAAAATTTAACGTGTGAAACTTGCACCTATATTTTGATTACTAAAAATTAGAAATAAAATATTTATTTTCAGAAACAAAATGTTAACTTTTTAGGAGTGACTTATTGATTAGTTTCCAGCATTATTAATGCATAAATCTAACATATAGTCCTTTACTTAAACTTAGGGTTTTATCAAGGGAAGAAACATTGTTAGGGAAAAAGAAAAAAGAAAACATCAAGTAAGAAGGAAATGAAATGTGATCATATAGAGAAATAATCCTTTTTAGAGTTACTCTTGATATGGATTAAATTATTCATCTCTCAATAAACTTGCTTCGAGAGAGGACTAAGTTTTTTTTTACTTCTTTTATAAGTCCAATTAAAAATAAATTGGAGGAATTAAAAAAATTATAAATTGGCAAATAAGAAAAAAAATGTAGATGGGTTTTGGCCACTGATGACTGATTGGATGAATTTCTACAAAGCAAAACAATCCTTAGTAGCCCTCTCTTCTTATATCATTCTCCAATTATCATTCAGAACTTAATCACAGGTTAGTATAGGAAAGCTCCCCTTCGCTTGATTTAATATATTAGATCATTTGTTTGTTTTGTTTGTAGGTTATGTTTTGTGTTGAAGAGCGTCGAGAATAGTCTAACGTCCTCCTTCTTTGTAGATTGCAGTTGTCCGTCCATCCAGGCAAGTCGTCCAACTAATGTCTCCAATATTTTTTGCTTTACTAGTAGGAGTATTTATATTATGAGGGTGTATTTTTTAATTGCAAATGATAATTGTTTTTATGTTATTGTTTGCAATACTCTGATTATCATTAATGATAACAAAAATTCTGATTTAACATTCTAGTAATAACTTAAATATGAAAGACTCTAATTACTAGTAACTTCAAGTTGATGTAATAATTGAATTGAATAAGGATTGCATTTAATATGGGTATTTTTAAAACATTGAGGCATAATAAACCATTAGGTAGGTATATAGGTTGGAAACCAGTGATGCAACTCCCATGAGGCTTATAAGTGAAAAATTCCATGAGCCCAAGAGCCACAGTGATAACATGTTTCTCGATTCATAAGTGAAAACAACGCCACGTACCTTATACTTTCTTACTTTTGAGATTTGTCAACAAACTTCAATCTTATAGACTCTAATTACTAGTAAGTTAAATTAGATGTAACAATTGAAATGAATAAGGATTGCATTTAATATGGATATTTTTGAAACATTGAGGCATAATAAGCCATTAGATAGGTATACAGGCTGGAAACTAGTTATGCAGCTCCCATAAGACTTATAGGTAAAAAATTCCACGAGCCTAGGAGCCACAATAAGAACATGTTTCTCGATTCATAGGTGTAAACAATGCCACGTACCTTAAACTTTCTTACTTTCAAACTTTGTCAACAAACTTCAATCCTATAGACACTAATTACTAGTAACTTAAAGTTAATGTAATAATTGAATTGAATAAAGATTGTATTTAATATGGAATTTTTTGAAACATTGAGGCATAATAAACTATTAGCTAGGTATATAGGCTGGAAACTAGTGATGCAGCTCCCATTAGGCTTATAAGTGAAAAATTTCACGAGTCTAAGAGCTACAGTGAGATCATATTTCTCGATTCACAGGTCTAAACAATGCCACGTTCCTTAGACTTTCTTACTTTTGAACTTTGTCAACAAACTTCAATCCTGTGGATTGTAATTACTAATAACTTAAAGTTGATGTAACAATTGAATTGAATAAGGATTGTGTTTAATATGGATATTTTTGAAACATTGAGGCATAATAAACTATTAGGTAGGTATATAGGCTAGAAACCAATCATGTAGCTTCCATAAAGCTTGTAGACGAAAAATTATACGAGCCTAGGAGCCACAGCGAGAACATGTTTCTTGATTCACATGTGTAAACAATGCCACATACCTTAACTTTCTTACTTTCAAACTTTGTCAACAAACTTCAATCCTATATACTGTAATTACTAGTAACTTAAAGTTGATGTAACAATTGAATTGAATAAGGATTCCATTTAATATGGATTTTTTAAACATTAAGGCATAATAAACCTTTAGGTAAGTATATAGGCTGGAAACTAATGATGCAGCTCCCATAAGATTTATAAGAGAAAATTTTCATAAATCTAGGAGCCACAACGAGAACATGTTTCTTGATTCACAGGTGTAAATAACGCCACATACCTTAGGCTTTCTTACTTTCAAACTTTGTCAACAAACTTCAATCCTATAGACTGTAATTACTAGTAACTTAAAGTTGATGTAACAATTAAATTAAATAAGGATTGCATTTAATATGGATTTTTTTAAAACATTGAGGCATAATAAACATTTAGGTAAGTATATAGGCTGGAAACCAATGATGTAGCTCCCATGAGGCTTACTGGTGAAAATTTTCATGAGCCTAGGAGCTACAACGAGAACATGTTTCTCGATTCGCAAGTGTGAACAACACCACGTACCTTAGGCTTTCTTACTTTCAAACTTTGTTAACAAACTTCAATCCTATAGACTATAATTACTAGTAACTTAAAGTTGATGTAACGACTGAATTGAATAAGGATTGCATTTAATATGGATTTTTTTAAACATTGAGGCATAATAAACCTTTAGGTAAGTATATAGGTTGGAAATCAGTGCTGCAGATGCTATAAGGCTTATAGGTGAAAAATTCCACGAGCCTAGGAGTCACAAGGCGAACATGTTTCTCGATTCACAGGTGTAAACAATGCCACGTACCTTAATTAATACAACTTAGTGAGTTCTTAAAAGAGTTATGTGTGTGTGTGAGTGAGAGAGAGAGAGAGAGGTTAGTAAGAAATGCCACTAACTTTCATTTGTTTCTTGTCACCTTTCATTATTCTAAATTATTTGGTTGATGGAATCATTATGAATATGTTATGCTAAACTTGAATTTCTCACATTCTAATCAATATATAAGCATGAGGAAATTGCTTAATATAAATTAATCAAGTATTTGAACAATAATTAAAGAGAATAGGGAGAACATAATACAAACTGATTTATAATGGTTTAGTAAATAATCCTTGCTTTCACTCCCACGACTCTTCTTGAAATTCCACTATAATTATTTTTTTAAGGTGAAGAGTAACCTTTGTACAATCTTTCTCGATAAAGAGTAACCCTTCTTACAATCTTCTTCTAAAGTCAAAAGGAAACTCAATATCATTTATATCGGCCTCAAATACAATAATATCATGCCCTAACCAAATATTATAACTTGAAGTAATATATTTTATCACTTGACAACTCCAAAATGGCTCACTTATACGAATATGACACAATGATGAATGATTGAAAAACTCTTTGAAATGTGTATATACAACCCCTAAAACTTCTTAATGCTAAATCCTGTAAGAAAAAAACTATTTATAGTGTTTTGTGAAATGATTATGGTTAGTGAGCCTTTTAGATCACCAAATCAATAAAGTGAACTTACAAATAATAATACAAAATAAGAAATGACTTTAATGAGTCTTAATCTTCTTTTATTAGGTTTTAATCTTCATTTCATCGATTGCAATTTTTAACTTTTTTGTATCAACTTCATACTCTATCTTTTATGCTTCATTTTGTTCTAATTTTTTTTATCAAAATAGTAAAACATGTTAGTAGTAACTATGTTTTTTTATCTTCAAAAAATCTATTAAAGCTTCTATTGATTTGACAATTTCCCCCTTTTTGATGATTAAAAAAATGTTTGGATATTAAAGAAAAATAATAACAAGATTAAGAATATAAAAAATATATTAAGATAGTGATTAGCTCCCCCTTAATTCATGCATTAAACATAATTCAATATGAAGGGCATGATTCAATATCAAATATCATAGATATTCAACTTTGAAGAGATATAGATACATTTAGGTATCATAAATTTAGTCAAACATATCTCGTAAATCGCAAAAAATACAAAAATGACAAAACATTTACTCCCACTAAATTTTATCCCTCCCCATTAATGTTATTACTTCCCCTAAATCTAATGTCACCAATCTTGCTCCCTCTTTTTGGAATCATCAAAGAGAAATCATTATCTAAAAATGCAAAATGTAAAGTTTCATGCTTCAAACTAACTTGGTAGAAATAATCAAAATGTAATTTGTTAAGAATGATAAACTTTCTCATTAAAGAATATTATTGAATATTTAAGGAATCAAAATAAAAAGTCAATTTTGATAGAGATGTCCCTAATTGCAATATCTAAAAATCAATTTCATAAAAGAATTTATAATTTTGAATGCCCAAAAATTTTTAAAATAGAAACATGAAAAGTGCCCAAAATACAAATATTAAATAAAATTAAAGATGTATTGATATAATTGTAAGGGAAACTACCTTCACTTCTTTTGCAATTTAAATATAAAGGCATCAATGTGAAAAGATGACTTTTAATTAAGAAATATTGAAAAACCCAAATTTGAGACCAAAAAATAACAAAATTTCAATGCAATTAATGAGATTTTTATGAAATAAGGGATGATGTTTTTTAAAGAAAAGAGTGAATTGTTTAGGATTTTGAAAATATAAACATACAAGATGAAGAATAAAAGAATAGATTAGGGGATAGACCTTAGATAATGACTGTTTAACCACAAGGCTATACCAGTCAACCATAGTTTATCTTGAATAGGATATATGGAGCAATTTGAATAAAAGAGGAGAAAGCTAAAATTTTTCCTTGAACTCGTGATATTAGTTAACCATAAAGCTATACTAGTCGATCAATGATTGATGTGGTCGACTAGTATATGAACCCATTCTATTTACAAACAGGCTAAATATGGGGATATTGGTCATCCACCCTAACACATTGGTCGACTAGTATAAGTAATTGGATGACCAAAATTTTGACTAGAACATACAGACAAACTCACTAAAACTATGAAAATTCTTAGAAAAGGGAAAATTGGTCTACTACTCTCAAACATTGGTCAACCAATGTGGTTAACTTGACTAACTGACCTTTAACCAAACAAAGAACAAACTTACTGGAAAGGCAAAAAACAAGAATTTTGATTATACTGGTTGACCATATTAGGACATCATTCAACTAATGTGTTCTGAAAAGCTAAAACGTAACTTTAAAACCCAAATTTAGACATCAAAATACTTAAAAGGTTATAGTAATATCAATCAATAATTATCTCAAACATTAAAAGAGACTTCAAACACACAAAGTCAATCAAGAAAGGGGGATCTTTATCTTATAAAATTTACATCAAACTTTCCTAATTCTCTGCTAATTAACAATTATCCTTATTCAAAATTTTAGTGAAATAATTAACCAAATAATGCAAATTATAACTTAATGTCCTCATTTTGTACAATGAACTCTAAGTTTAGGTACTATGGTTCACACTTTAAAAATAATTATTAAACACTTTATTCATAATTCAAACACAAACAATCATCACCAAGGGTTTATACTCAAATTCACATGTATATGCAAGTTATCACATATTTCTAAATTATGAGTTAATAATTACCTCATGTTGAATATTGCTTATGATAAATTTGAATGAAAAATCTTCTCGAGTTTACAATCTGTTAGAAGCTTCTTATCCTTCTCATTTCTCACACTTAGTTCAACAATTGTCTCTTTTGAAAACTTTTTAGTGGCGAAATTCTCCATATCCTATAATAACATCTTCAAGAGTTTCTTAAAGGTGACAAAGTTAGATTCATTAAGATAAAATGCATGAACTCATCCATAATACTCAATTTAATAATTACTATCTCTACTACATACCATGTGCTTTTTTTTTTTTACTAATAGCCTTTACAAATTAAAATAATCAATGTGTTTTAGGAACCCAATGGGGTTCCTTCTTCTTTTCAACCCACACTTTTAAGGGTTTGCTTGCCATCCTTTGTTTGATAAAGAAAAATCTATCAACGTGTATAGATTTACCATAAAAATGACATACCATATTATATGAGTAATGATAATGTATAAATTCATTACTTGGAATTCTATGTGTGTATGCATAATAAGGAAGTTTTCTTTGGACATTAAATATGTTGAATGGTTTCCTAAGATGGTGAAACTTCCTACCATAATTATATGTATAATGCCTACTATAAATGAATGGTTAATGCAGGCTTCTATAAGGGTAAGAGTGGGTTTACATTTTATCATAAAATTATGCCTATTCTTTCCTTAAGAGTATTGAACTTTATACCTAGGTTGTGAGCCATGTATGAAAGCATGATGTTTTCTCTTTAATTAAGCCCTAGTGAATGTGTCATTTGCATATGTTTGTTTGGACGTGGATGGTTCGTGGTCATTTGTCATTCTAGGCAATGGATCTTCACAATGTAAATGTTTTCCTCTATCAAAAGTAGTTTTATTGTTGGAAACACCTTATATTTATATCCAATTCTAGGCCTATCATTGGAAGTCCTTTACGCTCCTAACATCTTTTCTAGGTTTTTACTCCCTTTAGTGAATTTGGATAAAGAATCCTTGAGAGCATCGATTTCCTTTTTCAATGTTTCATTCTTATGCCTCAATGCTTTTAAGTCATGATTTTCATCAATAATTACATTTTTTATGCTTTCATGCTATGAAATTTATTTTTTCTATTCTTACTTATGCATGTATCCAGCTATTTTTTTAATCTTCCTTAAGTTTTAAAGAAATTTTCTTCATTTTCTTACTTATAATTTATAGACTTTCAACTAATTCATCATATATCATATCATCATCAATGTTACAAGAATTAGGGCTGGATGTTAACTCATCATTGTCTATAGTGGTAAAGCATATGTGAGATATCTTTTCTTCCACATACTCTCTTTTAGATTCACTTATGTCATCCCAAGTTAATGCTTTAAGTGCGTTCTTCTTGGCTTTCTTCTTTTTCTTAAATTTTCCCTTATATTTCTTATTATCTTTAAGTTGAGGACAATGTGACTTCTACAGCCCAATTTTATACATTCAAAGCAAATAATCTTAGAGGATTCATGTTTTAAATCGCTTTTACCTTCCTTAAAGTCTTATGTTTTAAAGAATTTTTTCTTCAAGAATTTCTTGAACTTTTTAGTAAGTAAGCCAATTTCTTCTTCTTCACTTTCACTAGTTAATGTCTCTTCCTCTTTGACAAATCTTCTTTTGAGGTTTTAAATGCTAAATTCTTTTTCTTTGGAAGCATTATCTCCTCTTGTGTCTTTTAGAGCATCATTTCGTATGTGAGGAGAAATCTAATAATTTCCTTCAATTATAGTATTTTTAGATCCTTGGCTTCTTATATGACTATCACATTAGCTTCTTACATCTTTAGAAGTACATAAGCAGCTTTCTTACCATTTTAACATTAGTATAGGTCTTTCCAAGACCTTTAAGAGCCTTAATATTATTAATAAATTTAGTATACATGCTAGGAATGCTTTCATCATGCTTCATTTGAAACAATTCATATTGATTTGTTAGCATGCTTACTTTGCTCTCTTTTACTCGATTGGCTCCTTCATGTGTACCATTTAAAGTATGTCAAATGTGGAGAGTCATTTCACACATAGAGATTCTATTAAAGTATGTCAAATGTCGAGAGTCATTTCACACATAGAGATTCTATTAAATTTATTCTTCCTTATGCATAAAATAGGATATATGGCTTTTATTCAAGGAAACTTTTCTCTTGAGGTTACCATTCTATCTTTAATTTGGGTACTTTTTTGCTATCTATAATTTTAGTAGAGATAAAGACCATTTGATACTATTTTCCAAAGGTCCACACTTTCGAATATTAAGAAGAATCTCATCCTAGTTTTCCAATAAAGATAATCATTGTCATTAAAGAAAGGTGGTCTATTAATGCTTTGTTCCTTTTTGTTAGATGATGATGATGCTCCTAAATAAGCCATTATGATCTTTAATATAATATTTCAATAGAAATACTAGCCTAATAAACTAGCTCTGATACCACTTATTAGTCCTTAATAGCACCTAAGGGTGGTGAATTGAGTGTTTGCAAAATTTAATAATTTATATAACTAATATACTCAATTAAAAATAATTATTATAAATAATCATGAGGAAAATGCTTAATGTAAATTGATCAACTAGTTAAATAATAATTTAAAGAGGATAGGGAAACGATAATGCAAATTGATTTATAGTGGCTTGGCAAATTCTCCTACCTATTATCCACTCCCAAGACTCTTATTAGAATTCCATTATAATTATTCTTTCAAGGTGAAAAATAACCTTTATACAATCTTTTTAGGTTAAGAGAAACCTTTATTATAATCTTATTCTAAGGTGAAGAGGAACCTCAATCACAATTATATTAACCCCAAATACAGTAATACATTGCCCTAACCAAATATTACAACTTAAAGTACCTTACTTTATTATTTGCTAACTCCAAAGTAGCTCACTCACACAAATATGACACAATAGTGCTTAATTGATTGAAAAACTTTTTAAAATGTGTGTATATAACATCTAAAACCTTCTTAATGCTAACCAATAAGATGTTGGCGATCTCCAAAAATAGGAGCTTTTCTACAAGATCCTCAACTCAAATATGGCCTGAGCAAATATGAAATAATTGATTAAATGAAGTTTAAGTAAGGAAAGAAGCATCCAAAGAGAATTTCTGACCTATGGCTTGATTGTTAAGAGAAGTAATTTTTATTGGCTATGAAGATTCCAACCCTAATTGGGGTAGATTTTAATCATCAATCTATAGATAAGTGGGCGTTTTTACTCATTTCACCATCCAGAACCTTCTTAGGCTCTTGATATGCTGTCCACTCTTTATATAATGTCTCCTGATATGTTGTTGTCCAATGCTTGTTAATTATTTCTATGTCTAACAATTGCATTTGGTTTGTTTTCCATTTGCATTGCTGTTTTGTCATTGGAGAGTATGCTTTCTCTTCTTTAAGTTGTATTGCACTTAACTCTCTCCACTATTTTTAATATATTTAATTTAATTTTTAATAAAAAAATAACACCTAGTTATAGTGTTTTTGGGACCCAAAATAGCTGAGCTAAGAGCTACCTGTTACAATGACTATATTTGACACATGATACTAGTCGATTAGTATGCATTTACAACACCATATTCACTAGATGTTGGATACTGGTCAACTAGTAAAGGATACTAGTTAACTAGTATGATATACCGGTTGACCAATACATCAACCAATTTTATAACAAACTATTAATACTTCAAATTTAACAACTTTAACTTATATTGGTAGACCATTAACCTATATAGGTCAAACAATCACCCTAAAAACATGATTTCAGCACTTTAAATGCTCAAAACCAATTTGTTTAATCCAAATAGGATTAAAACACTTCCCAAAATATTATCCAAATATTATTTGAAAGATTAAGAGCCATTTATATTAAAATTAAAAGCTTGGATGCCTCTTGATGAATGTAAAGATTCATGTGATAAAGTAAGATGAAATGATTATGTATAGTGTGCTTTTTAGATCATCAAATTAACAAAGTGAACTTATAAATAATTAAAAATGTGAAATAACCTCGATAAGCCTTGATCTTCTTTTATTCTTGTTTTGGATTTCATTTCATCAAATGCAAACTTCAAGTTTTCTTTATGAACTTCATACACCATCTTTTTAGTTTATGGATTCATTTTGTTCTCATATTTCTTTTCATCAAAATAATAAACACATTAGTTGTAATTATGTTTTGTTATCATTAAAACACCGATTGGAACCTTCTTTAGTTTAACAATTACCAACTCATTTACTACCATTATTGAAGACTCACCTAGTTATACTCCTTCAAAATCCTCATACCTCATGCTTTCATGATGACGTGTTTTAGGAGATGTTTCTCCCTTCTAGGACCTTCACTATTGTTCTCTTTCCTTGTTAGAGGATATCTCTATCGTTGCTTTACCATTAGATGTCCTTATAGAAGGAGCTTCTAAACAAGTATATATTCTAGTTGATTTTTTCTTGGATAATTATCTAACTTCTCATCTAATGGATAATTGAGATCTTTTTCATTGGAAGAAATTAAGTTTGAAGGAGATTTAGTGAATGATGAGAACTTCTTCTTCTTCTTCAAATTTTACACTGAATCAAGTGCACAAAATATCATTTATAATGGTAGCTAGCATATTAATGGTAAGCCCTTTTTTCTTTAGAAATAGAGACCAGACATACATCTTGAAAAATTGAAGTAGAAGTAAGTCCTTATATGGATTAACATTCATCACATCCTATTGGAATAATAAAGTACTACATTTGACAAGCTTTATTGATAAACCAATAAACATAGTTGAAGCTACTACTTATATGATGCATGTAAGTTATATAACAATTTGTACCATTGTTAATATACGCTAAAACTTGCTGGATCGGATTCCTATCTTGAGACTTAAAGATATTGACAAGGTAATTCAAGACTTTGTATTAGAGACTAAATCTTTTTCACTAAGGTGGGAAATGGATTCCAACTGGCAAGATCTTTACTAGAGGTGATTATTAGAAGCTAATAAATCTTAAAGCCCTACCAATAAAGAATAAACATAACAGAAAATATGAGCTTAATATAACAATTAATACTAAAACTTCATAGGCTTTAGATGCCTCAAGGATCGAAAATTATATTACCATAATGCCAAAATATGCGAAACACCTCTTCGTGATGAAAGTTTGAAACCTCTAACCTCAATTGATAATAAGCAAGATGAGCCTTCATTATCATCAGGGGAATACTTACTTCCCCCTCTTATAAATTCTTCTCCCCCTCTTACAAAGTCTGTTACACCTGATAACACTCCAACTAGTGTTCGTGACTCTGGTAAAGAGTTCAAAATGGCTAAAAGGGTGAAATCTAAAAGGAAGAACAAGGATAATAACTCTAACTCCTTAACTTCCTCTTAATGTCTATACTTTCTTGGAATATTGGAGGGCTCGATAGCCTTAAAAGATAACAAATTTTATGAGATTACTTGCTTGACATTAAACCTCTCTTAATTAGACTATTAGGAAACAATGATGAAGAAGAATTGTTACAAGCAATTAAACTTCCTTCAAAACCAGTGGTACATCACAACCAACCATAATGCTCAATATAATGCTAGAATTTTTTTAGCTATTGAACTTGATAGAGTTAAAATTCATCATTTTTTTCATTATAACGATCTTAGGATTTTTCCAGTTGTTCAATGGCCTCTTAACCCACTAATCCATTTGTTAGTAAGCCTTTTGAGGGAAAGGATTAGTGTAACACCCCACTACCATAGAGCATATACCAGAACATCCTTAGGATATTCCAGTACATAACTTATAATAATGGCATGTTAGAGTAATTATGTTCTCTTATAAGGCATCATAAAGAAAGACACAATAATTAAAAACGCAAAATTCCTCTTTTCATTTCTTAAACAATATGTACATTGTAGCTTTACAACAACACTCATTGACCGTGTGTCGTTATGTTAGTCAAAATAAAATAACTAGACTACTATTATAGCAGTGGTAAGTCTAGGTCGATTCCACAGAGAGTGTGTGTAAAGTTTAAGAAATGAAATTAACTAGTGTTTAGGTTTAATAGGGGGGATTTTGGATTTTGGAATATGAAAATAAATTAAAACTAACTAATAAAAACAAATTAAAGAAAACATGCAAAAAAATGATAAAGGTGGGGAATTCGGTAAGGATCCGGTTCTTTGGTTTAATCTCAACCTACACCCTAATTAAGCATATTTCATTAGTTTGTAGTTCTTTAACCTCTCCTAGCAACTATTAATAGTGGGTTAATAATTAACCCGAGTTTTTTCTCAGGCTTTGTTTCATCAAGATATAATCGTTAATTAAACCTAACCACCGAACAATCTAGAATACGATCTCTAGATTTAATTAGGCAGTAGCATTACGAATTAGGATAATCGATTAATTAAGGCAACAACCACATACGATGCGTCATTTAACCTAAGTCATGTTATCCCTAATGATTATGAATCATTAGTCGCTACACATGAATTTCAACATAATAATTACGGATTATATCGAAATTCTAGCAATGGTTTTGCAATTAACAATTTAATGAACGCATTAAAATCATCAACTCACAATATCCAATGGGTTCGTACACAAATAACTGAATAATAACAAATTTCCGATTATCCATACACAATACTCAAATCAATTAAAATAGGATAACATAATCAATTTCTAATGAGAGAAAGAAACAATAAAATAATTAAAAAATACTTAACCCGGGTTGTCAGAGTCGATGTCGCCTCCGAATTGGTGTCAAAATGCCTAGCACTTCATGAGTCTTTCCCAAAAAATGCTTCAGTTCCCATTCTAATCCCTAGCTGAAAATCCCTTAATTTCTATTCACTGCCGCAAGCTTCTCACGCCTCTCACTGTGCCTCTCTTCACACCTCCAATGCCTTCACTATTCTGCCCACTATTCCCTTGATGGGACAAATAAGATTGGGGGTTTCTTATTAACTCAAATGTTCATGCTTCTCATATATGCACCTCTCTTCACACCTCCAATGCCTTCACTCACACCCACAGCCAGCCAAGCCGCTGCCGCAGCTTCAAGCCAACGCAGCTCCAAGCCGTAGCAACTCCAAGCCACAACTCTTCTCCTCACGACTGCGCCTGTGTCCACTCTACTGTGCTTGTCATGTGATGAATAAGTTTGCAACTCTTTTAAAACCTCCTCCTGTGCTTCTTTAAGCACTGTATTTAATGCAGCTATCTGCGTTTCATGCAAGATGCCTGCATGAAACGCGGTCATTCCTGCTCATGATTCCTTTGAAAACATTAGTCCTCCATGCCATTTTTGCAAGTTATTTAAATGCTTTTTGTCTTTTCTTGTCAAATTAGTGGGACACTTATCAAAGGAAGCCCACTCTTTAAAATATTGTAGTTTTATTTCCTAGGAATATCTTTAATTGAAAGCCTCTCTTCATGTCGTTTTAAGCTCCATTCTAAGTCGTTTTTGTTGCTCTTGGCTTCCAAGCTTGGCCACTTTAATTCTTCTTTGTTCTTTCATTTTTCTTATCTTATCCTTGACTTTTATTTTCTTTTGTTTACTCCATAAAGACAATCAAAAATAAATCTTCGAAAAATGGCCCATATGTGGTATTTTCTACTCACTTTAACTTCTTTGCTTCTAAATTGTACCTAAAATCATATATGAGTCAAAGTGAGTATCTTAAGCATTTTCATGTCATTAATCGCTAACTGTAAATGATTAAATGTATTAACAATTAAACTCATATCAATTTCCCCCACACTTAGTTTTTGACCATCCTCGGGCAAAACATCCAAATTAAGCTCAAAGACCCAAAACATTTACTCAATTCCCATATTTTCTAAGACAATATAATCATAACCAAAGATGAGTGACTTTCAAAAATCATAGCAAGATGTCAACATTCCAATCTTGTACTCATGATCAATCAACATTCATCATCTTCAAAAATTGAGCAATCTAATGGTAGACTCGGAAAATGTGTTTAATTAAAATATATCCATAGGTACACTCAACACCATTCATGATCATGACAATCCACAACTTTGCATATCATTTCATTTCTCCACCACTAATGTTCACATGCAAAATCATGAATCAAAAGACTTTTCAATGTTGTAATGTGGGCAAAGGTAAGGTGAGATGTATTTGGGTTAAGTAGCATAAAAATCATCAAAAACCAAGTACCGTTAGCTATAACGAATACAACATTTATATTTCACAGTCCCATTCAGCTCTCATATACAAACCACATGAAGCATTTACCAATCTAAAGGAATCACTCATATAATTTATACCAACAATACATTGAAATCACAAAAATGAACCATCCAAGCCAACATCTACCTAATATTCAACATACTCAAATAACACATGCAATACAGCTCTAGGAAGATGCATAAACCATAAACAAATTTTCAACACATATGCAATTCCTCCTTGATACATTTATTTTAAACAATTTTTTTCATTCTTCTTTTTTTCTCTTTTTTCCTTTTTCCTTTTTTCTTTTCTTTCTTTTCTTTAAAAACATAAAATAAACTACATCAATATGGGAATTTCAATGATAAGACATAAAATAACATCCCAACATTATAACCAACCCTCAC
>JANSVA010000001.1:19565953-19579180 GCA_025504915.1 Erythroxylum reticulatum
TTCTCTCATTTTGATTGAAAACTTAAAAACAAGTAAAACAAACAAATTCAAAAACACACATGCATATAAAAGTAATGTAGAAATGTAAATGAAAAGAAATTTACTTCCCTTGGTTTGCCTCCTAAGAAGTTCCTTTGTTTAGGGTCGCTGACTTAACTCCTTTTTCTCCTCATATGAAAAAATTGTGATCTTTGGGTATTATAGTTAGCGCCACTTCCACGTGAGGTAGTTCCGGATAGGGCCTTAATTGATCATCATCCTCATTTAGCATCTTCCTTATCCTCAGATTCTCAATATCAACTGAGTCCATACACTCTAGAAATATTTCGAATGTCTCTTCACCTTTTTCTTCATCATTTAATTACTCTAATCTATTATGTAAAGGTAAAGAGTTAGTCTTAAAAGTAATCATGGACTCAGTACTTACCTCCGAGCTAAAATATGTGTCCTTTTCGGCTTCAAGCTCCTTCTCCACTTCTTCGACACAAACAATTCGTTAAGGGTTGACCTCAAAATTCTCAAGCTCCTTATCACTTTGTAATGTTTCCGCACAAACGTCCATTGGGTACACCTCGGGTTGATACGGCTGCTCCTCTTCGCTTTGCAATTCTAGGCGATCAAGCCTTATTGCCATCTGGCCCATTAGGTGTTCCATCCTCTGTTGACTTGCTTTTGTCTCTTGTCAGAATTCTTGCAATTCTTGCTGCATATTTTGTTATAATTGGTGCATATCCTGTAGAAATTGTAAATTGTTAATAGCAATATTATTAACAAGTTATTATAAAGATGCAACTGAATCATGTTGGCTCTCCGAATCTTTGGCATTAAACTATGTGTTTTTTGGAAATTGCCCTCCATCCTTCTGGAATTGTGGAGTATTCTCCTGTAATTGCAAAATCAACTCTTCTAGAGATGGACCGGAGTCATGATAGGAAGCTTCTGGTCTGTATGAGAATTGTTATGCATCCTACAAACTATCGTGGAAGTAATTCTGGTGAGTATCCTATCCATAACAAAAGTTAGGTTGATCAGTCCAAACCTTGTTATAGGATTGAGAATATGAGTCATAAAATAAATTACTTCCATCCATATCGATTTTTTAAAACACAAAACAAAAATGAAAAGATCACAAAATAACATAAAAGAAATCACTTACGAACAAATATATACAAAACATCAATTAACTCACAAACAAAAACTAAAACACCGTAGTCCCCAGCAACGATGCCAAAATTTGACCCTGCGTCATTACGCTAGTCAAAATAAAATAACTAGACTACTACTATAGCAGTGGTAAGTCTAGGTCGAACCTACAGAGAGTGCGTGTAAAGTTTAAGAAATAAAATTAACTGGTGTTTAGGTTTAACAAGGGGGATTTTGGATTTTAGAATATGAAAATAAAATGAAACTAACTAATAAAAAACAAATTAAAGAAAACATGCAAAAAGAATGATAAAGGTGGGAAATTCGATAGGGACCCGGTTCTTTGGTTTAATCTCGACCTACATCCTAATTAAGCATATTTCATTAATTTGTAGTTCTTTAACCTCTCCTAGCAACTATTAATCGTGGGTTAATAATTAACTCGAGTTTTCCTTAGGTTTTGTTTAATTAAGATACGATCGTTAATTAAACCTAACCACTGAACAACCTAGGATACGATCTCTAGATTTAATTAGGTAGTAGCATTACGAATTAGGAAAACTGATTAATCAAGGCAACAATCACATATGATGCGTCATTTAACCTAGGTCATGTTATCCCTAATGATTACGAATCATTAGTCACTACACATGAATTTCAACATAACAATTACAGATTATATCGAAATTCTAACAATAGTTTTGTAATTAACAATTCAATGAACACATTAAAATCATCAACCCATAATACCCAATGGGTTCATACATAAATAACCAAATAATAACAAAAATCCAATTATCCATATATAATACCCAAATCAATTAAAATAGAATAACACAATCAATTCCTAATGAGAGAAAGAAACAACAAAATAATAAAAAATACTTAACCTGGGTCGTCGTCGTCGATGTCGCCTCTGAATCGATGCCGGAATTCCTAACCCTTCATGGGTCTTTCCTTAAAAAAAAACTTCAGCACCTATTCTGATCCCTAGCTAAAAATCCTTTAATTTTTGTTCACTGTCGTAAGCTTCTCACGCCTCTCACTGTGCCTCTCTTCACGCCTCCAATGCCTTCACTGTTTTGCTCACTTTTCCCTTGATGGGACAAATAAGATTGGGGGCTTTCTTATTAACTCAACTATACACGCGTCTCATATATGCGCCTCTCTTCATGCCTCCAATGCCTTCACTCACGCCTGCAGCCAACCAAGCCGCTGGAACTTCAAGCCAATGCAACTCCAAGCCACAACCCTTCTCCTCATGGCTGTGCCTGCATCCTATCTACTGTGCTTGTCATGTGACGAGTAAGTTTGCAACTCTTTAAAACCTCCTTTGCGCTTACACTTCTTTGAGCGCTGACACAGATGCAACGCAGTCATTCCTACTCATGCTTCCCTTGAAAATGTTAGTCCTCCATGCCGTTTTTGCAAGTTCTTTAATTGTTTTTTGTCTTTTCTTGTTAAATTAGTGGGACACTTGATGAAAGAAGCCCACTCTTTAAAATATTTTAGTTTTATTTCCTAGGAATATCATTAATTAAAAGCCTCTTTTTATGTCATTTTCAGCTCCATTCTAAGTCGTTTTTGTTGCTCTTAGCTTCCAAGCTTGGCCACTTTAATTCTTCTTTGTTCTTTCATTTTTCTTATCTTCTCCTTGACTTTTATTTTCTTTTGTTTGCTCCATAAAGACAAGAAAAAATAAATCTTCGAAAAATGGCCCACATGTGGTGTTTTTGACTCACTTTAACTTCTTTGCTTCCAAATTGTACCTAAAATCATATATGAGTCAAAATGAGTATCTTAAACATTTTCATGTCATTAATCACTAAGAGTAAATGGTTAAATGTATTAGCATTTAAACTCATATCATGCATATTCATACAATGACAAAAACTAATTAGAGTTTACATCTCATTAAATAGAACATGCTACGTACATGAGGAATTATATAAAAATTTTATCTAGATCTTTCAGTCTCAATTGACCAACCTTTGATCCATTTCTTCTATCCAAAAGTACAAGAACTATGCTTCTTCCAGAGTTTTTCTGTCACTAGTATCCTCTCTCGAATCTAAAATGTCAACGTTGCAATTTTGATGAGTTTTGCGAACTCAATAAGCTACATATCATCGATGGCTCACTCATAACATATAACGCATACAGTTCATGTAATCACATTTCATATCATTTCACTAATAATCATTTAACATCACATATCACTTTGATTACTTATTTCACATTTCACATTCGGAGCAGTCAAACAGTTCATTTCGAGCATTTAGATCCTACATATCAATTATAAATATAATGTAGATGAGACTCACTTTCAATTATTACTTCGTTGTGACCGAGTGCCTTTTTATTAGCCCATATCCCTTGTGGATACCGACTTATTTTTAGATATTGTCTCATATCTTTTAGTAGATACTGGGTACATTAACAACTAAGCCAGAGGCTCTTATCACATTCTGAGCTTTAAGTTCATTTCTAGTGGCTACTCCGGTCACAATAGTCTTTATGTTGTCATCCATTCATGTAATGAAATTCATCACATTCACATATTTTTAATCAATCACTTGATTTAATTTTCACATTCACATACACATTTCTCATCAGACCTTGGTTCAACATTCAACAATAATGTTGAGGATCACTTATTTCTTCAAATTCACATACAAGAAGCATTGTCAATATGTTATTCATCTAACAAACGCCTCGAACAGTCAATGTTCAGAATCAACACAATCACATTCACATAATAATTCAATACATAATTTATTTTAACAATTTATCAAATAAGACTATCTAGGTTACTCACAGTTTGCTCTAGATAGCTATTGCCTTAAAATCCCAGCAATGTCTGGATTTTGTCACTCTAAATGCTCTTCTATATTCTGCAACACACATATTTACGTATATCACAACTTTGCACAATTATATAAGTATTCATTTATGTACAAATGTGTATATGGATTATATAAAATGCATGCTCAATGACAATCTTGGGTATATTTCCTTTATTCACATCTCATGATCATTCATACTTCAAAAATCATTAATGTCTAATTTGAAATTAGGTTTACACCCCAATAATACAAACTTATTCTAAGTTGATCGCTCAATACACTTGATTATTGAAACGTCATCAATCAATCATTATCAATCCTTTCCTAATGAATTCAGAGAACCATGAAATTTAGTGGAGAGGAAGGACAATTTGTGAGGATTTCTTGGTTCAAATTTCAAGTCAATCAGAGGTCAGAGAAGAAGTTATGGTTAAAAGAGTGAAGGGTATTCAAAACTTTCAAAAAGCACTGCACTCTCACTATCACGATCGTGCATTGCCTAAAGAATCCTCACGATCATGAACTTCCTAAGCATTGCCTAAAGAATCCTCACGATCATGCACTTCCTAATGTCTCCCTTCTATCACAATCGTGCTTATGTGTATGATTGCGAACTACCTGATTTCTCCTTTCTGTTACAATCGTACAACTCCCTTGAGGTTTCCTCTCTATCACGATCATGTTTATGCACAATAGTGCACTACCTGATGGCTATTCTCAAAATATATTTTTGGGTCACTTTTGCATGGCCATTTTGACAAGAAAAAGAATAATTTATGTAATACATTCTTCTAAAAAATTATTCCTATATGTCTTAAGTTTCTAAAGACACTAAGTTCATACAATTTGGTTAAGTATTTTACAAGTTATACACAAAATACTACTAATTGTTCTCAAACTACAACAGCACCTAATACTTAATTTCAAGTCATTTTTCAAAACCTTTAGCGATAGAATTCATATTCGATTTCTTTATGAAAATTGTATTAATACATCTCTAGTTCAATCTAAACTTAAAATCATCCCATTTTGATATGTACAAATCAAGTTATGGCTAAAATACATATGCATATTCAGTGAATGCACTCCATCTAACACATTCTAGCACATTTCCTCATTATTTTCATCTTAGTTCATCTCTTTTGCTTTGTCTATCATTTCTAGCTTACGTCCTCATTATTTCCTCTTCATTCCTACTTCCATTTCAGGTCAATTTCAATCACAAACAAATCATATCCTATGTTCAATCATAATACCAAAAATAGAACATATCATATATACACATTCATCATATTTTCTACACATATATCTTACTCCATTATCACATTCATTTCACTTCTAAACTCTCACACTAAAATTTAAAACATGATCTCTTTATTATTACTCATCATACACTCAAAGAAACAAGACATCATATTCTCATTCTTCATCCACGATGCATATGTATAATGACCACTATTCTCATTATAATTTAATATCAATTAATCACCATATTTGTTTCATATTCATACAACTCATGAGAATTAACATGTTACTTTCTAAAACTCCAAGTTCTTCAAAAAGAACAAGAAGCCCTAACTTCTCATACAACCCATGTACATCATCATGGAGGTTGGGAGGTTTAGGTTTTCTTCTGGCAATTGAAGAAGACAACAAGTTGAGAGTAACAAGTGAAAGATGAGAGAGCTAAGTTTAACGTTGATGGAGGTAGGTAAGTGTCGTGGAGGTGAAGAAGGTGAAGAAGAAAGTCACGAAGAAGAAGAAGAAGAAAACAAGATTCAAGGCAATTTAATGGTCTTCCAAGTAATTAAGAGAATCGTGGGATAAAGATAAGGCTTGGCAAGTGACACTTGTTACTTGCCACATGTCCAATCTCTATAGGTTTAAACTAAGTTATCTTATTTAACTAGTCCAATCAACTCCAATTTCTACTCTTATTGTCTCCCAATTTTCAATGACACTTGTCAATAAATCCCAAAGTCATTTATCAAAATTTTCACTTCCATTTGACTCTTATTTCAGCTACTATTTATCAATTGTCTTGCCACTTAGCATGTCTAAAAATACCCATAATTTTCGAAAAATTCCAAATTCCATCAAAAATTATAAATCAATAATTATGCTCTCCAAATCAATTTTCAATATATAAAATCCGCAATTCTCAATATAATCACATTTATAAATCAATTATACCCTGAAAATATCAATGAATGCATATATAATTATTTTAACATGTGTAATAATTAATATTCACATATGTGTGTATGATATAATATGCATGAGCATGAAATGCACTTTCTAACTTCTCAATAATCTTTAATTTACACTATTCTAGGATTCTAACCCTTAACATGGGATAACGGGATGTTACAATTAGTTTCCATGTAACCTTTGTTTATGCTTTCAATTTTGTTTTTCAAAGAAGCTCTTTATAGGATAAGGTAGCTGAATATTCAACCTAATATAAATAATCCTTAGTTGATACATAAAGAATTCAATAACATTATGCATCAATCTAAAGTTAAAGGGAATGCATGCATTAGATATTTATTTGATGATCTTAAGAGACTATATGAGTCAATAATATGTAACTGATCTTAATATGGAGGGATAATATTACACATAGAATAATAAGAAACAAGGAAGGTAGTTCCTCAAAAAAAAGCTTGGCAAAGCAACTACAAGCCAATGGTTTAGCACTTTCTAAGAAAACAAATATGTGTTTAACTTTCCTGTATTCTTATATCACTCTCTCGTTGAAGTTAGCGATCTGACCTTGAAGTAATAGAAGAAAATTCTCTCTTATTTCAACAATTACTTGAAAGATGATGAGGGATTTAAAGTACTATTAGAA
Organism: Erythroxylum reticulatum; assembly: GCA_025504915.1. Taxonomy (NCBI): domain Eukaryota; kingdom Viridiplantae; phylum Streptophyta; class Magnoliopsida; order Malpighiales; family Erythroxylaceae; genus Erythroxylum; species Erythroxylum reticulatum. Next base: position 19,572,797 of record JANSVA010000001.1, read on the forward strand.
ATGAATGAAGACTTGACTTTCAAGTATTCATGTGAGATCCCACATCGGTTAGAGAAGGGAACCAAGTATGCTTTATAAGGGTACGGATACCTCTCCCTTACAGATGCATTTCCCATGCCTTAATGCACCGAATCCCATCAGAACTTTGAAGTTATTGGGAAAAACAAAATCGTTAAGGCTTGGCTGGGCCAAGACCCAAAGTGGACAATATTTGTGAGTGGATGATCTGAGCTGTTACAATTCAAGTCATTTATTTGTATGTGAAAACTTCATATAGTCAATGAGGAGCTGAAGAAACTTAATTTTAAGAGATATGGCAACACTAATCAAGTTGTATCTACTACTAAGGTTATCTTACCGAAGCCAAAACATTCCTTCTATGAAGAACCCACAGATTCATCAAAATAAGGAGCTAAGAGAATAGCTCTCTACAATTTCACAAGAGCTCTGGAAGTCAATTATTTAATCCTTAAATAAAGAGCAAAGATTCAGTGGCTAACTAAAGGTGATAAGAATATTGTCTTCTTTCATAAATCATTACTTTCAAGGAAAAGTTTTGATGTAATTGTCTCCCTTCAAAATTCAAATTGTGCTTTGGTACAACCTCAAGAGGACTTATTTATGGTATCTTATGATTACTTCTCTAACTCCTTGGGCACAACATTATTTTGTTGTTTTTCTCTATAGGTTCTTAAGTCTCTTATATTTATTAGAATCTCTAGCTTTGATGATCAGAATTTGTTCTTACCTTTCAATGAATCAAATGTGGAGAAATTCCTCTTTAATTTGATACCTAATAAAGCACTTGGCTTTAATGGCCTTAATACTTTCTTCTTTGAAAAGACTTGGAGGCTTACTAAGCAAATAGTCACAAATGATATACTTGAGTTTTAACAAAGGAAAATTGCTTAAATAACTAAACAAGACTTATATAACTCTTTTCCCAAAGTTTCGCAATCTAAGTTCTTCAAAAAACTTTAGAAAAATTTATTATTGAATACCATCTACATGATTATTGACAAGCTCCTAGCCATAAGATTCAAAGTTGTACTTAGTACTTGTTAGAGTAGTACCCTAAAGTTAATCACCTTTAGCGCGTTTTGTACAAAGTTGTGTATAGACATTATTTTTAATAATAAAGAAACACATATTTCATTAATTTGGTATTCATTATTTATGAATTAATATTGATATATAAACAAATTAATGAAGTTTATGTATATGACATAGTTTGAAGGAAATCATGATGTGATCATTACTACTGAGATTCCTATCATGTGCAATTATGTCAGTATCTAAATTATCCCTAGTCATAAAATTAATGAGATTGGACATCGTTAATCTAGATAGACTAATATATGTCAAACTCCTTGATTTGATCAAGTAGTAGATCTCAGAAACTGTAAACATAAGATGTTTAAAGTTAAGATGTAAATGCTTACTAGAGGTAGTAAGTATATTAGTTGACCTACCACGAGATCATCACATGGATCTTCTATTCTAATGTCAGTGATAATCTTATCATAGCAATAGGGTAAATATCGTTAGACTTGAAGTACTCAAGGATATCTTGTATACTGATTCTATGCTTTGACTCAATTCCTTGCTGCCTTGTAGAGGTTGCTTATAGGGTCGTGAATGGGTAAAACTTGAGGTATTCAAAGGTAATTGAGTAGTCAATAGAGGATTCAACGCTTCTATGATAGTAGAAGATGATACCCATGGTCTCTTGTCAGGGTCATTACTTGAAAATCTTTGGCCGACGTACATATGTCATGAAGAATGTCTTCATTGACATATAGAGTAATGAGTCCCAGGACAAGAACTAATATCGCTTGGACTAGATTTGACATAGTCAGTCTAATGAGAGTTGACACTTTGCCCATACACATAACCAAGTGGGGTATAGCATGGTGAAAAGATGAATTGCATAGCAATTGTTTATGAGAGGGTTCGTGAGATGGTTCGTAACGAGAACGGGCTCATTCGTCAAACCACTTACTTTTCAATCAATTAGGGTTATGATGTATTGCTAGATATCGCTCATGACTTGCTTGGATTAATTGTTAATCTAAGTGGCCAACATAAATGGGATCCTAATGGGTCACACGCATAAAAAGTGACTCGGAGGATTCGTAAAATGATTTTGAATAAAGATCCATTATATGGATAGCAATAGAACCAAATTAATCCCAATGAGATCGCGACATCGATATTGTTGAACAAGTCTCCGATGTTTTTCCACAGTAGGACTGACCCCAATATGACTAGTATATATATATATGTAAGATAGGTAGAAGGTGTTTTAAAAGTGTTGTTTTTTTGTCATATTGTATTTATTGTCATTAAATGATAAAAGACAAAATAATGAAAGCAAATAAAGGATGATGATCATATAAAATTGTTTTACAAGTTTTAAAAGTCATCTTCACAATTCTCTCATCATCTGTCTTATCTTCTTCATCTTCTTCCTCCTCTCCTTCATGTTTTTGCTCTCCTTAGAACAAAGAAGAGACCTGGCACTCTTGCTTTTGTTCCAGCCATTTTTGAATCAAAGAGTTTGATTCAGTTAGTTTCTCCGATCTTTGCGTAGATACCGTTGAAGACGGTCTATTTTGTTCATTGTGGTTTACAACAACCCAACGAGTAGAAGATCGAAGAACGAAAGAGACTACACATGAGGTATATGGTCATTATATGAATTATTGATTTATGTAAATGTCATGGCCAAGATGCTAAAGTAGCTAAAGTGGTGATAAATCCTGTTAGTAAAACAAGAGAGTTCGATCTTGGCTCAGGCTGAACGCTGGCGGCATACTTAACAAATGCAAGCCAGAAGGGAGAAAAGAGAAGCCGTGGTGGTCCCCCCCAGACCGCCCAGATCCCACAAATCGAATATGAATCACTCGCGATTCATTCGGTTTCTGGGCCATAGTCATAAGGGATTTGCCTTTTTTATTGACTCCTAAGGATTAGGCCCAACTCCAAGTTGTTTAAGAATAGTGGCGTTGAGTTTCTCGATTCTTTGCCTTAGGATTAGTCCTAGTTAGCATGGAGAACATATCGTAAATAGTTATGAAAAATTTTATATTTGGTTCTTTCTCGGCTAGCCTAGCCTCCTTTGTCCCTCGGGACCATATATATATACATATATGAATTGGAAATTTTTAGCTAGGTTTAAAAGTATTTCTTTGTATAGGCACATAGATCCTAGACTTGAAGAAAGTCCTAGAATAGGTTTTTTTTGCTTTCCACATCGTGTATATGATGCATGCACCAGAATTTTCCTACAGTACTCTCATTAATCTATCTTAAGATGCATTTAACAAAGGAAGACAAATTGGAGACAATATTTTATTAGCTCAAAAACTCTTCAAGAACTACACTAAGAGAATTTCATTTAAAAGTTATGCAATTAAGGCAAACTTCCATAATGCCTTTGATTCCATCAATTGGGAATTTATCTTAGACATTGTAGAGGCATTTGGTTTCCCCAAACAATTCCTCAATTATATAGAAGAATGTATCAATTCTATCTCTTATTGCACTTTTGTAAATGATGAACTAACAAATCTTATCAAAGTTGTAAAAGACTTAAGGCATGGGGGGATTTAATTTCTCCATACTTATTCACCCTATGTATTGAGTTTCTTTATAGACTAATTCGTAGAATCATTACGCAAGAAATAAACTTTAAGTACCATAATAAATGAAAAAAGTTCAAGATTCATAATTTGTCTTTTACTGATGATTTGCTACTCCTTTTAAGAGTTGATCTTAATTCCATCGTTACACTAATGATAGCATTTAGAACTTTTAAAAAATTGTTTAGCCTCTCTGTAAACATAAACAAGAGTTATGTAATAGTTTTCATTGGGTGCAACATATCTTGCTAGCTAGATCTCTCAATTGATAGGGCTTAAAATAAATAAGCTCCCTTTTACCTAATTAGGGATCCCCATCTCTCGCAAAAGACCAACTTACAAAGACTTTATTCATTTTATATAGAAGAAACAAGGAAGGGTTGACATTTGGTGTAATAAAACCCTCTCCTTTATATATGGACTAGACATCTCACATATTTCTACCTAAAAGCTAGACTAAATCTATATAAAAAAAAAAGATGCTCAAATCCTTTCCATGATTTGGTGATGTTATAGGAAATCATTTGCTAAAGTTAATTAGAATGAGGTTTGTTCTATCAAAGAAGAACATAGTTTGGGAATTTGTCTAATAAATTTCACAAATAAAGTTCTTATAATTAGCAAAATTTGGAGAATATTAATTGATAAAGAAGCATTATGGGTACAATAGGTACATACACAATTGTTTAGGGGTAAAAGGTTATGAAATGTATACCTTATGGACTAAGCTACATATTCTAAGACTAAGGGAAAAAGTGAGGTTGAAATTCAAACACAAGCTTAGAGATGAAGCTATTACTAGATTCTGTTACGACAATTGAAGTAATAATGGTCCTCCATATAACAATGAATTCTTAATGCTCAAAAGTAAAATTTAGGATTAAGCTATAGTCAAGGAAGTCCTAAAAGACAATCCTCATAACTCAATCAATCTACTTTGTCTACCTACTAGCTTTAGCCCCAAGCCTTTAATCCTAACTCTAATATAGTAGATTCAATTCATTAGCTAAAGCACTTATATGCTACTTTTTGTAATAAATCATATAAACAATTACTTAGGCCCAATATTCCAAAAACTGTTCTTATATAGATTGGTGTGGTGTAAGCAAGCTATCCTAAAGATATCCTTCATCTTATGTCTTGCCATTAAAGGGAGCTTTCCACTTTATATAAACTTAATGGTATTATCATCATCACCATCCTCTTTGCAAATAAGAATCTGAATCTATTTCCCGTTTTCTTTTCCCGTGCAATTTCCTATCATAGTAATAAAAGGGGAAATAAAAGGTCTGTAACATTTCTTATATGTACCTTGATTGGCATAATATTATATCCTAAATAAGTAGTGGACAAAGGAAATGCAAAGCAATCTATTTCATTTCCAAAATATAATTTAAGAGTTTGTTTTATACCTTTTGGAAGACAAGAAGCATAAGAATTTTCAAAGGAAATGATCAATCTCAACAAGAACTGCATAAGCTAAAAGGTATAATAAGGGAACACTTGATGACTTATCAACTTCATCTCCAATTTAATAGCAGCATTATAAGTCAATGGAGCTTTAGAGCTAGAGACTAACAACATTAGAGATAGGCATTTTACCGATGAACTCATTCTAGTCTTTTTGGAAGTGATGAAGTAAATAGGCTCCCAAATCTTCTCATTAAATGTAGTAACTCTTTCTTTGTTTCTGTTAATCTTTTAATTCTCAAGATTGTATTCTTGTTAGGAGCTTCGTATCTTTCAATATATTTCATTATTTTCTAAAGTTAAACTTGATATGATTGGTAGTTATAAAAGGATAATCCGGGATTAGGAATTGAATTTGATAATTTAAAAAAGATTGATAGAATGATTTTTAGTATAATTGTAATAAAGATAATGCAATGGTTGTTGCTAAAAAATTATTATATAAAGAAATATATTATAAAGTAAAGACAAAAGTGAAGATTTAAAAGCAACAACGTTACCGTTCGTGTATAGCTCACCTTATGTCAGATAATGTTCCAAAAAGTATACAAGTACTTTTCTTTTTGAATTTCAAGCTTGTTAGATATCCATACATATCAGGAGCAAGTCCAAATTTGCAAGGACGGAGAGGCCCACAAAAGACTTGTTATATGACTTTACTTATTTAAAGTATTTTATTATATTATATTTCTATTTATGAAATCATTTTGCACATAAATATCGTATAATTAATTATTGTGCAAATAAAGGTAATTATATGAAGAAAGATAATTTATAATAGAGAGTAAAGTATATAATTTTTCTTAAAAATTTTGACATTCTTTGTATATGTTTAACATTATGATGGGAAATTGGAATAAAAATTTGGCAACTCTTTAAGAGGTCAATTAGTACTTTTTTCATCACAAATTTTTTTTTTAAAAATAAATGTTTGATTTTAAAATAAAAAATACTTTTTTAATATATGTGAATTTTTTAGGAGTCAAAATACAATTTTTTAAGAAGTTTAAATTTGGAGCTTTTCAAAAAATCTCTCAAATAATTTTTTTGGGTAGATTTTTCATATCAATTAATGAGTCTATTTTTAGTCATTTTTATCCTTACATTTTACGCATAATTTTTACAATACTCACAAATTATATAATAATTAATATATTATATTTTTCACATTATTTAATATACTTTAAATAATAATAATATTTATACATGAATAATTAATATATTGTTTTAAATATTTGGATGTATTTTATTTTTAATATACTTTAAATAT
>JANSVA010000001.1:19600293-19640857 GCA_025504915.1 Erythroxylum reticulatum
GGGTCCTAGATTCGATAGTCCATATGTCGTACTGGATGCGGTGCATGTTACACACGCGCCCGCAATTCAATGCCAATAGGAGCGCGAGCCACACGAGTCCCCCGTCCTACTGTGCCACTTAGCGAGACGTTGCACGCGCCAACCGTACCACCTCTTCCCCGACCCTTGTAGCAACGTCGGGCACGTGCATTATAGGCACCGGACGTTGTATCGCCCTTCGACGTGGAGGGCGATTTCTGGCAACCCGAAAGTCGGTTTTTCACTCCGTTTTTGACCCGTTTTTCGTAGCTAACCTTATGTATACTACTTTTACGTAATTATTTACGTAAAAAAACTAAAAAACAAATCAAAAAATGAAGAAAACTGTAATGAATGGAAACCGAAAAACCTTTGTTTTCCGTCAACCCGATCACGTAACGACTCTAATACCACATGTAATACGTAGCATAGACCCTATTACATACTCAGGATCATACAAGAAAAGGTAAAAACGAAGGAATTGTGGAATACCTAATTTTGGGTCAATTCTGACTTCCGAAGCAGTTTTCACCATCCAAACAAACACCAATTCTCCCGAGACAGTTGAGGAAGTTGTTCACTGTCCTTCAGTCTAGGTCTTTCTACAGTTTCCTCAATCATGAGCTCTCTTAACGGGTCAGAGAATTTTATGCTCATGAATGATCTGAGTAACTACAAGAGACCTTAATCTTTATATAGCTTTTATATCGGGCTTCTCCATCACAGGATCAATATAGACCAGGTCCACACTGAAAGGGATCCATTTTTTTCCCAAACTTCGACCCATTAAATTAGATCATTTATTGGGTCATTTTATTATCCTTATCTGGATTGAACTACGTAACTTAACTGGTAATTTGTTAAAAACCAAAATTACAATTAATAACTGTCCATTTAAAAAGAGAAAGACAAAAATGCCCTTAACCTTAAGGGCAAAAATGTCTAACAAAAAGTGCTCTACTTCTTGATTTTCTCAGGCCAAAATTTAAGGTTCTAGACTAATTTGCGTAAGTTGAAGTTAGATTTGGCTCAATTTCTAAAGACTTTCTGTTAGTGCTCTAGTTGAATTTAAGGTTTCAGACTTATTTGCGTAAGTTAGATTTAGATCATATTCTAAGACCAAACTTTCAATCAAGCACTTTTATATTCCAATATTCAAAAAACATTAACAGTATTAAAGACTTCTTATCTGGACGCAGTATTTCAAACTTCAACATCAGCATCATATTCAAGTCTTCTGCCCGTTCGACAAGTTTCCAAATGGCAGAGGATGTTAGGAGTCATGAAATAATTTCAATGTGCACGCAATTCAAATTGATGTCTCGGTTCAGTGACTAGGCGACCCCATTTGAATTGAACTTGAGATGGTGGTGGCCCAGGATCTTGCAATGATTATTTATGAATAACAAATAACCACACAAAAAAAAGGGCTCTCAGGCCCCAGATTCCGAACATTATTATATGAAAAAGTTCCTTGATGCCCAAAAGTTCCTTTAATTTATAACCTGTTAGCTGCTAAGAAAAGATTAAAAACTAAAGATAAAATTTGAGGATCCACCGATCATTATGTACTTTATTATACTTTCTAGAGTTTGAAATTAGCAATCATCTATGTTTTTCAATAAAGTTATTTGGACCAACATGTAACACAACATGAATCTGATTTGGCCATCTGATTCTTATTTGGGCTGAGAACCAGTATAAAGTATTGGCGAAAGATCAAACTAACTATTTTGTATACTCCATCTGACATCAAAGGAACCACAGATTGTTCCGAAATTATAAAATAAAGAAACATGCTCTTTGCTGCTGGATTAAAGAGATACTATTAGCTAACAAAATAACAGATAGAATGAGCAATTCACTGGAAAGCAGATGGAGCTTGGAATGACCAATGCCATCACTTTAACTAGCTCACTTGATCATTGGATGTCAGATCATATGACTATATTTGTAGCAACTTGGCATTTTGTGCGGGCCTTGTGTTGAATCGCTCTTCCCTGGGCTATGTAATGAGTCAGTGTATTGAATCGCTCTTCATTGGGCCATGTAATGAACTATTTTCACTTTTCTATATATATATATATATAGTATTAAAACAGGGTGACTCAAATTCTTCCAAACCAGAACACATATCCCTCCATAAGCTTTGTCTAGGCAGCCTTTTGTTTTGGTTACTTACTGACTTACTCTCCTAATAATGAAATTTATTATGTATGTTTTGTCATTTATGATCTTTACCATCTTGTTTTTTTAAATAATTTACATTAAATATTTATCCAAAAACTTTATATTTTGTAACATTCGTCTAACTATCTTTGTTCTTATTTATAACGGTACAGCCTGCAGTTATTAGTAGGTGTACTGTGAAATATTTAAGTCTATGTGATATTTAATAAATTATTTGTTAATTTTTTTAATGAGTTCATAATTTAAAATTAATTAATATCAATAAATTTAGCCTGCCTCCACTTTCAAATACAGCATTTAAAAGAATTATGGTGGGGACTCGACCATTCCAAGTGTAGTTCACTGTTCACCCCTAAGAGGCACTCTGTTCTTTTGTTTTAGAATAGTAAAAATTATATATGTAACATAGTCACCATTGTTATTTACCCAAGTCCAGCCTGGAAGGCTCTGTGTACCCAACTTGGATCGAAGGCATGATGCACTCACAGGTGCGAAAAAGACAGTTTTTTGTCGCCACCTACTGAGGGCAACCCAGTTCCTATCACTTCGTCCACTTCCCACGGTTGTGCTGCCATATAATAAGATCTATCCCATGTCACCTTCATTAGATGAGATAAACACTAGGCAGCTTCATATATACCTTTAATGCTACAAAACGATTGAGTGTGACTATTTGGAGTCCGACAGCAATCAAGCGGCAATTATTTGATTTGGCAATCGTTACAGGTAATTCTGAAAAGGATGCTTAAAAGAATTGGTGAATTGGTTATTAATGTTGCCTGCTGGCCAACTGGAATAAGTACAAGCCTAGTTAATCATAGGTTAGCAAAACTTGACGGATGAGGGAATGAAAATTTCCAGGTGATCAAAGATTAATTGTCAATGTCAAAGGAAGCTTACTGAGAAAGGATTATTCATGTTTCTTGTCATTGCCAAAGTTAACGTTATTACATAAGATTTTGATAAGCCGGTCCCAGAACCTTTTCCTTCTTCTTTTTCTTCCTTTTTTCCCCAACTACGGAGACCCCTTAAACTATATGAAATAGTGTAATTAGTTAAGAAATAAGTTTTGGAACTCTTATGTTAATGAATTAGTATACTTTAAAACATTTTCCCTTTTAAAGGGAAATTAGAAGGGAGGGAGACTTATAACAATTTTGCTCACATCGCATTAAAAAGGGAAATTAGGAGGGAGGAAGACTTATAACAGCTTGTTTACATCACATTAACTAGAAGGTTTTGGATCGAAGTTCATCGCAGAAGCATAGAGCCAATGCTACAAAAGTTGCGTGAAAGATGAGGTGAAGGATACGTTAGCTTTCTTCTGTCAATTGGTTAATTGGGACCCTGAAAATGAAAGGTAAAGAAAGTTGTGCCAGACACGGGCGACTGATTGATTGTCTTTATTTGTTTTTTGAAAATGACTGATTGATTGCTGCCTGTGCATACTTACCGTCTTTGGGAATTTATGGCTATCCTGTTTACTTCGTCCATTTGTATGCCAAATTAAATTATTGGCATCTTCTACTCGCCCCATGATGTCTCTCTCCTTTTTTAGGACGGAGATTTCCACTAGACGCTCCTCTTATGCAACCACTTGATATCGAGCACACTTGTCATGCTTGCTACTGTCTTCGGATAATCAAGTCTATTGAATGATCTCGTCGTTATTTATCTGTAAAATAGTGTTGAAGGTGTCCTCCGGCCCTAACAAATAAAGTTAGTTTTTTGAATTTGTAAAATTGAGGGAATAATTAAATTGGAGAATCCCTTTTCCCTTTGTCTTCTTCTTCTTCTTCTTCTTCTTTTTTTTTTGCCTCTTATTATTCCTTTTTAGTTTTTCATTACCTAAACAATGCAACTGGAGTCAAATGAGCCCTTGTCTCTCGTGCGCCCATTCCAAATCTTCAACATGAGGAATAATATGATGGAAATAAGACATCTTAATGAGGATGCTAATAAGAAAAGTGGCAGCATCGAAATATAAATCTGCTGCAGTGACGGAAATTAAATACTCATTTCCAAGTTGTCTGTATTAATGGGTTTAGATCTTGCTGATCCAATTATCATATTCCAACCTCAAAAATAACGTCATTTTATGTTTGATTTAAAATAAAGCTATATCGTTTTAGGATAAATACAGAATGAGAATAGGGTATTTGAGATAGAAGATCTCTTATGCCCATATTAATTGCTAATAACTAATTTATATCCATGATAGTTAGGAATGCCAAATGTAACCCGACCCGATTTTAGCCCGGGTTGATCAAAACAGGACCCATGGCTCAAACTTTATTTCAAAAATGACACAAGTGGTAGAGCATATAGTTTAATTCGATGCAAAATGAAGAACCTTGCTAGGACTTGACATGTCACGAATCCTCTTGAAAGAGAGGGGTGCCCTCGGGAACATGAACACAGATGGTGCATAGCTGTCATCAACTCGTGTAGTAAGGAGTTGGGTTAAGTCTCGCAACGAGCGCAACCCTCGTGTTTAGTTGCCTACATTGAGTTTGGAGTCGTTTTTTACGTTTTTCTTTTTCAAAAATATATGGTGGGCTAATTTGGATCATGGTCGGGTCGGGCCATGGCCTGATCTATCCTGACCCGTTAAGCCACAGGCACCTGAGCTTGCGGACGAACCCCATTGACACCTCAGATGTGATGGCATGAGTTCAAGGATTTTAAGTTAACGGGAGACTATATTTATGTTCATATGTATGATCATTAAGCTCTATAGTTAAAGCATATGATATTAATTTATCACCTAAAAACCTATTCATTGAATGTTAGAAGTGTTGGTGCATACTCCAATTATGATGAGGAGCAGAATCCTGCACAGTATAATGTTTTACAATTACAAAATTTCAAGGCATGTCGTGCGACACTGTTAAAATTTACGTGATTTTGCTTTTGCATATCCAGTGATACCATACTAAGAAAGTGAAATAATACGCTGAGAAGTGGTTACCTGCCCATGCAAAACTTAGTTATCGCGGTAAGGCTCATCCAGATCCAGTGATTGGCTTGGTTAATTTGAAACCGCGCCAGTTGCCGCCAAAGTTCGGTAGTTTGCCTACTATGTAAGATGAAGGTCCCTTGTCATCCTACCAGGTACGTACGTACAAAGTTATCAAGAATCACACAAAATTATGTTCCTACGAATTGTTGGCCAATCAACCCGCGTACCGTATAGAAGAATGTACTGCAAGAAGGAAAGAAGCAAACATGTCCCTTTTACGTTTTGATTCATTTTCTAACAATTTAATATTTTTAAAAAATTCTTATACTTATTTTTATTCTGTTTATTAACTTTCAGTTAAATTCTTTTACAGACGGACATTAGCATAATCTTGAACAAGCCACACGTTAGATTCGTTTATAAAAAGGGTAATGAATACACTATAAAGGAAAAAGACATAAATCATAGGATAGGGAAGGTCATGACCCAACATACTGATAATTTAGCTGAAAATAAGTGTAGTTTTGTAGAGGATGGTCTAACCAAGTAAATCAACCGTATACCAGATTTCAATTACGATTCTCTCTCTCTTTGCTACTTTTTCAAGTTAGCTTATTTGATATCCAAATAAAAAGTGATAATCGATTTTAAAGTATTTTATTTTTAAATTTATTGTAAAATTGTTAAAACTTTATAGTTAAGTAATTAATCTTTTGCAGTCCTAACGACTTAATTCAAAATGCTATTTCGTTAATAGTTTACTGATTTGATTAATGGAACTACTTTTGACCATAATCACTACAACAACAACAACAAAAATTGTCGCTAAAAGTTTCAAAATCATCGCTAATAATTATTAGCGACGATATATATTTATCATAAAAAATGTCACCAAATTTTCGTAGTTGAAAATTATAGGTGTCATTTTTCTCTAATCGTCACTAATAGTTTTTTCCTACACTTTATTTTTGTAGTGAAAAACTATTAGCAACGTTTTAAAAAATTATTGTCAATAAATATAGGCTATTCTTAGTTCTCGTAACTAAAGATTATTAGCTATGTTTTTCGAAAACATAGCTATATAAAAAATTTTAGCTATGTTTCTTAAAATGTAGCTAAAATTTAATATACATTTTAACTAAATGTATACAATGTTAATTATAATTATTAGTGACATTTTTCCATATTATAGTATATAATATTTACATTTTTTGTTGTTAATTTATTATACAAAAATAATTGATAATTTGAAACATTGTATATAAAAAATAAAAAATAATTAAATAATTAAATATGATCATATATAAGATTTTAATTACAACTTCAAAATACTTATATACAAAATAAAAATACAAAGATTAATTTACATGATATAATACAAATCACTCAACCTCGTTTTTATCATCACTACTTTCATAATCCAAGCCAAGTCTTTTTTTGAGGTACTTATTATGCTTGGCCAACTTTTTTCGAGTATGATGTAATTCAACCTTAAGCGTCTTATTTTCCTCTTCAAGATGTTAAATGTATGTTAATCTTAATGAGGGTGAACTAGTTGGCTTAGGGCCAAACCCAAGACCTTTGATATATCTTAATTGTGTACCAAGCACGTTGATGCAAATATCTTCTACATTTGCCTCATTTTTCTCAAACATTGATGATTGCAGTAACTATTGCATCTTATTCTAAAATTGAAAAAAACAAAATCAATATTCAATGCAAATATTATTAGTTAGTACTACATAAATAAATAAACTTAAAATTAAAAAATATGTATAACCAATATTCAAACATTCATCCTTGACCTTTCTTATAGTGAGTGAGTTTGTAAAGTGTGATAATATCACACTATTGTCCATGTAATTCCTTCTCACTTTGTTTTATGGAAAAAATATAATGCACAATAAATAATACAGTGTTTATTGATATAATTATAACTTGTAAACAAAGACCTTACATATTCATTTCGCATGACAACAAATGGTTTGGAGCCTTGGTTGTGAAGAGTTTTTATTTTTCCTTTGTGCACCTTGGCCTTCTCACATTTTTCCTAAATAAAGAAAAAAAAGATATTCATTAAATCATTTAACAAGATTAATAAAAGCAAATGTGAAGGGAAAGTAAACAAACCTAAATGTTGGGAGAGGCCCAATAATCACACAAAAATTTTCAATATTTTGGAGACATCCTTTCCGAAACATGTCTCATTGCCTTCGCATTAGAAGGAAAATATTTGTAATATTGATGTAGCCTACAACGATGATCCCTAGTCCTTTGTTTCAACAATAAAGTAATAGTTTAAAACATCAGAGTTATCGATATCGAACATATTCAATTTCATCTGTGAACAATAAGAAAAGTGTAATTAATCTTAAGATAAGTGAAACAATATTGCATATAATTAAATAAATTGAAAATTTACTGAAACTTTATCCAAAACATTCTCGAACAAGTTGCCTTACTTTAAGTTCTTAGCATGCTTTAGGCAAGGTAATTTTGTTATGACTATTATCCCTAACTCACTAGACAATTTTGCTTATTAAATATTATCATTCGTTGTAAATCACAACTTCTAGTTATACTTCTACCTTTTTTTTCTTCTGATGTTGATATTGGAATCTGCAATAAATGAATAATGATAAGAAATTATGCATTAAACATGTAAATATATATTTGAGCATAAGTCTATTTATAAGTGTTTAAGATTAACAAACTTACAGATCCCTCTGTATTGGTTGAGATAGATGGAGGCGGTTGTTGACTTACTTCATTGATGGATGAGGTCGATTGTTGTTGTTGGGTAAGAACTGATTGATCTGGTTGTTGTTGGGTAGGAACAATTTCGATACCTGCCACCTTCTTCCTTTTGTTTCTACCAGGTGTCATTATATTGGATATTTATAAAAAAACATAAATTTTGTTAACATTACACATCCAAGCATCATTACAGACATATAATTAATCATCAACAATCTGCATTAATATAACTCAATCATCAACAATATGTATTAACATAACTAAAATATCAACAATCCGCATTAATATAACTCAACTACTCCAATTAAGCTTAATAACACTTCGCTATCGCTTTTGTTTACTCGGGTGTTTGCTAGTATTAATGTCACCCAAAAGTGATAGTTGGTAAACTACATCATCATCAGACAAGTGCAAAGAAGTTTCACTCAATTCTACTATGCCATTAAACAATTTGTTTCTTCACTATGTATTCCTATGTTCTAAGTAACGACGATATCAGTATAAAATATTTTACTTTGTAGCCTCATTGAATCAGTTTGATGGTTAACACAGGACATGCTATATACCCTTTAGTTCTCCATCTATACAATTCCCATAAGCTGAAAAATCATTTATATTCCACAAAACAACTGCATGCATTATAAATGTTTCACCTACAGCATCATAAGTTTCTAATCCAACCTCCTAGAGACGATTTAAGTCATCAACTAATGGTTGCATATATACATTGATATCCTTACTAGGAGCAGTAGGTCCTAGAATAAGTAAAGATAATAAAAAAAGGCTTCTTCATACACTTCTATGGAGGTAAATTGTATAGCACTAGAATTATCAACCACATATTGTAAGAAGTACTCACATTACATAATGGATTAAATCCATCTGAGGCTAAACCAAATCGAACATTATGACAATCCTCTGCAAACCATGAAAACTTTCCATCAAAGTCTTTCCTTTCCATTAAGTCTGTTGTTTTTGTTGACATAAAATGCCTTTGTAGTTGTGGTTTGATAGGAAGTATCTCAAGATTTTATACAGTATTTTTTTCTCGTTCCTATCATCCATTTAACATTTTGATGTATCACATATGGGACATTCTTCAAGATCTAAACTATCCTTCAAAATGTCATATAATCATACTTACAAACATGTATTGATATATATCCTAATCCAAGGTCCTTTAATAATTTCTTCACTTCATAGTAAGATTTACGCAATTTGTGTCCCATAGGTAATGCATCATTGAGAAAGTCAATTGATATGTCAAAAGATTTATTACTCCATTTATTATAGACCTTCAAATGCAACAACTTGACAATAAAAGATAGCTGTGAGAATTTTGAGCACCCTGGAAATAATTCTTCTTAAGCAACTTTCAATGACTTCCTACAATTATCTTTTATAATACTGCCAATTATGTTAGGCAAACGGTTTCATTTATAGTCTCCATCCCTCCATCACCATCGTCATTAATATCACAATCTTCTACATTATTATTATAACTACCATCAATACATGTATAAACAATTCTACTCCAACTTGCTTTTAAACGTTTGCCACGATAAATCCATACAGTGTAGAATTTATCTATGCCTCATATTAGCAAATGATTATATACCACATATTGACTTTGAATGTTCACATTTAAGCAATCTATGCATGGACAATGAATATAGTATTCTAAACCCATTTGATCTTTTACAAACTACGTGAAACTCTTAACTCCTTCTAAGTATTCAGTGGACCATTTCCAATGCGACATCCAACTTTTGTCCATCTAATTATACAATTGAAAATTAATTACTAAATGAAATTTAAGTGGTAAATAACATAATGATAAATCAATACAAGTTAACATACTTAGTTTTAATTCAAACAAATAATGACATTAAGCCTACTAAGAATAAGAAACATGAACATAACATAAAAGTCATCATGTACATTTTGTGAGTTTTAAATACACCTCTTCTCAATATGACCCTTAAGCTCGTGAAATATTTCAACGATAAGTCTTAACGAAGCTACATCATAGGTTTCCAATATATATACCATCCAAGTGATTTATAAAACAGATCATCCATAATTATAAGTGGATTTCTTATGATTTAAGTATAAAATTGTGAAATGAGTAGTATATTGTCTATCACAATCATATTGTAGCTTGTTCTTAAAAAATGGTGTAGGGAATTTGATTGTCCTGGTGGTTATGACAAAGAATTGCATAAACACTATGACAATGTTATATGATATATTAGGTTTCCTAAATTATTGGGTTAGATTGTTATAAAACTCAAAATTTAGTTACAATACGATTTTACAATTAGAATTTCATTAATATTGTAAATTTATTTATCATAACTTAATAATGTTTGAAAAAGTTCATTACTATTAGTTAATGCTCACTTATGTTTTTTTTCAAACTTTATATATCTTATTACAAAAATTTTTCTTTATAATTCATTCAAAAAGTTAAAATTTCATATTATTAGATAGAAATACGTACTTTTTGCATAACCTTTAACCTCTTTCTTCACACAATTACTAATTTACTAACTATTTAAAAATGTGTTTTTATTAATAATTCACAAATCCAAGGTAATTTTCTTCATGTTTTAATTTTTATTATTTTTCTTCAAATAGTAACTAAATGCAGTTAACCATGCTAAATTTACTTTCAACTATTCAACAAAACTTATGTATATAATCTAATTGTCAAGGCTTGTCCAAAATTATTAATTAATTCGATGCATGCTGCACTTTTATTGAATTTATTTCGTAAACAAAGTATTAAATCACTTTTATGTACGAAGTGAAATTCAAGTTCATTTGAATTTCAGAGTTTAAATATTGAGCTAAACTCTTTCAAAATTTTGTAAACTAAATCAATTTGAATCAATATACAGAAATAAATATGCCAACTAAAAATATCAAACAATGTTATTTGTGAAAAATTGAATATAAGCTCAAACATATTCCACAAATAATTTAAGAAAATGACTATAATGAGTGTACACGAAGATGTTGAAAGCTGTTAACATCCAAACAATAATTTGGCTTAAGGACAAACAAATTAAGCAAAAAAAAATCTAACGAAACTTTCATGGAACATGTTATAGGCATTACTCAAACAAGCTTCCTAATCCATCTAAGCCATCATTTAGCCCATTATGGACGCATTCATCATCTCAACATCTTTATTATTATCACAACACACATTCACATCAACTATATCACAACACACATCTTCACATAACACAAACTATTTGAAATGTTATACCTAAATACAATTGTTGCAAGGCATAACATAAAAACAATCATTGCAAAGGATGCTGCACTTACCTCAACAGACGACGGAAGCATTAATTGAAGAAGATGGAAGCAGAGATTGAAGAAGGCCAATGATGATGGTAACAACGATTAAAGAAGAAGGAAGGATAAGGAGCCCCAAATGACAACGAAAAATCATCAGGGGGCTTCAATTTTATGTTTTAAATACCATGAAAACGAACCTACAAATGACTTTGTTTTCATGTTATAACATTTGGTGATGATTTGTGGAGAGCATCGCCAAATGTACACAATTGGCAACGATATCAAGAAAAAGTCGTCAAATGTAGACAATTGGCAACGATTTCCATAAACATCGTCAGTTCTTTTAATATCCATATATTTATATTTTTTAAAAAAAAATTATATATAATTTCTATAAAATAGTATAGAATTTACATATAATAAATTCACTTTTATGACATCACATAAAATAGTCAAATCATATATTTTAAAAGAGATAAATAAAAAGTATAAATTTATGCAATATAAATTAATTTTGGGTTTTTAGTTTTATAAATTTTTGAAATGACATTATTGTTAGCTAAATTTATTTTTAGACTTACAACCATTGTCAATAATATTAAATTTGATTTTTAAGAATATGATATTAATATTTAATATTGATTTCCATTTTTACGATATTACAATTATTTTTAATTTTATTGTAATAAATATAATTACATATGGTAATTAATTTAATGTTATGTGAATGTATATATAATAATTGTATTTAGGATAATGATTTCTGAATGTATAGACAATAGATAAATTTTCTCGTATCTTACTTATGTAATATATTAGTCTATTTAATCATAATTCTCTATTTATTATATATAAATTCTATACTATTTTATAATATATATTTTTTATATAATTTCGATAATATATAGAGTGTAATATCTATGAATAGGATTTGGTGATGACTTATAAAAATCATAGCATAATTTTTACATTTTTGTCGCCAAATATCAAGCCAAAATCACGTTGTTTTAAGAAATTGAAAACTTAAATACCTAAACAAAAGACATAAATTGGAATCCTTCCCTATTGAAAGAGTCTCTAGATGCTTCCTAATTAGGCTTGACCCGATTTTGGCCCGGGTTGACTGGGCCATGGGCCATGGGCCAAAACAGTTTGGCTCAATAGGAATAACAAAAATAATGTCATTTTGTAAATTTTTTATTAAAAAAGTAAGGATGGGTTGGGCTGGCCCGCCTTACCTATGGCTCATCCAACCACGGGCCGGGCCATGAGCCGGTTTGTGGCACATCCAATGAGCGATTGGGCTAAGTTGAGCTAGGAGATACCAGGCCCCGGTCTAACCCATGACACCCCTATTCCTAATTAGGGTTGAACTATCGAAGGTGACCTTCTTCTCTGAGTTGGTCAATTTGCCAGAAATGGGTTCCTCTGTCTTGCTTCTCAACTTTTTTTTCTTACCTTTGGTTGTTGTTTTGCAATAGGTAGTCATTAGCTTTCTCTTGGAGGAGTCAGATATTACTCTCATCCTAGGTAAAAGCTAACCTCGAGGTATGAATTTACTTTATTCTTTTGTACTAACTTAGTGTCTTCTTCCTTAATCTAGATTTTCAGCTAGTAATTAGAGATAATAGGGTCTTGTTTTGGAGAGACAACTTTGATCCCCAGTCTTCATTAAACTCTTTAGTCAAGTCTTCCCTTTTTATAAATGTGTGCTTAACTACTTTAAAGTTGATATGTTTATCTGCTTAGATTTCTTGCATCTATTTTCTATGTGATTTATGCATCTTATAATTACCTAAGGTTGGCCTGTACTTTATTCCATTTTGAATTCCAACACAATAGCTCTCTCCATCTCTGATGAGGGGCTCAAGGGACCTAATTATTTTTCTCAAAATAGTGAATTTATAGGAAAACACACTTAATTATGCATTCCCTAAACATAGCACACACACAGTTAACATTCTCAATCTTATTGTAAGAAGTAGTCTTAGTTAATAGATCATAAAATTAATATTGCTAGAATGTTAGAACGTTCAAATAAGAAAGTCCTCTATTAACTTTTCATAACAAATCTATTTACATAAATTTATCACAAAATGTAGATGTGACAACTAATTTTTGATGGCATAAATGAGCTTCAATGGGAGGAATGTGACAAAATTCTCACTGATGAGAATATATCGATGCACAACAAATCTTCTCATTAAAGTCTAATCTCCCCTTGCCTTCAATGGTTGATTTTATTCTTTAAGGTTTTAATATTATCTGAATTAGCTCTCTTTCTTTGTTATTTGTATCTCATTTTCTGTTAAGAAGCTATTAGATGAACGCCTGATTGTATATACTATATGTTGTGTAAAGCTTCCTTGAATCTTTAAGAGAACATAGATGAAAATGGAGGTGGTGGCAATATCCCGATGGTCCGTACAATATTAGTGAAATCGATTGTTTTCAAATAGTCGTCGATTCCAAAAACTATGTTTATTCAATCAGGTATACATGTGTTCAAATTCGAGTTCCTTATACCATTTGACTTAGCTATTTAAGTTATATCCTACTTGTTTTTTAGGTGAAACATATCGTACATGCAGTTTATCTAATTAAGTGATCCATACTGTATTTGGGGAATTGGTCACTATATATTCTGCTAGTTTAGTTAAAGCCAAGAAGTTGTTAGAAAATAGTGTCAACAAATCAACACTCGAGGGAAGATCATTAATTTTTTCAATTGATACCTTCGAATATGTAAGGAGCCTTCTTGAGAATCTAGACATAAAGAACTCCTTTACCTTATCGAGTCTCATATCACTTAGAATCTATAAAAAAAATTATTTCTTTACCTTTTCAACTGGATTAGGCGTAAAACTTTATTTATTGTTTTGTATGTAAGAGTTGTTAAACTTCTAATTAAAATCTTGTATTACGTACTATATATTATTATATTATATTACTTACCATATTTTAATATTTATTGTTTTTTTCTATAAGAATCATGTATGGTCATTATATTACAAACTTCAAGTTAAAACTATTTGAAAATTTTGTGACATCATAAAAATTATCAAATCATATAATTTAAAAGATAAAAATAAAAAGTATAAATTTATTTTAAAATTCGAAGGTTGTAGTTTTGCAAAAAATTAGGTTCGGTCGTAGTTGTTTCTAGTACAAGCGAAAACAAAAAAATAAATGTAAAATAACAAATCAATGCTAAAATTTGTTAACGCAATTTAGCACACCTTACCTATGTCTGCGGGGCTCTTACTCAGCTTAATTACTTTTAGCTGTGATATAACAATATTTTTAATCAAAGCAAGTATGAAAGTAAAATAACAACGAACATAAACAAAGGCACTTGAGAAAGAAAACAACTTCTCTAACAATGTAGTTTCGTCAACAAAAGAATGAGAAGTTGTCTATCAAGAGAATTTGTCATGAAGCTTCAATATCGTCATTGGAATATCCCACGCATAGCAGCCACAAAACATCTCAAATCAACAAATTTTTTATCATAGAATCATTAATCCAATAGAATTGAAGCAACCACTACAACTCCTGGAGTTTTTTACACAAAATTAACAACAAAGACAGCAACTGCAAAGTCACAAAAACTTATAAAATTTTTACACACCAACACCAAAAATGACAGCCTAAAAGCACACCTGATTAACACCCAATCAACCCAACAATAAACATACCATCGACCATGAACAACAACATCAGAATAATCCAAACACTAGAAAAAGGAATCAACTACAAAATTCCCAAAAAGCACTCTTAATTATCGTTGAACAATGAAAAATACCCAGGCAAGAATAATGATCGATATCAACTAAAACACAGCCTATATACCTAAATCACCTAGCCAAATATCGTATAAACCAAAAGAAAATTCTTAGCAACAAAACTACCCAATCAATGACAAAACAATAAGAAAATGTAGCACATAACACACTCAGCCCAGGTTGCGTAATGGGCCAAAAAAGGTTGCTACAAAATACGTAATCCCTTTACCTAAAAATTAGCAACATACATATAAAGATCTTAAACCGATTAGTTACAAAATTTTTTGTCAATATAGACCATAAAATCCCAGCTGTCAAACACAACATTACCTGTCATTTTTCAACACCAAAAATGTCATATTTGCAACCCTAAAACTTGCGTGAATACCTTAACAAAATAGATTTAATTGTCAATCAAATCTCCAACAAATTTTGCTTCCTTAGATAATTATTATCCAAAAATAAACTATGTATTTGAATCCCTTTTTTATTAAGATCTTAAACCATATCAAAACTTGGCTAGATTTCCACATAAACACAACTAGGTCCAATTATCAAATAATATCCAAAATTAAATAATAAGATATAATCACCAATATCTTAACACTATGTAATATTAATTACTTTTGAGTTTATAGTTTCATAAATTATTGAAATGACTTGAAAATTTTGGTAGTTAAATTTATTTTTAAACTTAGAATCATTGTCAATAATATTACATTTGATTTTGTTGTTTACACTTTTGGCGACAATGGTTTAACATTTTCATTGTCAAAAGTCCGGCTTTTCGTGTTGAGCCTTTGGTAATGAAAATGCTAAATCATCGTAAAAGGTAAAACCTTTTGTGATGATTCCCATAAATCATTGCCAAAGACATGTATTTAGTGACAATTCTGGAAAACGTTGCAAAAAGATAAGTTTTGGGCGATGTTATTAAAAATTGTCGCCAAAAGCTAACTTTTAATGACAATTTTCAAAGATAAAACTCACCTTTGTTGTAGTGAATAGCATTACTTGAAAAATTAAAAACCAAGTAGGCATTCAGACTAATGCACTGAACTCATAACCATTATCGTATAATCTATACGCATAACTCATCTATTATTTCAAATGAACCCACACCCATATTCATCTACCTATTATCTTGTCCTAGAAACAAACCTCACCCTCTCCTCTCCTGATGAGAAGAGAGACTTCACTCTTAGAATTAAGAAGAAAGATAAGAACTTGATTCTCAACTCTTATCTTGATTATATAATGGAGAGGGATAATGTCATACAAAGGAATAATCAAGTTAGGTTTTTGTACACGAATTCAAGAGCCAGCTCTTTGGAATCAAGAGGACATTCATGGGAATTTGTTCCTTTTACGTAGCCAAAGTACTTTTGGTACTTTGACTATACACCCTTTCAAAGAAATAGAGATCACGGAAGAATTAAAAGAATTTTCTAATGGACAAATGTTTTATTATAGGACTAGGAGAAGATGGAAGAGAGGTTATTTACTTTATAGACCTCTTAGCAGTGGTAAATCGAGCATGATTATGACTATGGTCGATTATCTTGGTCATGACATTTACAATCTTGAATTGACTGATGTTCACAATAATGAGGAAACTTTTGATGAAGACAAATTCAAAATCATTTATTGTCATTGAAGATAGTGATTGTTATATTAATTTGAGTATTAGAAAGTGTTGGAAAATCATGTCAAAATTTGATCTCGAGTGTAATAGAATAATTACGAAACTTTTTTGAATTTATTTCCTGAAAGCCAAGATCACTAAAATTATATAAAATGATTAATGTATAAATCATAATAAATATGAATCTTAATTCATATCTTATTTCGAAGCTTGATCATATTAACCTTTTGAACTATTTCCAAAATTGACTCATCTCAACCACAGTAGCCTCACAAGTGTCTAGCCTTTAACGATATCCATAAAACGAGAACTCTACATATTGATATTTATTAATTAGATATTTATTATTTAATCATAAAGTTTCTTAAACTTTACAATCAAGCCCAATTTGATTAAAATATCTTTTCTTTCTTTAACTCATTCTTTATATGTGACCTATTAGGTTCTTAAATAAGTTCGCAATGAATAGAAATTATCATCCTAAATTATATTTTGGATTAGATAAGTTAAACTCCTTTAATTTATCTTTAGTTATCTAATTAAACAATTTATATTTATAGATTAAGTTGTATTCCTTAGAAGATTTACTACTTTCTCCCAAATCTAATTAACATCTCCTTCTAATTTCTATTCTTCTCCATATATAACTCTATCCTTAAGTTGTTCTTCCATATTCCCTTTTAAATTCAACCATCTGACTCTGGTATACTGCTTAGGACTTCTTTTCTTCCTCCAACCCTTAATTAAAATATCCATAATCAATATCTTATATTTGTCTAAAATTCTCACTAATTTATCTGACTTCTCTGTAAGGGTCCTAATGTTCTAAACACCTGTCCTTAATCTGTTAACATCTTCTCTTTTCTTTGACCTAAAACTCATTGAAGGCCTAGCCCTTTCTCTATCATCAAAAACCAAGACCACCACTTCTATCCTAATTCCTAATACAAGCTATAGAATACATGCCCAACCAGACCTTAAACAACTGTAAGATTAATCGAGAAAGGAAACAAGGATTGATAACAACCACAAGCAAATCAAAATTTAGATGGTTCAAAATCTAAATTAATAATAGCTGCCTTGTACCTTACTCTCAAATAACTAATAGCCAATGACAGAGACTAATTTGTATAAATAAATAGCAACTGAGTTTTTCAGAATGCTAAGACACAGTACTACACAGCTAAAAAAGACCAACCAAAATATTGTAAACTATAAACAAAAAAGAACTAAAAACTTTCAATGATTCAATGAAGACTAAAAATTGAATCCCAACAACCAAATAGCAACGAATCAACCATAATCAAACATAATATAAAACCAATCACAAGTATGTCCAACAGAGAGGAAAATTTTATGAGATACTAATTATCTAGATAAAGGAAATAATTAAACTGATATGATTTGTTTGAGACGCCACACACCAGCTCTATATATTTTCGTCGTAGATAGCACCATTTAATAAAAATTCCTCCATTATAGGGCTTACTCCGAATCTACAAAAGAAGAAAGCAAAACACGACGTTCTCCAAAAGCCAAACTAGGAAACATCTAAAAAAGACTGAAAATAAACCTGGTAAAACCTAAAATATTGTAGATAATGGTTAAAATATTAAAGCAATAAGAGCCAAATGTGGAAGAGAAAGGCGAAGGTTAGGTTGGATTCATTTTTAAGGTAATAAATATTCAAGAGTTGATTCACTAACAGCGACAATTGGTCAAAGTTGCTCTTGTTTCTAACGGTGGTTGGAGAAGAGGGAGTGGAGGTGTAAATATCCTCAACTCCACATCTGTGTCCATTAGAGTAAGTAGCTACAAACCCAATACCTGAAAGTGTAACTAACACCTGTTCCAATCTTTAAGCTCCTATAGTACTCCAAGCAACAATCTTTGATCAAATCAAGCCTCGGTAGATCGAGATTGAATAAAACTAGTATCAACACCATGAAATTCACACAAATTATCAATCTAAATCAGACTCCAAAGGCTACCATTAAAATGTAGAATATAACCAAAACTAGGAACTCAAATATGATAGCAAAATACTTGGTATTGTCCAAACCCCATCAACAAATCCTTTGAAGATAGAATAAAGTGTAAGTGAAAGAGTAATGTTTCCTTATCACTTTCTCTTGAGTCCTTTATTGTAAGGTACAAGCAGAAGCTAAAACTAAAAAGATAGAATAATCTAATTCGTTATAGGGAAATCTTATAAATAGACCACAAATTGTCAAAGATTATAAGAAGAAAAAGGAAAAGAATTAGAACATGCTTGTCTGTAGTTTTTTATGGTTAATAATTAATTAAAATTTTTTAATAATAAGGTGTTGCCTCAATTAAGTCGGACGTTTTGCAACTTAATGGACAAGAACAAATTTAGCCAACACAAACACCAATGGCACATTTGCAACTTAACGGAAAACAACAAATTTAGCCGATACAAACACCAATGGCACACAAATGAAGGAACAAACAAAAAGATGCGGGACCTTATTGGTGGGTGTTCAAATTGATTAAAAATCTCAAACTCTAAAAGAGAATCAATAAACCACAAAGTGAAGGTCAAATTAGACGCAAACCTGAACAAGAATTCTAGAGAAGAAAAGGAATAATGGATTGGGAGGGAATAATGAACGCATAATAGATATTAATGAGAAAAACTTAAAAAAGATAAAAAGGCGAACAACTCATTTTAATAGTTACTTGATTTTGCATCTATATTATCATAGTCCATAAAAATAAATATTTGAATAAAAAATAAGCAAAAATAATATGTATGAATACACTAAGACGAGGATTAATGGCTGTAAATTCAAAGTAGATTTTAGTTTATACATGAATTGCCAACAAAACAAGGCACTTTAGCAGGGCCCACTTTGATGGCTCCTCCATGGCGGAGTGAGAGTACCGAACTTCACAATAACAAAGGAAGCAACAGAAGTGTGATGCTTGTAGGGTCCACTCCAATCATGGGACATGGACATGGCCATTCTTTTGTTTCTTAATTTGGAACCCGCGACGTCTACGGCACCTAATAGTTAATAATAAAATAAACAATTGATGATTAAATTGTAGCTGCAACGACGTTATGAATAATTATTAAAAGAAAATTATTTGATAAAGGATTTTTTAATAACTTGGGATTAAATATCTAATTTAAAATTTTTATTTTTGTTATAATAAAATAAGATGCATTTTGAATTTGTTTGTAAAGAAAAAAAAAAAGGACACTAAGACTTGCACATTCTACTTAAGATTTTAGTTGATACCAATTGCCCTAGAGATTAATCATTAACAAGCTAATTTAATTGAAAAATGAAGAAGAGTTTCAAGTTTAAATCCATTTTATTATTATTTTAATTCAAGGAATAATATCTTTAATTTTCTTCACCCTTGTATTAATAACTAAAAGGAAAAAGGAAAAAGGATTGCATTTGAGGTTAGAGTACTTATATTTGCATTAATGATAAAAATATATTTTGTTTTAGAATGGAAATGATGATTTGCCATATTACTTTCAATCAATTGAATTCTAACAAAAGCTTTATTTCCTCATAGGCGCGTAAGCCAATAAGATTCTGTCCCCTTGCTTTTAGCCGCTAAATTTTCGGGTCGGGTAATTTGGTCCGTAACCCGAGACATGTCCAATATAAATGCTGAAGCCGAACTCTTCCTCCCATGGTTGTGTGCGTGTGTTTGTGTGCTTTAAGCGAATGTGTGTCGGCTGCTGTTCATTTTTCCCGCAGCAAATGCACTTTTAACAAAAGCGCTTTCTTTTCTTCTGCGAAGCACGCATACAATCGCAGCTCGAACCACCATCGTCTTGAATTAGTCCCGTTGTTTTTCACTTAGATGCTGATGTTCTGCACTTGTCAACTTATGAACGGAACTGGGTCTCACACGCATTCTCTTCCAACCATTTCTATCTCCGGATTTTGCTCTCACAGGTACGCATGAACCATAGACTTTCTTCATCAAATAACTCCACTTTTGGCCTTCTCTTTCTTTGTTCTTGTGATTACAGTTCATTGAGAGAAGCTTGCAATGTGAACTATTCTGTCCGAAAGCAGTGTTCCCTTGCTGGAGCACTTGTTATTTTCGACTGTTAATGTGCGTTGATCATGTCATTACAAGCTATATGCTGATGATTGATGTGCTTCCATTTATGATATTTGGCCTTTCTGGTTTTGTTTTCCATTGAAGAAAGCGCGAGCAATCTAATATTCAAATTATTTGAGCGCAAGCATAGTATGAAAGTAAAACTTTATAGTTCGCACTATATAGTGCTCGCTTTACCGGTGGACTCGATGCATCCGAGCTGAGTTTTAATTGTCAGATTAATCCATTATGGGATTTCTCTTTTTGGTTCAATATGTAATGATATTTGTAGTAGCTTATTTTTATGTCATTGTGCTCTAATAATATGGGTCGATACTCTTAAAATGGGGAATCATAGTCAGTCCATCTCATATATATATATATATTTAATATCTATAGTGCTTTGTAGTGGCTCTTTGCTTGTCCTGTAAGCTTTTGTCTTCTTGCTAATTATTGTGTTGATTGGGTAATTAGTTTTTGATATGTGCAGAATGATAGGTTCAACTCCAAGCAGTTGGTTGAATCTTTTAGCTTGTTTACTGTTGTTTCCGCAAACTGAAGGCCTATTCGTTGAAATTACGTATGTAACAAGTGCAGTAGTAAAGGGCGCTGGTAAGAAATTGAGGAGCGTTGCTTAATATCATTAGCTAGAAGAAACTGAGAAAGCTTCCTATTAATACCCTGACGTTCTAATTGCAACTGAAAATTTGACATGTTATTGCAGTTTGTTTGGATGGTAGCCCCCCAGCTTACCACTTGGATAGAGGTTCTGGTACAGGAATCAATAATTGGTTGGTTCACTTTGAGGTTTGTAGTTCTACAGAATACACTTCATCGTTTTTGTCTCCAACAAAACGAAACAAATAGCAAAGTGTTGTGACTTGTAAATGGTATCTTGAAAATGAAGACAGGGACAATGAATTGCGAAAGAAATTGTTGGATACAAGTTCTTGAATGCTATTTGGTACAGTTTTGGATCACTAATAAAGGGAGTTAGAAGCATTAAAAGTTTCCCAAGTCCTTTAGAATGATGTAATGGAAAAATTGTACACAAAAGATATCACTTTTAATGTTTTAACAATTCATCACAGTTAAGTTCACTAGATATCAAATATATATGATTAATCTTGGAATCGTACAATACCAATTTATGACCATGTTATAATACATACTTTTGTTGTATTATCAGGGAGGGGGGTGGTGCAACAATGTGACAAGTTGCCTTGAACGTAAGAATACTCGTTTAGGCTCATCTAGGCAAATGGACAAAGAAATTGCTTTTTCAGGGATCATGAGCAATTTGGAACAATCGAATCCAGGTATATAGCCAAGTAAACATGTAATTTATTATTGGATTTTGGCTTTTACCTAGTGCTTAAATCTTATATGAATTTTTAGATTTCCACAACTGGAATAGAGTTAAGATCAGATATTGTGATGGGTCGTCATTTACTGGTGATGTGCAGGCAGTCAATCCTGTAAGTTGTTTCAGTTTAGCAGGAACCAATTTAAGATTACAGAAGTTTAGGTCTTAACCAAATAGAATTTGACCAGGCTACTAACCTTCACTTCAGAGGAGCAAGGATTTGGCTTGCTGTCGTTGAAGATTTATTAGCTAAAGGAATGAAAAATGCAAAAAATGTGAGGTTCATCTGAGCGCCTTTCCACATACTTGGCTTCTTATAAATGATGTTCATTTGATCGCTTCTCCACTTTTTTGCTTCTTGTACATAAATGTTTCACAATAACTTGTTTGGATGTGTCTCCGTAGGCTCTTCTTTCTGGTTGTTCAGCTGGTGGATTGGCTTCCATACTGCATTGTGATAGCTTCCGAGCTTTGCTACCTGTGGGAACTAAAGCAAAATGCCTTTCAGATGCTGGTTATTTTATCAATACGTAACCTAACTATGGAACCCTATAACCAAAACATGAATCAAAGGCTACAAGATTTAGACTATATTCTTTTAATCCCTCTCTAACAGCATGATTTTTCACAACAGGAGGGATATTTCTGGAGCATCACACATCCAATCCTATTTCAGTGATGTGGTCACAACGCATGTATGTTGTCTTCATATTGTAGCTTATTTTTGCTGATCTTGTATTCTATTGCCTCTCATTAGCTAGTATTGCTAGTGAATTGTCAACTAAAGCAGAACTTTCCTAAATGCCAGCGGTAAGTTCTGTTAATTGAGGTATAGACTGCTGATTGAGTATTTCAAATGTTTTCAGGGATCAATTAAGAACTTGCCACCTTCCTGCACCTCAAGGTTGAAACCATCTTTAGTAAGTCTTTCTCTGATAATGTTAAGTTCCTTCTTACCATATCATGTTGAGTCTCTTTTTTTGGCTGTATCATCTTAACTCGTACGAGTCACAACGTCTCCAGTGTTTCTTCCCTCAATACTTGGCATCGCAAATACAAACACCACTTTTTATACTCAATGCAGCATATGACTCTTGGCAGGTGGGTACACTTCTAATAAGTTCTTTTTTGCAAAAACTGTTTCATGTCACTGAATGTTGCAATCAGGTTTTGACCTCCATAGCTTAGTTGAGAAAGCACTCAAGTCTTAGTTTTTGATTCATTCCTGAGACATATGGGGATAAACATTATGATAACAATTACAAAGAAAGTTGTGGAAAAGGATATGCTTGGAATAAAAAGAGAAATTTTACATTCAGAAGAGCTACTCTCTTAAACAAGTGAAATAACAAAAGTATCACATGATCAAATGTAAGGCCCTTTCTTGACACATTTACTTTTGAAATCATAACTTCGTTTAGATAAGGAACATTTTGGCACCCGGAGTTGACGATCCCAGTGGTTCCTGGAAGGCCTGCAAGCTTGACATTAGTAACTGTTCTCCTGTTCAACTCAATATAATGCAAGGTAATTATAAGCAAACCTGGACAATCTTCCATGTATAGTTCATTTTAGTTTCCAGCGTAGATTATACTGGAATTTTTACACTGTTCTGTAATGACATGGAGACAGCCTAAAATCTTAGCCGTAGATCTTATCAATTCAATGCAGTAAATTTCAATGAGAAGATCTAAAAATTACATTTACAATATGAGAATAAAAAGCGGAAGTAATTCTTGTGATATTATCAATATCTCTGTTATTTTCTATTCATGAATGAGCCGTCTAAGCTAGCCATTGCTACAACTTTACAAGTTCTGCAGAATCCGTGACATCAACTACCGGTTGTAAATTTCCCTTGCAGATTTTAGGTTGCAGTTCTTGAGTACACTGTATGGATCAGCAAACTCTTCAGCTAGAGGACTATATATAGACTCTTGTTTTATCCACTGCCAAACTGAAAAGCAAGAAACATGGTTCATGGCTGACTCTCCAATGCTCAAGAATAAAGTAAGAGACTGCAATTCTTCTTTTTTTCTTCCAAAATCCCTAGTGGTTCTCTTGAACTCTGTTTTTTTTTTTCTCTCCAACTTATCCCAATTCACAAAAGTTAATCTTTCTTTTGCTTTCAAATGTATGTATATTATGCAGAAAATAGCGAAGGCTGTTGGTGATTGGTTTTCCGACAGGACACCATTCCAGCAGATAGACTGTCCCTATCCCTGCAATCCCACTTGTCTAAATCGCGTAATTGATCATCAACTTCAACCAGAACGATAATTTTCTCCATCAAGATACACCATTCTTTTACAATATACAAACACAGGCACACAAACCTTAAAAAAAGAAAAAAAATCAATTGAACAAGGTTTTTAAATTGGAAAAGAAAAAAGACCAGGCCACCGCTGCACTAAACATGTGTGCTGCGTGTTCCTTATCATAGTTAATGCATTGAACTCTTGATTAGTTACTTACAAGTAAAGTATGATCATTTTCAGTCCAGAAATAATTTTCCTGTAACCCAGTGAAGTAGAATCACCTTGCAATGCGATCTCAGTTTTTCCATGTCCTATAGACCTTTAAGTAATATTCTATTTATGAGTCCCATGATCAATGTAAATTTTGAATGAGCGTAGCTTTATATAACCAGTTAAATCGACAGAATTCAACAGACAAACTTGTCATTATGAAACTCTAGAAAGAGTTTTCCATTAAGTTTCACAGTTTCCATCTTTCTGGTTTCTGACAGAAGAAAGGAATATATGAAGCAAAGACCACAATGTGTTCAACCTCAACCTGACGCATATGCTCATATGCTCTATCGTAAAAAGCAAAAACACATTCCACTTGAAAGAACAAAGAAGAAGCCAAAACGGAAATGAAAAATCAAAAGGAAGATGCACAGTGAGATGGCTAGTTGGTTACTGCTTCTAGTTTGGCAGAAAAGAAATAGAAGTGAGTCAACAGCATTAGTAAAGAAGAGTTTGGGTGAAGTGATTATTTTGTTGGTTACTGGCACTAACCTGGAAAATAATGCAGGGTTCCATATAAGCACAACAAAGCAAAGATGTTAACACAGTTGCAATGTGTATAGGTGTAGATTTTTTTTTTTTTTAATATCATTCGCGTTATTGGATTCTTATCCATCTCTTTTACACATGTAGAATTGGATAGAAAGTAGTGTAGAGATCAAACAGGATGTTTCTGATCGTTCTCTCACCTTTGATTTGAATGTCATTATAACGGAAGAAAACATTCTTGTCATAAAAAATAGAAGAACCGATGTGTCCTGTAATTCAAATCATTTCAGCATAAGCAAACCCCAATATGGTGGTCCTGAGAAAGATACATGTTGGTTTCGGTTGGACCTATTATAGGAATAAAATATTATTCTATTATTTAAAAGGATGTTTTATAATAAAATAGAATTGAATGAGATAAAAAAAATGTTTTATATTACATCTTCTTCTATCTTAAATAGTAAAAATAAAAAACTGCTAATTTGAAGAATTTAGGATGGAATATAAAATGATAAATAACTTTATATTATGTTACATTATGAACCCTTCATTCAAACAATATTTCACAATATTACATTATGAATCCTTTACACTATATTACATTATAAATCCTTCATTCAAACAACATTTTATTATATTACATTACGAATCCTTTACACTATATTACATTATAAATCCTTCATTCAAACAACATTTTATTATATTACATTACGAATCCTTCCGTTCTTCCTAAATAATAATTTTTTAATATTATATTTATTTACGTTCTATTCCATTATAAACCATTCTATTCCATTCTATTGAAAACTTTACGTCTAACCTAACATACTCTTATTAAATATTAGCATGTGCATGGACAACATGATTCTGTAACGTGCAGCCTTAATATTAATTCATGTATACAAACCTGCGTCATAGAATATTATTACATTCACCGGCTTCACTATGGTGCTCAAAACAAAAAGCCTCAGTTTGCAAGTTTCAAATGTTGCATTTCAGTAATATTAAAAGATTGGTAATATAATTAGCTTGTCTGTCTTTTAGGTTGGGTGACAATTTGCACTCTTAGAGGTAGTGTCAAACTTGAATACTTCTTGATTTCAGAGATCAAATAACGTGTGAGATGAAGACTTTAAATTGTTTCCCTTTATCGTTTCTAGTATTTAGCTTGAACTTGACCATAAAAAGGCCAACAACAACATCCCATGTAGTTGAATTCAACAAAAGCAGACATTGGAACAATCCAAATCCACGCCTACCTGGTATTGCAAAATTTAAACTACTTGATGTTCTATAACTATTCCCATGCACTTTTTACCACTTCAATTCAACTATACCACTCTTTATGTACACAAAAAGAATGGTAATGCAATCCAACTCATAAAAACTACTGTAGTGGAGATTAAGACTTTGCTTTTTTACCATTCTAAGAATTTGGAGAAAGGGCGTCGTTCCTGTTATGTAAACATCTAGTTACTGTTTAGTATGTCACACTCAAAGAAGAAAAAAGGAGTAGGCCAATCACTCCCATCTACAACTAATAATTATGTCATCAGCAAGCAAAGCTGTAAAGCATCAAGCATCGAGTGTCTTTCATTTCGGTTAAAGAAAAGCCAAGACGCTTCCGCGTAATCAAATTGGCAAGCACCGACAAGTTGCCAAAAGGGAAATGACAGTGTGCAGATTAAATGGAACAAACCCCATTTGTTACTCTCTGCATTAAAAGTTCGATGACAAACAAATGAAACCCAACTTTCATCTTTAGCCCACAGACAATGATTATTTGACCATGTCCTGGAAAGCACCTCGTAGGTGGCATTTGGTCTGTGTATCTGTATCAGGCACATGTAGTTTTCTTGCATTATTGAACTCTTTCATCGTATTAATAGCGCTATCCGCCCACATTATCTAAAACAGGTGCCACTTTTGAGTCTGTCTGCTAAAAAAAAAGCGCGACCAGATCTACACCATTCTTCTGAGGCGAATCTAGGTAATAACTCCTTAGGTACGATTGCATATGTATGTAGATGCATTATAAAATGAACTTCTCAGTTTTCTCTCATTGTCTGCACCTCTATCTTATTCTGCAAACTTAGCAGAATGGCTGATTCAAGATTAGGCCGGTGGATATGTCTTCTGCTGGCTTGCATAGCTTTGATATTGCTGAACACCGACGCTGCTAGTATACCTATTACTATAGTTGAGACTGCAAAAGCAAAGGGAGCTGGTTAGAGACTTTTCTTACCAACGATGCTTCATTTAATTTGTTTCTATGTATGTTCCTACGTGTTATCTTTTCTTCCATTTCTAACTCGTTTGCTTGAACCATGATGAAAATACTGCAGTTTGTTTAGATGGGAGTGCACCAGGTTACCACTTGGAAAGAGGATCTGGTTCTGGGATTAACAACTGGTTGGTTCACATGGAGGTTAGTCCTGCTAGTCTAAGGATAAGCTTTTGTTGCTAACTATATTTGCTCAGCTAAGAATATTACGCTGGACAGAAGAAGTGAGAGGGGGAACTCATCAATTAACCTCATACATAATGAGTTCTTTGGTGCTCTATGTTCTTGTTTTGGTTTGTTAAGTTCAACGATTTTTTTCAAAATTAATTCTTTGTCATGTATGGATCGGTGCAGGGAGGAGGATGGTGTGAAGATATTGAAACTTGCCTTTCCCGTAAGAATACCTACAAGGGTTCTTCAGATAAAATGGAGAAAACAATGGGATTCTCTGGCATACTAGGAAGCAAGCAAAGTTCTAATCCCGGTATCAGCATTTTCGGTGTTCTAGATCTCGGTTTCTAATCTGTTTGTTGAATTTCTCGTTGGCTTTGATTTGCTGTAATCAGAGTACAGCATCTCTAATTGACTTGCGTTTTAAATTTGTAGACTTTTACAACTGGAACAGAATCAAGATCAGATACTGTGATGGTTCATCTTTTACTGGTGATGTTGCTAATGTTGATCCGGTAAAGTTAACTGAGACTATTTGTCTTTTTCAGTAGGAAAAACTTGAACCAGTGAACATAATGTATCATTTTCTTTTTGTTGAGCAGAAAACTAACCTTTACTTCAGAGGAGAAAGGATTTGGCAGGCTGTTATTGATGATTTGTTGGCAAAAGGAATGAACAGAGCTCAAAATGTATGGTTCAAATGACCTGAAAGCTGGAACCTCCTTTTTTTCTTTTCTTGTTCTTAAACTTCTTTGTTTCATAGACTAAACTTGTAATGACAGGCTATTCTTTCTGGATGCTCCGCTGGTGCGTTGGCTGCTATACTTCATTGTGATAAATTTGCATCACTCTTACCAGCTACCGCTAGAGTAAAATGCGTCTCTGACGCGGGTTATTTTATTCACGGGTAAGCTTTCAATTTCATGTAAGATCCTTGTAAATCTTGTCATTATAGTTAAGGAGGTTTGTTTATGTTCTTCTACAGAACTGATATTTCTGGAGGGTCATATGTCGAAAGCTTCTTCGGGAAAGTAGTGCAAACACATGTATCATCTCTTCCTTTTGATAATCCTTCTACTGAAAATCTCATTGGTCACATAAATAATCGATATACTGAATACTCGCATATCGGAACATTTTTCTGATTTAGTAACGATTCTCGTCCTGCTTGTTTATGCAGGGATCAGCAAAGAATTTGCCTGCATCATGCACGTCAAGAATGAGACCAGAGTTGGTGAGTTTTGGTATTCTGTTAATGATTTCTTTTGCAAGTCCTTTCAGCTTGATCACCAAGTCTTTATCAATCTCCTTAACACTTAATTGTTTTCATGAGTTGTTTCAGTGTTTCTTCCCGCAATATGTGGCTCAGACTATGAAAACACCGTTATTTCTCATAAATTCTGCTTATGATGCCTGGCAGGTTAGCACATAAAAAGTTTTTACTTTTCAGTTGAACGAAATAATTCTGGCCAGTTCCTCTACTTCTTATTAAATAAATACTTATTGGATTGTCCCTAAACCCTTTAACTTTTTCTGGAGCTCCTCAGCTAAAAAATATTCTTGCACCAAGCGCTGTTGATTCAAAAGGAAGCTGGAAGAGCTGCAAGCTTGATTTAAAGAAATGCTCGGCAGCTCAACTCCAAACTGTGCAAGGTGATTACCAAGACTATGAAAACGCCAGTTTCTGTCAAAACATATAAAAAAGAAATTTAAGGGCCATAAGCCATATATTTCTGCAAGGAAGGAGATATCTAATTTTAAAGGTCTGTTTCAGGTTACAGGCAGCAGTTCCTAAGGGCTGTAAACACAGGGCTTGGCAGCTCCTCGTCAAAAGGATTGTTCATAAACTCTTGTTATGCTCATTGCCAATCCGGATCGCAAGTTACATGGTTTAGTGATAAATCTCCAGTTGTGAGCAACACGGTATAGGCAGAAGCATCATTTCATTTTTAACCATGTTTCTCCTTAATGACTTCGAAGACGTGTACTAGCTCTCGTCTTCTTGGAACGTACTAATGTTCTTCCTTTTTGAAACCCTTCTCTGCAGAAAATGGGAAAGGCAGTCGGAGATTGGTTTTATGATAGAAGTGCAATCCAGAAGATCGACTGCGAATACCCCTGCAATCCTACTTGTGTTACCGTTGATTCTGACTCATAAGAGCAACGGAAAGCTCCAAAATTGTTAAAGACAAAATCTATCACCTTTTCTGGTCATTATACCCGAAGTTAAATTGGTATTCAATTATTTACAACAATGTATCCAAGACTTCAGAAATAAATAAAAGACCACCACAGCACAGAAATTAGGTTCTGAATGCCGGTCTTTCTGTATGTACCCTCTCCTTTATTGTGAAATAAATCAATTTTTAATAGAAGTTCAATTTTCAAAACAGCAGCCTTCAATCCAATCTAAGATCTGAAGAAGACACCAGTACGATCGTGTCTTTCCTTGCACACAAGGTGCATGTAAGCTAGGTGATTTTATAATCTTCGTACTGCATGGGACTAAAAACAGGAAAAATCACGAGGTCAGAAGTTGAACTATTCGAAGTTTCCATGTTTTGTAAATGATCATCAAGCAGATGAACACAGAAAGAGTGAAGTTTGATTTCGTAGGACTAGGGCAGGAAAAGAGTTGCCACTTAACTGGTTTTATAACGCCACGTAAGGACAAACCTTTTAACAAGAGACATGTTCCAGGTGCTTCCAACTTGGTTTAAAACAAGGGCCTAAACGTAACCAACTCCATTTAACGAAGGAATGTTACACACCGTGGAGAAATTCCAAAATAAAGACCCTCAAAGGTAATAAAAGAAAAAGGGAAGGTTGTTCGACTCTTGAATTGCACCTATTTTGAAATCCCAACATTTTACTTAATGTCAAGCACTGATCTGGTATGGCCAAGATATTCAAGAAGGGGAAAAAAATGGAGAAGGCCAGTAACTTGTAATAAAGAAACAGTGCAATACATAGCAAATTTCAATGCCCCATATTGGTCATCTATGAAGTGTTAAGTCTC
Organism: Erythroxylum reticulatum; assembly: GCA_025504915.1. Lineage (NCBI taxonomy): Eukaryota > Viridiplantae > Streptophyta > Magnoliopsida > Malpighiales > Erythroxylaceae > Erythroxylum > Erythroxylum reticulatum. The sequence continues at coordinate 19,630,921 of JANSVA010000001.1, forward strand.
TGGACCGTCATACATCCCAATTCTTCATATTATGCATTGACAACCGCATTCCAGCACTTAAAACAATACATCTACACAGATCTTCATGCACCAGCCAACACTGGAAACCCAAGGAGCACAATTTCAAACTGCTAAGAGAGTCATTGGAAGATAGTTAAGTATCTGGCAGTTCCCACCAAAGTAATTGACCAATCAAGTGGCTTTATTATCATTTGTCACTGGGTAGTGCATGCTGGCACTGAGAGGGGAAATTAAAAAGAAAGTCTCCTGAAAGGTTGACATTTGCTATAGCCTTGACTGCTCACCTAGCCCACGATTCCGTGAAGGTCAAGGAGGCGCTAAAAGAATACTACCATCATGAACATAAATTCAATAAACATAGTTACAAAAATTTCTGCTACACATTTGTGTCATCAGCTAGATTTAGACTTAAAGGCATCCCAAAGTTTTTCATGCTTGACTACATAGGACAAAACGGTTAAGAAACAAAAAGCATCTTCTCTTCCACGATAGCAGACAAAACAAGGAATTCATATATCAGAAACGCGAACTCTCATGATCATACCATTGTAAAGGATTAGTCAAAGATTTCTTCGCCCAAGCTGCCACACCAAATGATCAACAGCCACCATGGCACGAGATGCTGCCCCAATTGAACCATCATACCTGTCCAAATGAAAAATAAGATCATAAATTTCCCATGGGCATTCTTTTCAGAACGGCAACTCAAGCTGATCTGAAAATTTAAGTCTGAACTAAATGACTTGATGGGCTTACAATGCAACCAAGAGAAAAGCAGATGTCTGCATGACTATAACACCTTCACCAGCAGGTTTTGATGTATTCATGCACCTCGCACAGAACCAGTTCTCATAAATTGAAGTCACCAGATCTGTCCACAAAGTTTACAATCTAGGATGTAAAATGATTAAGGTAGGACATAAATTTCCAGAATGTATTTGGGGTTAGAGGTTCAAAAGGTTATTGTTGAGAATTTGCAAAGCAAAATCCTGTTGGTCTAAACAAGTTCTAGCATATAAGGAAGTTACAATGATCAGAATTGGATAGTACGCATAGAATTTAAAGTAATATGTTTTCTTTTACCATAAATTTTCAACTTCGTTAATCTGAGATCGAGTAGAAAGAAAAGTTAACTAGATAAATAAGTCTTTCTATCCATACTGCTCAACGTATCCTCCTCAGTTTTTACAGTCTGCTAAGCCATATAATCCATGCTAAGATATAGGAACCCTTTTTCTGTCAATTAAGGAGCCACCTTTATCTTTCAATTATAACCCAGCTCTGAACAAATGACACCATCATTTCAAACAATGATGTATATATCAGTTGAGGTAAAATGGACCAGGAAAGGACTATATCATTTGAGATCTGCTTCACCAGATAAGTTTATTTCATCGGTCCAAGAGACGTAAGGATTAAACTTAAAAGGTGAAGATGGCAAAATATACTGGCATAACACAATAGGATGCAGCTTCTTTGGGTGAGCTCGTCAAAAGGTACTTACAAGAAAGCCCACTACTCCTTTCTTCCTCCTTCCACTATTAGATGCAAGATTGAACGCAAAGCAGTGACTATGAGGAAATATCTTTTCTTATCTAGGTCATAAAGCACGTGTTAGACGCATTGATATAGGAAAAAACAGAACTCACATTCATTTGCACCAATGATAAAGCTCTCAGCTTGCAGTTTATTGCGTTTGACAAAATCAATGAATTGCCTCAGTTCCGCAGGACTTGCTTTGATACCCTCTTGTTCTGCACTAAAGGCATCAGGATCCAAATTTGAGCCCAAAATTATAAACATATCAAAATATCAACAGAAAGCGTAATAACTACAGCTACAACATTCCAATTCTAAGAGTCAAATTACTTCTAAAAGCAAAGCAGGTATGTTTCTCTTACACAGTAGAGAGCAAACGAGAGGGCGCAGTTGGTTCGTAATTGATAAGCAAAGCAGCCTTTAGAGGCTCACCTGAAATTAAAAAGAAATTACATAATTTGTGTGATTGAGGGAAAGATATAAAGACGAAGAAAGAGAGAGCTCTGACCTGAAGAACCAATATTGATGGAAGCCCACTTGTCCCAGGCTCGGTGAACAAAACCCCAATCCATTACACCGCAAAAGATGCAAACTCTCCACTGTGTTTGACTTCAGACAAAGAGAAGCGAAAACCAAATTCAAATCAACTTCATTGACATTCCTGGACTCCAATTGCTGCAAATGCAATAAGTGAAACGTCTTTTTGTTGCAGAGACAGTGCTAGAACGAAAATCATAACTCAAACCTAATCGCAGAGCTGCATAGACGAGGTGTATAGAAATAAGAAGCAGAATTGAAGTAGTCGGCCTCCAAATGGTTACCTGGTTTGGTAAAATCTTTCAAGTGGATGATTTGGCATCACGAATATTTGTTCCTCTTTATTCATATTAAAGAACGAAATCAAAATAATAAATATATTGTATGATATATTGGTATCCTCTAATTTCTAATAATCTAATGTTTAGTTACACCAGAGGGGTTCGAACAAAATGTAAGGATTTTGAGTAACAAAAAACTCGCGAGAGATGGTGGGATATGGAAGAGTCTTGCAATTTAAATCTTTCTCTTCATTTCCAAGCCTTACCACCTTGAAGCAAAATCTTTCATTTTTTGGTATATCCATCTTTTACCTTTTATTTGGGTTAATTGTTTACGAAAAAATTGAATTTGTATACATTGCAAAGGATCTTGAAACTAATATTTTTCACGTACCTGGATTTGATGAAGAAGACATGATGTTTGATCTTTATAACAATTACTTTCTTTGTGTAGAAAAATTAGTTTATCTCCCTTTCTTTAGTTTACACATTCTTTTATAATAGATGCGTAAGTTTTTCGCAACCGTGCACATTAGGGCAAAGAGGACCAATTTTATTTTTGCCTTTCTTTTAATATGATACATCCGTTAAGTATCAATATGTAATTAATTAACGGATGAGAATTTTCTACATTAATAATTTTCTCTAATAATATCATATTTGAGTAGTTGTATCTAAATGAGAACTTACCTCAATTCCTAATTTTTAGGCCACTTAAGAATGTTGCCTTATGACAACTTTCAACATTCTCCCACTTGGTCTAAAATTGGATGAAACTAATGCATAAGTATTATGCATTTACAATTAAGCACCAAAACTCATCCTCGAAGTATCATAATTATCTAATTATGATAAAATACTAAATGTGGGTTATGACGGTTGTATCTTTATTACATAACATACTCCCTCCCATATATCACAAACACCAGTGTTTTACCATAATAGACCTATAAATGACACATAAATTTCAGCATGGTCCACAGTAATGTTTCTAGTAAATCCAATAAATGATATATATCAGAAGCACATCATTGAGCTCAAAGTGTTAACTTCATTAGATGCATCATTCAAAAGGACAACCAAGACCCACTTTTTATACATGTTCTTTAAATGTCTTTGGTTGTAAACCTTAGTTAACGAATTTGCTCTCATGAGATTTGTTCTAATATGCTCAATCGAGACTTTCTGTTTCTGAATCTCCTCCTTAACGACAAAATACTTTAGTTCCATATGTTTGGCACCTCTTGAATATTGGTCATTTTTGGAGAAGAACACTGCTATAAAATTATCACAATAAATTTTCAGCTACTTAGTAATGGTGTCGACAATCCCAAGTCTTGAAATAAAGTTTCGCAACCATAATGCATGTATTGTGACTTCAAAACATGTCACAAATTCTCCTTCCATAGTGGATGAGGTAATAACATATTGTTTAACACTTTTCCATGATAATGCTCCTTCGGTAAGAAAGAATAAATAACCATAAGTTGACTTTTGCTATTAATGTATCCAGAAAAATTTGAATTTGATTATCCAATCGCTTCTAAGTGATTAGATCTTCTATATATGAGCATGTAATTTTTTGTTCCTTGAAGATATCTTAAAACTTTCTTTGCAACTTTCCAATGATTAATTACGGGGTTATTTTGATACTTGCCTAGCATTCAAACTGCAAAACTAATATTCGATCTTCTACTGGTTTGTGCATACATCAAACTTCCCACAATAGAAGCATAATGAATTGATTCCATTTGCTTTCATTCTATATCATTCTTTGGATATTGCATAAGACTTCTTTTTAAACCGGAATAGTTCCAAAAGAACATTTGTGCATATTAAATATCTCTAAAGTTCTTTCAATATAGGCCTTTTGAGATAATCCCATCAGTCATTGTGATCTATCACAGAATATTTCAATTCCTATTACATAAGATGCCTATCCTATATCTTTTTTTTCAAAATTCTTTAAGAGATAATCTTTTGTCTCACGCAACATAGTCGAATCATTAATAGTAAGCAAGATATCATCAACATATAGGATTAAAAATAAAATTTTGCTCCCATTGATCTTTTGATATATACAACGATCAACAAGATTTTCTTCGAAAATCAAAAGAGTTGATGGTATCATTAATCATAATATACCATCGCCTAAAAGCTTCTTTGAGTCTATAAATTGATTTCTTAAGTTTACACACCATATGAACTTTTCCTTTAATGGAAAAAACTTCAAGTTGATCCATATAAACTTCATCTTTAAGATTTCCATTTAGAAAGGTTATTTTAAAATCTTTTTGATGTAACTCTAAATTAAAGTAAGTTATTAGTGCCATAACAATACGAAATGAGTATTTCTTTAAGACATGTGAAAATGTTTCTTTATAATCAATGCCATCCTTTCGAGTATATATTTTAGCAACAAGTCTAGCCTTATATCATTTGATATTGCCATTCGAGTCAAGTTTGGTCTTAAAAACACATTTACACTGAGCTCATTTGGAACCTTTTGGCAATTTAATGATATCCTAGACTTTGTTATCATTCATGTATTTTAACTCTTTCTTCATGACATCAACCTAATTTTCTAACTCAGCACATTCTATGGCTTGTGAAAATGAAATCAGATCTTTATTAATTATAATATAAAGATTTGATTTTTGCAAATAAACTTCATAGTCACTTAAAATAGCTAATTTCCTTATTCTTTGAGATCTTCTCAAATGCATTTCTTGTGACTCATTTACTTCAAATCTGTGTGAGTTAGTTTTTTCAAGGGATATTTCATTATTTAAATGTTGTTCATTATTGTCAATACGTTCTTCAACAATTGGAACAACACTTGGAATAACAATGGATGAAGGAACACCTGTAGATAAAGAAACATTTATCTTTACTTCCTTTATGTTTATAGTTCATTGTTCCTCACTCCCACTAACTTCACCATTTTAAATAAATTTTGCACTGTCAGTTTCCACTATTCTTGAACTATGGTTTGGATAATAAAGTATATACCCTTTAGATTTCTATAACCAATAAAGTAACCATTAATAGTTTGAGAATCTAACTTTCTTTCATGTGGATTATAAACTCTGCTTCTATTGGGCAACCCCAAACATATAGGTGCCTCATACTAGGTTTCCTATTTGTTTATAACTCAAAAGGAGTTTTTGGAACTGTCTTATTAGGAACCTTATTCAGCAGGTACATAACTGATTTTAGCACATACATCCACAAAGATTTGGACAAAGATTTGGGTAATGATGAATTACTTATCATGCTCCTAACCATATCCATCAATTTTCTATTACGCCTTTCTACCACACTAGTTTGTTGAGCTATATATGGTATAGTGTATTATGTACATATGCCACGTCTTTTAAGAAGTTTAACAAATGGACCTGGACATTGTCCTGTTTCATCATATTTTCTATAATATTCACTACCTCTATTAGACCTTACAATGTTCACTTTCTTATTTAATTGCTTTTCAACCTCATTAATGTACAATTCTAAAGCATTCACTGCTTGAGATTTTCTTTAAGCAAATAGAGTATCTATAACATGAAAAATCATCAATAAAGGTGATAAAATACTTTCTCTACCAAAAGATGAAGTATCAAAAGGTCCATATACATTAGTGTGTATAATTTCAAGAAGCTAAGTGCTTCCCGTGGCTCCATTCTTGTTATGTTTGGTTTGTTTTCCTTTAAAGCAATCCACACATAAACCAAGATCAATAAAATTATGTAGAAGCTCATTCTTTACTAATCTTTCTAATCTTTCTTTAGATACATGATCAAAAAATTTATACCACAAAAACCCTGAACTTTTATTAAGCATACTATGCTTAATTCCAATAGTAAGTAAGGATTCATAAAGTTGATCATTAAGTTTCAATTTATATAATCCATTAACAAGACCATCAGAACCAATAAGTATAGAATTCTTATATAAATTGAAACAACTATGTCCAATATTAAAATTAATTCATAATCATCCAACTTTGAAACAGAAATAAGGTTCCTAGAAATTGAAGATACATAAAGAGTCTGTAATAGGTCTAAATAATAACCAATAATTAAGACCAAATGATCAGTCCCTATGCCTTCAATTCGAGCCTTGTTACAATTTCCCATATATAAGAAATTCTCAGTTTAGCTTGTGGTTTGGATCATGAGGAATCCCTGCATCATATTGGATATATAAGTAGTAGGTTCAGAATCAAGCCACCAAGTATTATGAGGAACATCAATTAAATTAGATTCAGAAATACCTTAACATCAAGTAAATTAGATTCAGAACATGCAAAAGTATTAGATATACCTTTCTTTTCTAACCATGTCTTACATTTAATGCGACGTTTCTGATAGTGTCTTTCTTTCTTACAAAACTAACACCTATCATCATTATATTCGTTCTTTTCAGCCTGGGGTGCTTTAGTAGACCTTTTCTTTTACTTAAAACTTTTGAATTTTACCTTTGGAGCTTTACTAGCCCTTTGAAATGTGAGGTTGACTGATGACTTCCCATATTCCTTAGTTTGTTTTTCCTCTTGAATAAACTTACCAGTCAATTCACTAATATCCCACTTTTTCTTAATAGTGTTATAGTTAATTTGAAAGGCACCATATTCAGAAGGCAATGGGTTCAAAATAAATTGAACTAGAAAGGAGTCATCTACAACCATACCTAATGTCTTCAATCTTGTTGCAATATTAGTCATCTCAATGTATGTTCTTGCATACTCTATGACCTATCAAACTTTATGGTTATGAGTTGTGCAATTAGTGTACCAACAAGTGACTTAGTTATAGAACGAAAGTGTTCTTCCACAAACTTTAGGTATTCCTTTGCATTTTTGTTTGTAGAATAGTAGTCTTGATGTTATTCGGTATAGTCATTCGCATAAACATAAGGCTAAATCTATTAGACCATATCCAAGCTTTATATTTGAACTTCTCTTCCTCATTGCTTAAATTAGTAATAGCAGTGGGTTTTTCTTCCAAAAGTGTCAAGTCAAGATCCAACACACCTAACTAGAAATCGATTTGTTCATTCCATTCAGAGAAGTTCAAACCATTAAATACGGTAACAAAAGAAGCTTGCGAATGAAACAAAATTGTTGAAAATAAAAAATAAAAGCTCATAATTAATCCTATTATAGATTCAGATCAAGCATCAAAGTATATTGAAAAACACCTTTGGGTATATACTACAACACATAATCATAAATAAATGCCACTTTTCATCATTATCAAGAAACTAAAATTCTTAACCAAACATATATGTCATCTTTGGATAAACAAAATATATTTGACTTAAGAAATTTAATTTCTTCAATGATGCTCATTGATCATAGAATAAATGATTTTCCTTTGGGCAAATCCTAAAGTTCTAATAATCAATGAACGCCAATTATTCATCAATTTTCCTAATTAGCATTTTAGAGTGTCACGAATAAATGACTATTTTATGCATGATATTTTTATCACTCTAGCTTGGGCACTTTGGTGATCACAAACTTTAAATTCTAACATAAGATCATGCATATATAAATCATAAATTTTCATTTAAACATATATCAAACAAAAAGACAACACATAATAAATATAGTAATTTCTCAAGTATTATCATAAGGAGAAACTTTCTACGCCTAAAATAATTAATCTGTGTACATTTTGGGAATCACATTGTGTGAGAGAAACACATAACATAAAATTCATAACAATATTGTCATACTTCTTCATACTGTTACAAGTGCAGAATTTATATCCCTCTCCTGTTGCATTTATGGATAGTTATTTTAGATTCTAGCCCTGTAATTTGCAAAGATGATATATATGCAAAGTTTATAGGTAGAAGACACTATTAATCATAAATAGGTTCTTCAACAATAATTATTCACCATTTTAGATGGAGAATTATAGATTTCTAAACCATGCTTTGATACCACATGTAAGAAAATTTTGAATTTCTCTGCATTGTAAAGGATCTTAAAACTAATAATTTTCACATACCTGGATTTGATGAAGAAGACATGATGTTTGATCTTGATAACAATTACCTTCTCTACATAGAAAAATCAGTTTCTCTCCCTTTCTCCCTTTCTTTCGTTTACACGCTCTTTGCTTATGAATGCGTAAGTTTTTCTTAATCGTGTACATTAGGGAAAAGAGAGGACTAATTTTATGTGTGTCTTTTTTTAATTTTATGCGTCCATTAAGTATCAATGTGTAACAAATGAGAATTTTCTATTTTAATAATTTTCCTTAATAATATCACATTTATGTAGTTGTACCTGAATGATAAGTCATTAGCCTCAATCCTTAATTTTTAGGCCATTTGAGAAAGTTGCCTTAGGACAACTTCCAACAAATTTTGCTAGACTTCATACTTTTTCTACTTTAATCCTTAATTTAAAAAATTATGTTATACTTTTATAAAGTTTGGGTTTTATTTTACCTATTCCTTCTTACATTATTCTCCGTCAGAAAATATAACAAAGAATGGACAAACCACATCATATGGCTTGATTAAGTATTATATGACATAATCATGAATTTGATTGCTATCTCTCCCAAAGTCACAATCTCATCTAAGTGTGGGACAAACTTATAGGTGTTACATCACTTAAACTATATGATGTTGTGTTTTACATAGCATAAGCTGAAGTAAATCACGCAAAAGAATACACAATTCAACCCACTTTCTTGTGCATTTTATCTATTGAACGTAAAGTCTGTGTTAACGTGTGATTTACTTCAATTGGTATCAGAGCTTGGTTTCCAAGAACCACTGTTACAAAGTGTGGATAAAGATCCATGGCAGAATCACACGTTTATATAGCTTAAGGTGCCTCCATCACTAGACCTCCTGCGTTCAATGGTGAAGATTATCATTATTGGAAAGACAAGATGCGGTTCTTCATTGAATCTACACATATTGACCTTTGGGAGATTATCGAGAATGGACCATATACACCGATGGACGATGAACGAAATGCCATTCCATATACCAGATGGTCAGCTGATCAAAAAGAAAGATTCTAGATAAATTCAAAAGCCAAGTTCTTTCTAAGTTGTGCCCTAAGCAAAAGTGAATACGATAAAGTTCATGGATGCGACACTGCGAAGGAAATATGGGATACTCTATCCATCACACATGAAGGCACAAATCAAGTGAAGGAATCCAAGATAAGCATTCTTGTACACCAGTATGAGCTGTTCAAAATGAAGGAAGATGATTCTATCGATAAGATGTTTGGACGATTTCAAACTATAGTCAATGAACTTCAAGCTCTCGGGAGAACCTATGATAATCAAGATCATGTTCGAAAGATTCTTAGAAGTCTACCGAAAAGATGGAGACTGTAGTATAAGAAGTTAAGGACCTGAGTGTATTAAAGCTTGATGAATTGCTTGGATCCTTGAAGATACATGAAGTAAAGCTTAATGCAGAAGATAAACCCAAACGGGATAAATTTATAGCATTGAAGGCTGGACAAAAGAATCACAAGATTCAGAGAAAGAGAAGTTCATCGTCAAAAGCCTTGAAGATCG
>JANSVA010000001.1:19640957-19666291 GCA_025504915.1 Erythroxylum reticulatum
TTTGCAATTAGGTTATGCCTTAAGTAATTTTGATTACCTTAAATTCATCAATTATTTCCCAGCATTATATATTCATAAAATTTCTCAATTCTCATTCAATCATACCTAGTTCATTACCTATATTCACATTTGCATTCATAAGAACGTCTTTATACCATTAACAACTTATACTTCCCAAATTCATATACATTGATATCAAACAATCAATTCCTCAAATTATAACTTCAATTAACAACCTAAACTTATCAAACATTTAACCAATTAATATAGCAACAATCTAGGTTCATTTCAAGCCCCAATCAAGTCTAAATACACCTAAGTAAAGTAACTTATCCTTAGTTGGTTTAAATATTGCACAAATTTGAATTTTTTTCACTTCAAGGCATTGCCCACGATCATGGGAAGGAGATAATGTAGCTCCTATGATCGTGGGATGAGTGAATCAAAGGTTTACCATCCTTTTCCTTCAATTTTTTCCAACTTTTAACATCTTCATACCGAATTCAACACATCTTCATCATAGTCAATCACTTATACCTCGATTATACCTTAATTATATGTTAATTACTCATCAACTCCATATCCAATTCTAATTCAAATCATTCATTTGGTATCTCACAATTTATGGTCTTTCATGCATCAAAATCAAAATAGAAACTATCATTCATTTGATCATACATGTAGTCCTAGTTCTTTCCTATTTCAAGATCACTACACTAGCACCTTCTTTAACATAAACTCACCTTAATTATACCTCAAATCCCAATCTAATTCATCCATAAAACAACTTATAACCTACAATTTTTATACATCAAAAACTAGGCATAAAAGTATCCAAGTTCAAGTATCAATTTCCAGCACAATTCATCATCAACATCATATACAATTCATCCCAATTCAATCTATTATAACATGCCATAAAGATCAATCTTTTACTTACTTATCTATCTCAAATTTCAACTAAAATATCAAGCTAATTCAGCTCTCCATGCATGCAAAATCATCACAAATTCAACGTGGGAATTGGATGGTTTTCGGCTAGGATTAAAGACTATAACAAGAATAACTATGTTCTTATTCTTTTCCTAACTTTGTGAGGGTAAAAGCATAGACTTTGATGTATCCATTTTGCAAGACTTAAACAAAAAATGCAAACCTATGAGATGAATGCAGGTTTCGGTAAAGAGAGTGAAGAGTGAAGAAGAAACACAATAGAAACTTTTCTATCACTTTTTTAGTTCAACTAGGTGAAAAGTGTCATTATCTTAGATTAACAAGTGTCCTTAAGCATGCTAGCCACTTATCCTTTTCATAAGCCACCACATGTCACCTAGTTATTAGTCCATTTGTCACTCATTCATTTATGTCATTTGTCAATTAATTACCTATGCCAAATGTCACTCAATTATAGGCTTAATCATCTTAATTTTTCATGTCAACTTGTCTTGCCACTTGGCATTTTTCCTAGTCCAAACGAACATTTTAATTCAACAATTTTCTAATTGTAACAATTAATTCCAAATTTACTACTTATAACCATTCAAACCAAAATTCAAGACATAAACAATACACAATTCACATCATGATCATTTTAACCTTTTTATACCCCGAAATATGTCAACTGAGTGCATATATTATCTTTGTAATGTGTACTAATTCATAATTCATATGTGTATACTAATGATTTGCATATAAATGAAATGCATTTCATGAATTCTCAATGATATGGCCATGTGCAATAATCTAAGGTCTAACCCTCATTATGGAAAATTTGGCTATTACAATTCTCCCCCTTAAGAAATTTAGTCCTCAAAATTCTTACCTGATTGATCAAACAAATAGGGATACTATTTTCTTATGTCCTCTTCAGTTTCCCAAGTATCTTCTTTTCTCGAATGATTCTTCCAAAGGACTTTAACCAATGAGATCGCTTGTTTTCACAATTGTTTAGTCTAATAGCCCACTATTTTTACTGATTCCTCCACATAACTTAAATTACTTGCAATATCAACCTCTTGTGTTAGTAACATATGTATCCGATCTAATCGATATCTCCTGAGCATACTGACAATGGAGCATATTGTGAATATGAGCCATCTCTACTGGTAATGCTAACTTATGAACCAGTGGTCCTATTCTCTTAATAATCTCATATAGACTAATGTATCTACGGCTTGACTTATCCATTTTACCAAAACTTAGCACTCCTTGCCATAGTGATACTCTTAGAAACACCTTATCTCCCACTTGGTACTCTATATCTATCTAGTGCTGATCTACATAACTTTTTTGCCTGTCTTGATCCGCTTTAATTCTGCTGCGGATCAATTTCACCTTATCAACATTATCTTGAATCAATTTTGGGCCTTCAATAATCCTTAGACCCTCTTCATCCCAATAGAAAGGCGTTTGACACTTTCTAGCATACAATGCCTCATATGGAGCCATACTAATACTACTATGATAATGATTGTTGTATGCAAATTTGATAAGAGCTACATATTGATCCTATGCTCCCTAGAATTCCAAAACACAAGCTCTGAGCATATCCTCAATAGTCTTAATAGTCCTCTCACTCTGTCCGTCTATCTAAGGATGAAATGTTTTACTGTAATTCAACTTCGTACCCAATGTTGTCTGTAAACTAACTATAATCTAAAAGTGAATAAAGGATTTCGGTCTGATACAATAGATATTGAAACTCCATGTAATCTCACTATTTCATTAACATACCTCTAGACTAACTGATCCAGTGTATTATTCTCCCCCATAGGTAAAAAATAGGTTGATTTCATCAATCTATCAATAATAACCCATATGGTATCATGTTGCCTCAGAGTCCTCGGCAAACCCATAATGAAATCCATAGCAATCCTTCCCATTTCCTCTCCAGAATAGTTAATAACCATAACTTCATAATTAGAGCGTGATGCTTTGCCTTAATTTGTTAATAAGTCAAATACTTAGCAAAATACTCCGCCACTTTTTTCTTTATTCCTAGCCACTAGAAATGTTGTTTCAAAGTACTGTACATCTTGGTAATATAGGATGCATAGCATAGGTTGCTAAGTGAGCATCCTCCAAAATTTCTTTTCTCAGATCATCAACATCAGGTACACATAATCTCTGCTTTAATAACATTCTCACTATGTTTGAATTATTTTTGATTAACTTTCAGATTTTAAACTATTATTGATATGATTATGATATTTCAGACATTGTTAGTCCGATGAGTTTGATATTCGGGATTGTATTGGAAGTGTTTTCAAATTGAACGTGCAATATGAAATGTTTTTTCAATTATATGTTAAATGTTAGACTCAGATATAATGAATATGATAAGTGACTATGCATTTTGAATGAAAGTTATTGATAGCATATTATGTGAAATGATGCATTCCATTATATGAATATGCATAGAGTTATGACTGGAGTGACTAGTCTGAAAAGGGTTTAAAGCTCATAAATGTGCACAAAGAGCCATAAGCTCAGTTATTAATGAGCCCGGTATCTGCAAAGGGGTACGGAACAATATCTTAAATGATCCTAGTATCCACAAAGGATATGAGACAGTAAATAGGCATTTGGTAACAAAAAATAATAATAATGAAATTAGAATCTCATGTGCATTTGCATGTGTGTGTGTGTGTGTGTGTGTGTCATTACATGTATTATGTGAATGATTGTGAAGAATTACTGAATTGTATTGATATAGAGATATGCAATGTTTATGTACATGATGATGATATGAATGATTAGATTATTTTGAAAATATTATATGAAATGTTTGTATTCATAATGTGCTTATTAAAATTTTATATATATATATATATTATGATTTGGTATACAAAACTGAATGATGTGATATATGAGAATTGATTCTGAATAATGTGATATACTTGTGAATTTGGTTATATACTTATGATGTTTGTGTTCTGACTTGAGTGAGCACATCGATGATGGTTCACTCATTGAGTTCGCAAAACTCATCAAAATTACAACATTGATTTTCAGGTTCTGAAGAGACCTAGCTTCTAGAGCAATCTAGTTGAAGTCTAGTATTATCAATTTTGGGAACAAGAAAGGACTCAAAGTTTTAGTCAGTTGATATCTGAGGAGTTTAGATAGAATTTTATTTGTTTAGTTTCTCATTTAATTTAGAACATTTTGTATAAAACAATGAACTCACAGATGTTTTTGTAATGTTAATGTATGGAGTGTGAAATGTAATGCTTCAATGTAAGTTATGTCTTGTTAATGAAATGGGAAAAGTTGATCCTTAAAATACTTGTGTTTCTTTGATGCCATAATAAGTGAGTATGATTGCTCTAACATGCCATTCTCATAGGGTATGTTCTCGGATGTCCTCTGGATGTTCATGAAGATATTCTTTAGTAGTCGTATGTTACACACTTAGCTCACTTATCTTCTTTGAGGTTGTGACATTCCCTCCAAAACATCACCATTGCTCCTTTGTGACAATCTCAGTGCACTATATATGACCATCAATCCAATCTTCCACTCAAGAACGAAACACATTGAGATAGACTATCACTTTGTCCGTGAAAGGGTTAATTAGTTGTTAGTTACTCTTCACATCTCTGCTCACGTCCAACTTGCGCATGTCTTCACTAAGCCTCAATCTAAGGTCTCTTTTGTAGCAATTAAATCCAAACTATGCCTTGAACCTTGGCATAGTTTATAGGAGGCTATTAACATAAGTTCTCTTGAGTAGAGTGATAAGGATGGTTAGATTCATAAGTTTGATACTCAAGAGACTACTATTCATAACTTCGAGGGTGTCAGTGACGATGACCCATATGTAGCCCACTCTTGGTCAACTAGTAATGTTACAAAGAAGCCTTGCTTGCAAAGCCTACACTCACATTACATCAAAAGCCTACTGCTAGACCTACTTCTACGAGTCACTGCTAACTATAGGTGCCCTAATTAGGTTTCTTAATGTTTCCTTCCTAGTATAGGGTTATAAACTAGTATAAATGCAAACTCTCCATATATCAACTACTTGGCTTTTTCATCAATAAAGACACAGCAAGTCTTTTATTCCTTCTTTTGATTCTAAGTTTCTTTATATGGTATCACATGTCCATCTTAGTGAAGAATTTCCATTCAAATGAATATACATCTCTTCCACTTTTCTTATTTTTA
Organism: Erythroxylum reticulatum; assembly: GCA_025504915.1. Lineage (NCBI taxonomy): Eukaryota > Viridiplantae > Streptophyta > Magnoliopsida > Malpighiales > Erythroxylaceae > Erythroxylum > Erythroxylum reticulatum. The sequence goes on from JANSVA010000001.1 coordinate 19,646,127, forward strand.
GCTCTTTAACTTTTAAGCAAGAGAAACAAACTAATCTTTGTCATTTTTTCTATGGAGCATGGGTAAAGGAAGAAGCCGAATTTTCCTTTTTGAAAAAAATTAATGAAACATATGAATGAAGTGGGCATGATGCCATTGTAAGAATGTATTGACCCAGGTTAGCCCTAATTAGCTAAATGATTTTTTACTAATATACAGCCTGACTTCACAAAGCTATGGAGGACTAGTATTTCAAATCCAAACTGGACCCCAAAATAACATGTTGAATACACTGTGAGTTAGTCCCAATTTATTATCTCATCCATATATATTTTTCTGATTCACAATCAATAAGGGGTTATTATTAAAGTTGGTGACTCAAAATATGATCTTAGATCTTTTTGTTAAAATTAGATCTCCAAATCTTTGATTAACTTTTTATGGTCTTACAAATTGATCTTTTGAATTAGGTTTAATTGCCTTTAATTTTTTGTTGTGTTATTAATTTGTTCCTCTAATATAGGTTGAACTAAATAGTTAACGTTTTATTGTTTTGCTTATTGCCACTCATTGAATAATTACTACCGATTATAGGAAAAGGGTATGAACATGATGTTAGAATTTTTTTAATGTAATTATACACACACACATATTAATAATTATATATCATGGGCTATTATAAGATTTGGCCTAATATTAAAAGCGATCTATTAAGATTTAGGTTTAATAGGTCTAAATCATCTAATTAAGTATAAGTATTATATACGTAGAAACCCTAGTGTAATATTCATAACTTATGATGGACAAATTAGGAATCACATAAGGAATAAGGATTGTACATACAAATAAATAGCTATGGTCCCCAAGAGAAGTTTTTTTTTTTCCTGATATCTTAATGTTAAAAAGACAGATAACCTATATGTATCTCATGGAAGCCTAAACGCCAAAAGAGCCACAACAACTCAAACAAGTCTATTCCAATGAATTCATGTTTGCTTCTACAATCAAATTTTGTTGAAGAAAGGAGGCTATTAAACTAATACAATTACTAGTAAGTTAAAAACTTGCACAACCCAACTAATCCTACAAAAGTAATTTCTTGTGCCAACATTAACATAACCATTATAAATCTTAAAAAGCAGAAAAATAGATGAAAATAATCAAACAACCACAAGAGAAAAGAAAAAAATTACATCAAAGATAACCCCGATATGATGAGGAAAAATCATAGGATCAAGGAAGATTATAAAATACTTGATTCCATCAATTACCAATGGGTACAAAACCCATACCATAAGAATCAATCAGCAAAAACATAAGAAAAGGGGTGGAAACGTCACCTAAAAATAGGAGTTCAATACAACAATGATTTATGATAAACTGTAGCAGTTAAAAAGATCTCCACCATTGAGGTTAAAGATCTAGATGTCCCTTACATGCCTTCTAAAAATTAGCTCAATCGGACCACGATTGGCCCTTGATCGATCAAGTTGATAAAAAATTATGTAACTAAAAAAACACCTAGAATCTATAGCCCTCAAAACTCATATCTCCCTTCTGTTTTTAACCCTAATTCAAACTTAAAGTACAACAATAAAAGTTTATTTGTGACTCCAATTACTCTTTCGGCTTGGTTGTAAGAACCTCAATTTGTTGTTCCCAAAATAAGAGGACAAGTATAGGTTTTTCTCCACATAGGAAGGGACTTATAATCGAACACGTCTCTCCCTCCTAATTATATGGAGGTGATTGCCATTCCGGAAATAATAGGACAAGTCTCAAACTTGCCTCTTAGTAATGATTTTTTCATCATGTCAGAAACATTTTCATCAAAATGAATTTCTCTAACTCAAGAAACTTAGCATCAAGAGCATCCTCAATCTAATGATACCTCACATCAATTTATTTTAACTCATCATATAAAGCTGAATTCTTCCAAAAATGAATCTAACTTTGACTATCATAATGCAACATATACCTCTTTTGTGTAAATTCAAGGAAACAAACAAAACACTTCATCCAAAGCAACTCTTTATATCCCTCTATCATAAATCAGAGTTAGTTGTAGATAAAGTAACACATTTCTTTAACCTACATTGTTAGGCCACAACTCTCCTTGTGAAAGTGATCAAGTAACCTGAAATAGACTTCCTGAGTCAATATCACCTACTATATCAGAATTTAAGTAACCAATAAGAATAGGCTTCTCACTCCTAAAACTAAGTTTTAGATCAGTAGTACCTTTAAATGTATGAGCTATTTCATGCCTCATACACACCATTGCGTACATCAATCTACCAACAACTAAAGGATAAGGAACTTTTAACATAACCTTGTTTTCTTACAAGGTAGAAGGGCTTTGTTTAGAACACAACTTAAAATGAATAGGAAAAGGTGTACTCACTAGCTTAGCTTTCTTTATATTAAATCTCTCAGCACATTCTTATTGTATTACTCCTATGCTAACCACAACCTTATAGTCATTTTACAATGAATGATCCTCATACCTATCATTTTCTTCATTGGCGCGAGATCTTTCATTACAAAATCCTTGTTGAGCTTTTGTTTCAATATAGCAATTCTTAAATTGTTCTAACCTAAAATGAGCATGTCTTTAATATATAACAATAAAATTATAAAATCTTTGTCAAAAAACATTTTAATAATATACAATGATCTAAGGAATTCTTTTTATAACCTTACTACCTTAGAAAAGAATCAAATTTTTTGTACCATTATCGAAGGGCCTACTTTAGGCCAACATGCTCTTTTCTAGACTGTAGATATAAGCTTCTTTGCCCTTTACCTTAAATCCCTCTAGTTGCTCCATATAAATGTCTTCTTCAAAGCTGGCTGAATTTTAGGAGTATCATGATGATCATCATTAACAACACCATCATTATCAGTGAACACATCTCTCAGCACATTCTTGTTTTATATGCTAACCACAACCTTATAGCCATTTTACCACAAATGATCCTCATACCTAACATTTTCTTTGATTGCCCAAGATCTTTCATTAAAAAATCTTTATTGAGCTTGTGCTTCAATATAGCAATTCCTAAATTGTTCTATCCGAAAATGAGAATGTCTTTAATATATAACAATAAAATTATAAAATCTTTGTTAAAAGACCTTTTAATAATATACAATGATCTAAGGAATTCTTTTTATAACTTTACTACCTTACAAAAAAATCAAATTTTTTGTACCATTATCGAGGGGCCTACTTTAGGCCAACATGCTCTTTTCTAGACTGTAGATATAAGGTTCTTTGCCCTTTACCTTAAATCCCTTTAGTTGCTTTATAGAAATGTCTTCTTCAAAGATGGTTGAATTTTAGGAGTATCATGATGATCATCATTAACAACATCATCATTATCAGTGAACACATCACCATCGATTTTGCTACCATTATCACCATCTTCAACTTGGTAGTCATCTTCATTATGATCTAGAGCAGGTTTTGGAGTCAACGTAAGAGGATATAAGTCAACCAGGTCATTCTACTCTATGGTATAAACTTCTTCAGTTTTAATTTTACATCACCATCGATTATGCTGCCATTATCACCATCTTTAAATTAATGGTCATCTTCATTATGAGCTAGAGCAAGTGTAGGTGTCAACGGAGGAGAATCTGAAATAACTAGGTCACTACTACTCAGTGGTATAAATTGTTAAGTCAAAATTACTTCACGTCTAATAATTTTGATGACATTCAAATAATAATAATATTAGAAATTGTTGAACCATTTTGATCAGGAAGAAAGTAAGACGAAGCAGAAACAGAAGTGAGACGAAAGAAAGTGAGATGGAAGCGGAAGCAAAAGTGAGATGAAAGAAAGTAAGACAAAGAGGAAGTAGAACTAAGATAAAAGAAAGCGAGACGAAAGCAGAAGCAGAAGTAAGACAAAAGAAAATAAGACGGAAGAAAAACTAAGACAAAGAACCGATACTACGTCGAACGATTAACTAGTTTGAGTTACTTACAGAACTCAACTAAATAGTTGTTTCTACAAGAATCAAGAAATCAAGAATCAAGAAACAAGAAGAAAGAAGCAGTTATCAAAAAGCACTTGAAGACGAAGGCTATAAATACAAGTCGGAGTTGAAGACTTAAAAAGTTAGAGATTTTAAAAAGTTTTTGATTTTTAGCAAACATTGTACTCGTTGTGTGAAACATTAGAGCTATCATTACTATAATAGAGCTCGCAATATCTTTCTGTAAGAAAGAAGAAAAGATTAAAGCCTGAAGAGGTCAAGTGAGAAAAACAATACTTAGTGTAAGAGACCTGAAGAGGCTCTGTGAAAAAGAATACTTGTACTTGTGAGAAGAATAGTGAAATCTCAGAAAGGATTCTGAGGACTGGACATAGCCTATGGTTTAGGGTGAACCAAGATAAAATTACTGTGTCAACCTCTACTCTCTAACTCTTAATTTTCAATTTCTATTGTTTTATACAAGTATATAGAAGTTAATTGCAATACATTGTGATTATTGACTTAATAGTTTTTGAAAAAGTTATTTTTCAAAGAAATTTGAAAGGGGATTGTATTCATGGGAAAGAATACACAGTTCAACCCCCCCTTCTTGTGCATTTTGTCTATTGAATGTAAAGTCTATATTAATGCGTGATTTACTTCACAAACATGACAAATAGTGTGTTATGTAATACCTAATCAAGTCACACGATGGTTTTTTTATTTTTTTTGTTAGAACTTAATGCAAAATAACAATAGGTTATGAGTGAAACAAAACCAAACTTTAGGGGGTATATGATGGTTTTCAAAATTTAAAGACTAAAGTAATAAAAGTCCAAATCATAGGGGGTGTTATATAATTAACTCCTTTTATTTTATCTATTCTAAATTGAAATGTTAAGTTTTAGTGTTAATATTTCTTGGCATAAATTCAAAGCTTCTAGCACTTATAGGGTTTCCAATAATGGTGAATTGATGGGAAGGGTAAAGGGATGACAATTTGGAGATAAAGTCTCCCATTTTAGGAAAATAACAAAATTTGAAGCCAAGAGCCATATAGGAAAAATTAAGGCTAGCGATCTTTAAGAGATGAGGATATATTTCTTCATCCCTTCCTACAGAAAATTGACATCCTCTTCCTTATGAGAAAGCTTGCTTTACTAGACCTCAAAAAGTAAGCATGTAAATGATAAATTCAAATGTAAAATGAAACTTTCATATTGAATCCAATATTAAATAGTTTGTGAACTTTTTTTTTGTAATGCAAGCAACTTTTCTTATTTTATTAAATACTCTCTTTTCTATTTTAAAGGCTCAAAGGAAGGATCCACTTTGAACCCGTGAGTGATTATGTATGAACTTATCCCCTATAAGTCTAAAGGTGACCAAGCAAAGATATCACTATCTTTAGAAAAATGCTACTTCATTTCTTCCCTTTTAGCTTATCAGATTCCTAAACTTTAGGATGCCTGCATCTCCTAGTTCACTAAATTAGATGTGAACGTTCTTTTACAAGTTTAGTTGTCAATAATCATTTAAAGTCCTGTACATCTAAGTCTCAAATGGCCAACTACTCCTCCTTTTAATTTCCTTTTAAAGATAATATAAAACACTACCATACATGTTCTAGTCTCCTTGAACCTTTCCTACACCTTGTTTTATTAAGAATTTCATTGTTAATTGGTAAGATCTTATAATTGCCTTTATTATATAGAGTAGTGGTCGCTTTAAGATACTATGATACAATACATGCCTTCATATAAAATAAATATATAATATTGATCAAAGGTTTTAGGAATTTTATTATTTATCATATTGATCGATACATAAATATATATAATAAAAATAACTATAAATATATAAACTAATTGGCTATTAATCAAGTATAATAAAAGAAGGTTTGACTTAGAATCCATAAAATATGGTCATCTATACTAATCTTCCAATACTACTCCACCTCAAGCTAGTGAATATATATTAATAATTGCTAACTTGCTTATATTTAGCTCAAAACTTGTTTTAACAAGTGCTTTTATGAGGAAATAATCTTTTTATAAATTGATTGGCACTTATACAAACAAATTTTCTGGCCCTTGATATCATTATCGATAAAAATTATGTCAATGTGAACATTTTTCATTTATTCATGTTGAATAGGTTGTAAACTATTGCAACAACCAACCTATTATCACTATTCATCTTCATTAGACTTGTTTTCGAAACATTCAAATTATAAAGCCAAATTAGTTCACATATGCATGATGCAATCATTATGTACCCTACTCACAAAAGTTTGTTTCTTGTTATGCTAAGTAATAACATTCTCTCAAAGTATTGTACAATACGCTTAGTTGATGTTGGCCCCCGAATTTTTCTTGATGAATAAGCATGATTGAAATTAATTTTGAGGTCTTTATGAGATTGTTTTGAGTTAATTACCATGTTAATGTTAGTAGGATTTATTACATAGTTTAAGTGAATTAAACTGTTAAGGTGGTAAGATTGTATAAGGTTATTTTTGGCAAGTCATTTAAGCATATAAGGCTATAAGGATTAATGGAAGGGCAAAGTGGACTTTGATAAGTGGAAGAAGAGTTGTTGTCTTATATTTAGAAGGAGAAGAAAATATGGATGAAGAGAGAGAGAGAAGTTAGGGTTTTTGGAGATCTTGAAGAGTTTGAAGAATTTTGAAGCTAAACAAGTAAGTATAAGCATCTTTCTGTTTGATTTGATGAATCAAGAAGCATGTTTTGGTGATAGTTAGAAGTAAAATGAGAGTTAAAATGATGTAAATGACGAGTTAGAATTGGGAAAATTTGGAAGATGAGTCGAGTTTCTGTCAATGTTCACCACGGTGAACATTTATCTTCGCCACAACAAAGTCCCCATAGTTCTCTACGGCAAACTTTGAGGTTCGCCGCGGCCAACCTGCAAGAAATCAAAGTTCGCCGCAGCAAAGTTTTCTCTGCACAACTTGAATATGGTTTGGTATTTTAGACATAACTTTTTGTGTAGTTATCCAAATGGAGTTATTTTGATTTGGAGTAAACTAAAGATATAGGGATACAAATTGTCTGATGAAATTGAGTTCTATTTCAGTCTCTAGGAATTTCAATTTTTGGATAAAATTTGAGCACAAAATACTATTTCAGCATAAGAACAGTCCAAAAATGTTTAAGGTATAAATTTCAGATTTTTGAACCAAATTGAATGATTTTGGTGTCATTAGAAATGTAAGGCTATGAGGAACATTTTTCCAGAAGGAAGTGTTATCAAATTTCTTCATTTACTTGATCAGAACGATCATAGAAAATTGACCCAAAGGTTGGAACTTTTGGAAGAGTTTGAGTATTTAGAATTTATCTTAGTGAATATGCAATATATGGGTCCTCAAATTATATTCCTATTGAATGGGAATTTTTTTCTTTGATAAAGGGAATCAAGGAAGGCAAGAGGATCAAGAGGAGAGGCATCTTTGAGCAAGGTTTAAGCAAGGATTTCAAGGTGAATTACAATTCTATAATTAAGTAATAGGCCATTAATGTTTTCTTTCAAACGATGGAAATAAATAATTTCAAATATTTCATGAATGTACATTATAACTCTTTGAATGCTTTGAAAAAGTGTTATGTGTTTGGTATGAGCATATTGTGTTGATGAATTATGAAAAGAATGTGAAAATGATTTTTTTTGAAAAGATACTATGCTTGTAAAATCATATTTTTAAATGTGTCATTTTGGGCAACAATTTTACAAGTTATGAGATACATGTATATGGGGTTTGGTTTGGTCTATTCTGTATGTCAAGTGCACTTCGACTAAAAGCTTCTCCCGCCTGCCCGTTAGTGGCATGGAGCTCCTTTATGGACTCCCTCATATTTACGACTACACAAAACCACTGTGTGGGATCATGTTAGTTTGTTCTGCTCACGACTACACATGACCATTATATGGGAATGTGTTAGTTTGTTCTGTTTATGGACCTCCCAAAACATTTTGATGTGCTTATGTGCTTATGATATGTTGACAAGATTGATGCATACCTGATTTGCATTATTGTGAATTTAGTTGAGAATTTGAGAAATATGTGCCTTGTGATTCAATGTGAGTTTTTGTTACAATGGAAATAAATATTTCAATGGTTTTGCTTATTACTGGTTATAAAATTATTACCCATGAGCTTTTAATCTCACCCCCTTCCGTCCCATCTTCAGGTGAAGAAAATGAGATCGAGTGATCAAGAGTCAAGGCATCGCTCCGAATTCTACATGTTTTGTAGTTTAAGCTAGATTTTGTAAACACAAGGCTTTAGTCACATTTTAAGGATTATTAGTTCATGTAACTTTTTTTATTTTGAGATTTTGAGGCATTGATGTATTGTGGCTAAAATGCCCATGAAAGCTTTGTAAAACTTTGTCCTTTTGAGCTAATGAAATATGAGTTTGTGTATGGATGAGGTTGAGTTGAACTTAGGTATACTTGAGGAAGTTATTGATTTGAGATGATAAATTTTGAATACGAATTGTTGTTACGTATAAGTGAGATGCATTATGGTAAAGAAAAATAGGAATTTGTGAAGGATGAGAATTAGTGGTTAGTAAGGAATCAAATGAGTAGAGATTATAGAGTATTATGAAATAATGTTGGTAGTTGAATTGTCATGAAATGATGATGCATTAGGGGAAGTGAATTTGGAAAAAGCTTGAGTGAAAGTAAGGTTAGGATAGATGGAGAAACCTAAGGAAGGCTCTTGAGTGATCCCGAAAGGTGTTATTATGGTAAATTGTGCATCTTCTCCACGGAGAAGATATGGGGTTCTTCGCGGCGTATTTATCCTGAGAGGAGCAGAGGGGAAAATTCTGGATCTTCGCCGCAGCGAACTTTCCCCAAAGGGTCTCCACAGAAGTTCTCGTTTGTTATTCATGGCGAAACATAAAGTTTGCTGCAGCAAACCCACTTGCCGAGACCCAAGAACCTAACATCTATAGCATCAAAGCATAAAGATGAACTGATGATGGTTAAGGAGATTTCATTGTATTACGCTCATATTTTATGACTCCGAAATTGGGCTCCAGAAATGGGGTCCATCAGTTGAACTAGTCCTATCAACATCTATAAAACCTTCAATCTCTCGACTTTCATTCTTCTAAAATGGAATGCCCTTTTCTGGAGCTCCAATTAAATAACTAAGTATTTGATCTACTACTAAATATAGTTTTCTTCGAGTAGGGCTTATGTTGTAAACAAAAATATAACACCTAAAAACCTTGGTTGGAATGAGTTGAGAAGGCAAATAATGGGAACAATCTTTTGAAGAAAACTAATGGGAGTTTGAGGCTTTAAAGTTTCAATGGAAGTCAATTTATTGAAATGGAAGCGATTATACACCCTTACCTAGTATCTACTACGAATATGGTTAGTAAATATGAAAGATCATGTACCTTCGAAATGATGGCAATTTTTTCCTTTTTTCCACTCCATTTGACGGGTTTAATTACATAAATTCTGATGGAAGATCTCATTTTCAAGAAGGTAATTTTTGTAATCCTTAAAACATTCTCCCCTTTTATTAGTACAAAGTACATGAATACTATAGTAGAAGATATTTTTATCATATTGTAAAATTTCTGAATAATATATTTATCCTTTAAAAGCTAGACTCAATACATGCTAGTATGGTCATATATGAAGGTGTTGAACTATATCTTACCTATTATGTCTATAACATGTGATGGTCCCTATATATCACTACAAACAAGATGAAAGGGTTTAAAAATGAAAAATTCACTCATCTTACCCTAAAAACTTTGTAAGGATAAATTGGATAATTTTCCTCAACTGTTTTGCAAGAATATATGATTCATGATGAAAAGAAGAGACATTCTTATTAATAAATATTTTGGATTTATTCCATAACATCATATTAAAGTTGGACAAAGTGGATTAAGAAAGGACTTTAAGTACTTTTAGTGCAGAAGAAGAACTAGTAAGATAGTACAGACTATATCGTTGCTTAATATTCCAATCATCCTCTATGAAGAAGGGCCTTGAAATATGCATTGACCATAAATTATACAAATATGAGTTAGAGATTGATTGTTTAATTATAAGAAAATTACTATCGCTTTAACCTAAAACCTTTTCTTGAAAATCTTTCTATGTTAATATACATCTTGCAGCTTCAACAGTGGCTTTGTTATTGTCTTTGTAATCTTATTTTGTTTTGAGGTACAACTAGTTATTTTTTAATGTCAAATGCCATGAAAGTCATAAATTTTCTAAAGTTAAAAATGAAAAATTGTTATCGCAATCAGTATGAAGGGTTATGATAAAATAATGACTATCTTTTAACATCTTAAAATTTTGAAAAATGGACTTCTATTTCAAAAAATAAACCCATGAAATTCTTGAAAAGTTAACTATAAAAAGTAGAAAAATACTTACTCTTGCTTAAGGAAGAAGTCTGTTTAGGATTGTAAACATCAATATGAACTAACATTAAGGTTTTTATGGTTCTTTATATATCCTATGCTAGAGAAACTATCTCAATGATGTTTTACTATAAACCCATACTTTATATAGTTGCTTGTCACCTTTTATAATAGGAAAAATATAAACCATCCACCTTTTATAATAGGAAAAATATAAACCATCTCCCTTTTATGTAATAAATCTATACTACTGAAATTTTGATGACCAAACCTCTTATGTGAAACCGTACAATCATAAGATCAAATACTAAATGCATTAAAACTCAGTTTTAATACATTAATATGTCAATTTTAATAAATTAATATGAAATATCTTATTTTCAGTCATCTTAATTGAGTAAACCAAATTATACTTCTTTTATCGTAAGTTTTGCCTTCATCAATATTAAACATCAAATACTATCCTATTTTCATCAATTTCCCAATCAAAGAAACTTATGCGTTAACCCAAAAGCAAATATGGCATTACTTTGGCAATTAGCCAGCCTAAAAATAAACTTGCTTGTCAAAATATGCACACTTTATTGGTCACTTCTCACTACACAACTCGTTGGAGTTGGGAATTTCATAATAATCTCACACACTACACAACCTTTCTTTCTCTTACTTTACTTCTTGATTTTGTACAATGCAATGTAATAACCAAATGGCCAGATATATAGGGCTTTCTATATGGAGAGCTTCAATGAAGTTGTCCAAAGGTAGGCAAAGCCAAGTTGTCTTGTTTATTTTGACAAGTTAAATACAAAACCAAGTTTACTTTCTAACATCCTCCCTTAGGACATTCCAAGCATTTTTTTTTCTACTTCAAGAACAATTTAGCCTTCAATAGCTTTGTAAAAATGTCACCAATTTGATCTTCAGACTTACAGTACTCAACCACAATCTCTTTGTCTTTTACCAAATCTTGAATATAGTGATGTTAGATGTTGAGGTGTTTGATGCAACCATGAAAGACTATGTTTTTTGTTGAGGCAATTGTTGATATATTGTCGTAGAAGATTTTTGTAGAACCAAGTTGTCAATGCTGCAATTCTTTAAGAATTTTTTTGAAACTATATTACTTGTGTAGCGTAATTCGATGCTGCTATATATTAAGCTTCTGTCATTGAAAGGGCTACTACTTGTTGTTTCTTAGATGACTAAGAATTTCATTGTTAATTAGTAAGAGCTTACAATTGCCATAGAGTAGTGATCACTTGAAGATACCATGATACGATACATGCCTTCATATAAAATAAATATATAATAGTGATAAAAGGTTTTATGAATTTTCTCATCTATCATATTGATCGATAAATAAATATATATAATAAAAATAATTATAAATTTATAAACTAAATGGCTATGAATCAAGTATCAGAAAAGAAGGTTTGACTTATAACTTTTATAATATGGTAATCTATACTAATCTTTTAATACTCCACCTCAAGCTAGTTTGCGTATATTTAGCTCAAAACTGTTTTAACAAGTGCGTTTATGAGGAAATCATCTTCTTATTAATTGATTGGTACATTAGACAAACAAATTTTCTGGCCCTTGATATCATTATTGATAAAAATTATGCCAATGTGAACATATTTTATTCAGTTATGTTGAATAGGTTGTAAACTATTGCAATAGGCAACTTACAATCACAATTCATCTTCGTTGGACTTGTTTTTAAAACATTCAAATATAACAACAGCATGTAAAGTCAAATTAGTTCATATATGCGCTATGTAATCATTATGTATTTGCACTACTTTTAGCCACAAAATTTTATTTCTTGCTATGCCAAGTAATTTCATTCTTTTAACGTATTGTACAATACACTTAATGGACTTTGCATTTTAAACTGAACTCTCCCAATCAACATCTATAAAACCTTCAATCTTTTGACTTTCATTTTTCTGAAATAGAATGCCTTTTCTTTGAGCTCTAATCAGGTAGCTAAGTATTTGAACTACTATTTTTTGAACTCTTTTTGCACGAGCATATATGAATTGACTAACTACACTTATGGTAAGTAAAGTAAAGTTTGGTAAATGATAAATATATTAGCTTCCTAACAAGATATTAATAATTTTTGTTGTCAAGGATCATCTGTATAGATATAGTATGTTTCCAATTTATTTCTAAGGGTGTGCTAGTAAGTTGACAACCAAATTTCCCAATTTCCTTCAAAAAATATAACGTGTATTTCTTTTAAGAAATGAAAATGCCACTTTACTTCAAGTAATTTTCATCCCAAGGAAATATTAGAGCTTCTTAAGATCTTTAACTTTGAATTCTAACCGAAATAGTTTCTTTAAGTTCCCAATTTCACGATTATCATCTCCTAAGATAACTTTGTCATCAATATATATAATTAAAATTAACTTCTTCATATAGTCAACTTGATTAATGAACAAGGTATAATTTCCTTATCCTTTGTAGTAGCTAAAAATTATTTCAAAGTTAAGTTGAACAAAGTAGACTAGGCCTTAAGAAAATGCTTTAAATCAAATAAAAACCTTTTGAATTTATATATAGATCTTGATTTGATGCTATTTTCAAATTTATGAGGACATCTCATGTGACCTCTTCTTCTAGGTTCTTATTTAAGAAAGCATTTGATACATCCATTTAGCATAACTTCCAATCTAGGTTAGCTAACAAGGATAACAAAACCTATATAGAGTTTGTGATTGGTTCAAAAGTTTCTTTATAATCAAAGTCATATGTTTGTGTATAACCTTGAGCAACTGACTACGCCTTTTCTATTTTACCTTTTAGACCAACCTTAAATAAATATCCATTTACAACCTACTAGTTTTTTCCTTGGACATATCAACAATTTGCCTACTGTCATATATAGAACCTTTATCTCTTTTATTGCTACTGTTGTCCACCTTTGATCTTTTCTCACATCATGAATGTTAATGGGAATTTTAGTGTCATCAAGTTAAGACACAATGGCCTTGTTGCTATTAGACAGGTGATAATATTATAAATAATTTGAAATTAGATATTGAGCACACAATTTTATCCCTTTTTATTCATAATAATAGGGAATAGAAAAGATTAAGAATATACATGGAAAGATCCCATTGGCTTTCTTCACTCAATTTCTCTTTTAAAGAAAACCATGTGAATAAAAAGATTGATCTTACAAAACAAAAAAATTATTTTTGAATGGGATTGTAACATTTGTAGCCCTTTTGATAGTGATCTAGGAAGACATATTTAATACCCTTTAAATCTAGTTTTCTTTGAGTTGGACTTATGTTGTAAACAAAAATATAGCACCTAGAAATCTTGGTTGGAGTTAGTTAAGAAGGAAAATAAGGGTGAAAATCTTTTGAAGACAACTGATACGAGTTTGAAGCTTTAAAGTTTTTATGGAAGTCAGTTTATTGGAATAGAAGTGGTTATATATACACCATTACCTAGTATCTATTACAAATATGGTTTGTAAATATAAAAGATCATGTAAATTCTAAATGATGGCAACTTTTTTTTCCACTCCATTTGAGGGGTTTAATTACATAAATTTTAATGGAAGATCCCATTTTCAGTGAGGTAATTTTTATAATCCTTAAAATATTCTCCCTTATTATTAGTACAAAGGATACGAATACTATAGTAGAAGACATTTTTATCATATTGTAAACTTATTGAATAACATATTTATCCTTCAAAAGATAGACTCAATAGATGCTAGTATGGTCGTCTATAAAGGTGATGAACCATCTCTTACCTATTTTGTGTTTAGCAGGTGATGCTCCCCATATATCACTATGAATAAGATGAAAGGGTTTTAAAGATGAAAACTTCACTCATCTTACCCTAAAAACTTTATAATGATAAATTAAATAATTTTTTCTCGATGATTTTGTAAGGATATATGATTCACAATGACAAGAATGAGACATTCTTATTGATAAATATTTTAGAAATAAATACTTCGTATAAGGAAAAGTAGAATGGATTAAACCTTTATGCCATAACATCATATCAAAGTTGGAAAAAGCGGATAAAGAAAGGACTTTAAGTCCTTTTGTTATAGGAGAGAACTAGTAAGATAGTAGAGAGTATATCGTTCCTTAGTATTTTTAGTCATCCTCATTAAAGAAAGGTCTTGAAATATACATTGGTCACAAATTATGCAAATCTGAGTTAGAGATTGATTGTTTAACTATAATACAATAACTACAACCTTAAACCAAAACTTTTTTTGGAAAATCTTTCTCTTTTAATATACATCTTGTAGCTTTAATAGTGGCTTTGTTATTTGTCTTTGTAATCTTATATTCTTTTAAGGTATAGTTAGTTATTTTTTAATGTCAAATGCCATGAAATTCATAAATTTTCTAAACTTGAAAAATGAAAATTTGTTATCATAATTAGTATGAATGGCTATGATAAAATAATCACTTTGTTTCTCAGTTATAACTTTTAACATCTTGAAATTCTCAAAAACTTTGAATTTCTATTTCAAACATTAAACCCATTACATTATTGAAAAGTTAACTATAAAAGTAGAAAAATACTTACTTTTACTTAAGGAAGAAGTCTGTTTAGGATTGTAAACATCAACATGAACTAACATCAAGGGTTTTGTGGTTCTTTATATATGCTCTGCTAGAGAAACTATATTAATGATATTTTATTACAAAATCACGCTTTATATAGCTTCTTGTCACCTTTTATCATAAACCATCTGCCTTTTATGCAATAAAGCTAAACCACTAAAATTAAGATGACCAAACCTAAACCATACAATCATAAGTTCAAATACTAAATGCATTACCACTCAATTTTAATAAATTAATATGAAATATCTTATTTTTAGTCATTTTAATTGAGTAAACCAAATAGTACTTCTTTTATCATAAGTTTTGCAATCATCAATATTAAACACCAAATATTATCCTATTTTCATGAATTTCCCAACCAAAGAAACTTATGTGTTAACCCAAAAGCAAATATCGCATTACGAATAAGCTTCCTCCCAAATTTGAAATTATAGCAACAATTCTCATTATTCTTGAACATAGTTGTTGTTGCCTAATTTAAGACATGTATGCATTAAATCATCCATATTGAAAAAAATTATTTAAAAATAATCATATGGTTATTGCAAACACTATTTAGATGTCAAACATCTTTGTATAATATGAGAAACAAAATAAGTAAGAAATATGTTATATTCATCATCTTATTATTCAATAGAATTAGCTTGATCATCATTTCTTATAATAGTCTTTCTAAATATGACTATGTTTCTTGAGGAAAACGCATCTACAGGGGAGAGGTATCCATACTGTTGGACCCTGCTTCTGGAGCCCAACATCGGAGTCATGAGAATGTGAGCCTAATACCCTATAGTTTCCAGAGTCCAACAATCCGGAATCAAAAAGCGCGAGCGGGCTTCCTACTAGGGTTATTTCAATGAATCCTCATTAGCCATTATCCCATAAGGGTGATGTACCCACTCTAGTTAAACACCAAATCACAATTTGACTTCTTCAAAACAATTGTACCTCTCAGCTTCTTGTTTATTTTGAAATCGGAACCACCTCATTCGAAGCTCTATAGCTCAAGATATGCCTAAAAATTCAAGTACGTTCATAACTTGGTTATCTTTGAGCAATTCAGTCCACCTTCTTTTTCTCAAATTCAGCTCTTTTTGACTCAATAAATACTTAAGACTTTTGTGGTATGTAAAAATCTTCATGTGAACCCCATACAGATAATGTCTCCAAATCTTCAGAGCAAAAATTACTGCTACCAATTCCAGATCATGGGTTGGGTAATTCAGTTCATAAGGTTTTAGCTGCCGTAAGGCATAAGCTATCACCTTGTCTCCTTGCATCGATACACAACTCAAACCCTTCCCTGAAGCATCACTGTAAACTGTATAACCTTCATCTCCTATAGGTAAGGTCAGGATTGGAGCACTTGTCAATCTGTGCTTAAGCTCCTCAAAGCTCTTCTGACATTCATCACTCTAGTTAAACTTCTGATTCTTCCTCAACAATTTAGTCATCGGAGCAGCTATCATAGAAAATCCTTAAACGAATGTCCTATAATAACTTACCATACCTAGAAAACTCCTCACTTCTGTTACTGTCTTCGATGCATGCCAATTCACCACTGCTTTAATTTTCTTTGGATCAACATGCACCCCATCTTTCGATATCACTTGTCCAAGGAAAATCACTTCGTGAAGTTAGAATTCACATTTGCCGAACTTAGCATAAAATTCCTTCTCCCTCAGTATTTGCAAAACTATCCTGTGGTGCTCCTCATGTTCCTCTTCACTATTGGAATAAACCAGAATGTCATCGATAATCATAGACAAACTGATCTAGTTACTCCTTGAAAACCCTATTCATAAGATCCATAAATGCAGTCAAAGCATTGGTTAGTCCAAATGGCACGACTAGGAACTCGTAATGCTCATAACAAATCCTAAATGCTATCTTGCTTACATCAGACTCCTTGATTATGGGCTGATGATAGCCTAAACTGAGGTCAATCTTGGAAAATCGTCCTTGCTCCCTACAACTAGTCAAATAGATCATCAATTCGGGGCAGAGGATACTTATTCTTAATAGTTACCTTGTTGAGTCTCCGGTAATCAATGCACATGTTCCATATCCCATCTTTCTTCTTAGCAAAAAAAATTGACACTCCCCATGATGATGAACTCGATCCTATGTGCCCCTTCTCTAATAGTTCTTCCAACTACTCCTTAAATTCCTTCAGCTTAGATGGAGCCATCCTATAGGGTGGTATAGAAATAGGTGCGGTTTGGGGAATCAAGTCGATGGCAAACTCGATTTCCCTCACCAGTGGCAAGCCAGGTAAGTCCTTTGAGAACACATTTGGAAATTCCCTCACAACTGGAAAATCCTCTAACTTTCCCTCATTCACATCAGTGTCCACATCATATGCCAAAAATGCTTCATATCCCTTTCCCATCATCCTGTCAGCTAGCAAAGCCGAAATGATTCTTGGTGATGGTGTTTTCCTATCCCCTCTGAAAATCACCTTCTCACTGTTGCCCATATCAAATTCCACCTCCTTGAGGCTACAATCTAACTTTGCATGATACTTCTCAATGGCATCCATTCCAAGTATAACGTCCAAACTTTTTAGGTTTAGAGGTAGTAAATCCACTACCAGTCTAGCATTATCGATGAAGAGCTCACATTCTCTATACGCTTGACTTATTATCACATTCCTTCCTAGAGGAGTACTAATAATTAAGGGACTATCCAAAAGCACTAAATTCACACCATGTAATGACATGCTTGCAGAAATAAATGAATGCGTGGAGCCAGAATCATTCAAAATATATACTTTAGAACTAAATAACTGAGCCATACCAGTAACAACTTCAGGTGCAGCTGTAGCTTCCTCTCTGGTTATGGCAAACACCTTTACCCGAGCCTGACCCCTTGGCCTTCCTAGAGGAACGACCTTCCTTGCAGCCCCAAAATCACCCACCTCAGTGACTGGCCTGGTCCTTCCTGTTTCTTCTCTCCTCGGGGCTTGCAATTGGGACCCTTCTTGCTTTGTTGCTTGGGGATAATCCTTGATCTTGTGTCCTTTCTCTCCACATCAAAAACATGCTCCAAGTAACTTAAAGCACACTTCTTTGTGAAGTTTCCTACAATGCTCACATTGAGGGTTTGTGTATCTGCTCCTCCCCGTCTTTCCAATGCCTCCCACATTTAAGGCTTACCCTGAAAATGCCTTTACCTACTTTTGCTTAGTAGGGACACTACTTCCTACTTCACCCTACGTGTGGTAACTCCTTGTACTCCTTTTAGGCATTGGAGTGCTCATTTCCTTTTTTAAAAGATTGATCCCGGTTCTTCCTTTTCCTGCTCACTTCATTCTTTATATTCTCCAGTTTTTCAGCCAGGAGTGCAGCGTCTACAAGTTGTTGGTCGTCATAGAAATTGTGGATAAAGACTTTCTCCTTGACCCTTAAATGAAGTCCTCCCTTAAACTTGCGACACTTATCCCCCTCATTGGCAACAATGTTGGCCGCATATCATGACAACTGGGTGAACTTCAGCTCATATTCACTCACACTCGTATCCCTCTGTGTGAGATTTATAAACTCCCTAGCCTTCTCTTATACATAAACCCTCGAAAGGTATTTCTTTTTGAAGACTTCCACAAAATCTCTCCATGACAACACTAGAGACATAATCTAACTTTGGGGTACTGATTCCTACCAGTGGAATGCATCCCCCTGTAACAAGCTGATTGCATAGTCTAGTTTCTCTTCATCTGAGCACTTCATCTGAATTAGGGCTCTCTTTGTCCTCTTCATCCATGCTTCAGCCTCTTCAGGATTTGTAGTCCCATTGAAATCTATAGGTCCATACTTGTGAAGCTTATCATATTGTCCAGTCCTCTCCATTGGAGCTTGCATTGGGACTTGAGACCCTTGGCCCATAGCATATGAGAAAGCATGAGCAAAGGCCTAAAAGAACTGCGGATCCATGGGGTTTGCTTGAGGCATTGGTAGAAGTGGTGGAGGCACTTCCTGTTGCATACTAGGTGCCTCAGAATCTGGAGCAGAATGTGTCCTTGTATCTTATGGGACATAAGATTCATCCGTGCTCCCTTGCGAGAGCCAGATCGAGTCGGAGCTCCTCGAGTTCTTTTTCAAGGTGGCATAATCACTCCTTCAATTTAAAACCATTGAAAATCTTTAGTTTATGCAAAACAGTTTCAGATCATGTACAACAATTCAAAACATTACAAGTTGTTCATTTAAAATATTGCATGTTCATTCTGTGTCCTAAACTACCTATTTCATGCCTAGGAATACTCCTAAACCTAGTCATACACCTGGACCGAAACCTAGGCTCTGATACCATAACTGTTAGACCCTGCTTCTAGATCCCAACATTGGAGTTATGAGAACGTGAGCCTAATACCATGTAGTTTCCAAAGTCCAACAATCTAGAGTCATAATGCGTGACCGGGTTTCCTTGTAGGGTTATTTCAATGAATCCTCATTAGTCATCATCCCATAAGGGTGATGTGCCCACACCAATTAAACACTAAATCATAATTTGACTTCTTCAAAATAATTGTATGTAACGCCCCCTTACCGCAGGGTACATACCGGGATGCCTACAGGTCATTCCGGTACATATCCTACGATAAGGGCGAGCTATGAACGATCACTATTTCACCTCACAAGGCATCATAAACATGGCATCATAATAAAACATCAATATAAAAATCAATACCTTTTGAAACCATAATTGTTTCCTCATTTCATTTCATAGAAACTATAAATTTACATATCGGTCATTGTTTACTGTTTATACATCACTCCGAAAGAAACCAAATACAACATGTCTAACTAGGTCATCCCCCAAAAGTCCCAGCTGACCGACCTGTGATCTATGACCTCTCTTGCCAACACGATCTACACGACAGGAAAAGTCCTTCTAGAGTTAGGAGTCTACTCTTGGTCCTAAAAAATAAATTGCAATTTTTGGGTGAGTTTGCAAACTCAGTGAGGTAACCATCATCGATGGTTCATTCAATTCATACAACACTCAAGCATATTACAGTTATTTTGTAAAATTATATTCAGAAGTAACCCATGATTGTTATCACATAAGTATAAAGCATTTTTGCCTTTCACTCAATCAAAGAGATTAAATCAAATGCATATGAAATGCGTATGTGACACTCTTCCAATTTA
>JANSVA010000001.1:19666391-19688475 GCA_025504915.1 Erythroxylum reticulatum
GTATATTACTTACAAAAGAATCTTGGTTCCTTTTAACTAGATATATAATGCTCACATAAATAAAACCAAACTCTTTTATTTTATTAATAATAAATATTTTCATTACAAAAACTGTAAAGTTACATGTAAATATATTTGCTTTCCAAGGAACAATATTTACATAACTCCAATAGTTTTTTGTAGCATTCCACATTCAAGAGGTGATGTAACCATAGGGTTCTCAGATCTTAAGCTAGATGGAACATAAGTGAGACTGATCTACGAGTTAGATTCTCCTAGAACATAGATTCTCCTAGAACTTATGTCCAGGTCTTTCTATTACTTCAGAAGCAATTAGAGGGTTGGAGGGAGAAAATGAAGAAGTTGATGATCTAGCATTTAGAGATGAAGAGGAAGCAAAGGATGATTTATAGGGGAAGCTATAATAAGAAGTAGGAATAAGTTTTCATCTGACGTTGCTAAAAGTGAAAACAAAATAGTGGATGTATAAAAATTGAAAAGCATGCAGTAGTAGGGGAAAGAAAGTGTTAAAGCAATGTGAAGGTAGTGATGAAGTATAAGGAGTAGACTAAAAAAGGGTAGAAGAAGTATGGATGGTGGATCAAATAAATGTAGTAAAGAGGATGGCTAAAGAGAGCTGAGAGCATCTCTCATTCATTACATTAGTTCTCTTACCCTTCTTATGTTCTTTAGGAATATTCAATTGAACTTGATTAAGGAGATTTTCAACATTGTTTTGTTAATCTAGAGTTACTTCTTAAACAATTTTAGGAATGATTACTTGATCATGGTTAACAGTAACTGTAGGTAGAGAAATGAATTCCTTTTTAAGGATAATGTGTTTAACCTTATATGCCCCTTCAAACTCAACATCCTCAAGGAATTTTGTATTTCCTACCTTAAAATAGATTTACTTATGGGATCCCAAAATTAGTACCCCCATGATTGATCAAAGTATCTAACAAAATAGCTATTGATACTTTTTAGTCTAATTTTCTTTCATTTAGCCTATAAAGCCTTACCTTAGCTAGACAACCTCAAGTATGAAAATGCTTTATATTAGGCTTTGTTCATGTCCATAGTTCAAAAGGGATTCTAGATGTTTCCTTAGTTGGAAATCTATTGAGAATGTAAACTGAGGCCTTTAGTTCCTTTCCTCAAAACGAATATGGTAAGATAGAATGAATAATCATATTCCTTACCATATCTTCTAATGTTCTGTTTTGTCTCTCAACAACATCATTCATGCTAAGGCTTCTTAGCATAGTGTATTATGGGATGATAACACATTCTTATAAGAATTTGGTAAATGGACCTAGACATTGTTCACAAGAACCATCATGTCTACAATAATATTCATTACCACAGTAATTTCTAATGCTTTTAATTCTTTTTCTAAGTTGATTCTCAACCTCAAATTTGAAAATTTTGAACACATTTAATGCCTTTGACTTCTCATGAATGAGATAAAGGTACCTATAATGTGAGTAATCATTTGTGAATATAATAAAGTATTTTTAACCATTCCAAAAAGGTGTAGGAAATGACCCACAAATATCTATATGGATTAGGTATAAGATGTCCAAAGATATTTTAGTACCTAATCTCCTTATGTTGTTTGCTTTCCCTTAATACACTTGATACAAACTTCAAAGATTGATAAATCAAGTGGATCAAGCATTCCATCTGATACAAGCCTTTCAATAGTTTGTTTAGAGATATACCCTAATCGCTTATGCCATCATAAAAGCATAATGATTATTTTTAAATTGTCTTTTAGTACACTATGAATTAACATGTTAGGATTCATTAAATAAGACAATTATATCAAGTAAGTAAAAGTAATCATATTTTGATAAAGAATTAGAACCAATAAGTTTTGAATCATAAAAAAGACTAAATTGTTCATTTCCACACAAAAAAAACCAGTAATGTCTAATACAAAAATAAAAATTAAATTCGCTTAAAAGACGATAGAATGTAAGTCTTTTTCAAATTCAAACAATTTACAACCCTAGATGATAACTTACAAGTCATTAATACCTTAACTTTAATTTTCATTCCGTCACCTAAATAGATGTACCTTTCACTATCATTAGGTTTTTAGCACCTTAAGCAACCTTGCTGGACACACTTGTGTGAATAATAGCACTAGAATCTAACCACCAAATGTGTGTAGGTACTAAAATCAAATTAACCTCAGAACAAACGAAAGAAAAAAGTGTACCTTTCTTTACATGTCAGGTATAATGTTTGGTATTTAGGGGTGACAATAGGTCAGGCCAAAGAAATAAGTGTACCTTTCTTTGATGTCAGGTATAATGTTTGGTACACTACTTTTTAAGGGTGGCAATGGGCTGGGCCTGACTTATTATTTTTTGAAAATGATATTCAAAATGATGTCATTTTATGTTTGTTCATTAGCCTTGAGCCTGACCTAAGGACTGATTGAGTCAAGGCTCGGTTAATTAGGGCCTAGTCTGTTGACTTAAAGTCAGGCATGACCCGACCTAATTACCAAGCCAATTTCTTTTCCTTATGAGATGTCTTTCTACAGAAGTAGCAAGCAAATTCTTCAATTTGTTGTTTTTGTTCCTTATGGTGCTTCTTTTGTAGTACAATACCCACAACTTCCTTTTCTTTCTTTCTCTTCTTGTTATTACCCTTAGAGTTCGATGCCAAATGAGCACTTTCAACCTTCTTTTACTTTAATCTCTCTTCTCCTGCACACAATGTGAAATGAGCTCTTTAAGAGTCCATTTCTCTTTTTGACTATTATAACTGACTTTAAATTGTCTTAATTGTGTAGGAGGAGAGATCAAAACCAAATGTAAAGGCAAATCTTCAAATAACTTTAACTTTAATGCTTTTAGTTTTGAAGCAAGATGAAACATTTTTAGAATGTACTTTGTGCTATTTTCATTACCCTTATACTTTATGGAAAGAAGATTAGTTATAATAGTATGCATTTCTAGCTTTTCATTTTTAGCAAAATGTTATTCAAGTTCTTTAAGGAATAAATTTGCACAATTCTTTTTAGAAATTGAGTCCCTAAATGTTTATGAAATTAAATACTTAAGACTCATGTGATCTGAGCGTTCCTACTTCTCCTGGCCCCTCTTATCATTAGAGGAACTTGCATTCACAAATGTAGGGAATTGCTCAATACGAAAAGTAAGGTCTAGATCCATACAATCAAGAACGATCATAATATTCTCTATCCAAACCTTAAAGTTTTTGTCATTTAGCACATGTATAGACTTGATGTTGGTAGATATTCTAGCAACAGAAGTATTTATTAAATAGAGAATAAAAATAAACAAAGCAACAAACTCACTATTAAATTCTAAATAAAAAATAAGTAACAAATATTACAAGATACCTAACACAATATTGAAATTTTGTCTTTGGATAAAAATATCAATATGGAAGTGGTACTCTTATTGTAGTGATCAAATATTGACAAGAAATTCCTGTCAAATTATAAGTCTTTCCTTTGATCGGCTTATAATTTTTAAGAAAAGACCAAATAACTATCACATATTTATCACCATATGTTTAAATTTCGGCTAAATAATAATTTTCCTTTGGGTCAATTATTATTCACATAAAATTAATCCATACACGACCATCTTGATAATCTTAGTATTAATTAATCTACACAAAGGATATTACTTTGGTAACATATTGTTTTTATTAATTAATTTAAAATATTAATTATTAAAAATGCCAAATTTTGGATTTAATTAATTAATCACTGAAAATTAATATTATCATTCCATATTAATTTCACTGAAAAAAATTAATTTCAATCAAAACCAAAATATATGCATAAATTATAAACTTTTGAATTTTGAAAGTGCAGAAAATATGTTAGGTGTTAAGCTAGTTTCTCACATGTCACCAAAAAACTACTTATTCACATCATATATAGAGCAAATGATATAATATAATACCTAAATTTATTAAAATATACTTGAATAAATTGTTGTGACTATTTTGAATTTTGATTCCACGTCTATCTTTATCTGAAAATAAAACTATTAGACAAAAAATTCCCATAAGATCACAATCTGTTAGATTAGAAAAACTTATTAGATTTACTAAACCTGATATATCAAATGAAAAAGAAGAATTAAATGAAAGAGAAGAAACAAATAAAAAATAATTAGGAAATGAATTAGGTAATATTAAAAACCAACACCCAAACAACTTTACCTAACATTCCCAAACATACTATTCAAACTACCAATCCATTATCAAACCCATCTACACCTGTCTCCCAAAAAAAAAAGATGATTTCAAAGAATCCAAAGTTTATGTCATATCCAGTGGACTCATGGCTGGAATATATGATGAATGACATAAGGTTGTCATCCATGTTATCGGTAAACCCTTAATTATTCATTGAAGCTATACTTAGGCTAAAGTGAGATTGTAAGAGTTTGGATAAGGATATTATAATTGAGCGTTTATTTTTTTCATAACGAGCTATGCTCGGAATTTACATTATATAGAAAAGGGCACTGGATAGCCTCCAAAACTCAGAAAGAAAAAGTAAAATCTACAGGATGACTATTCATTTTTTAATGTGTCAAGAAATTGTTGTAATTTTTCAAGGATGTTATATTGTAATTTTAAGAATCCATCATGAATTCTATACCTAAACATTCAATATTTGTTGTGCTAGTTTAATTTTCTTTTTGCTTAAAATTAGTCATTTATGTTTACATCTAGTTAGAAAATTCTTCTTGATCTATAGGTTTATAATTCTAGTTATACCTAAATTGATTTTCTCTTTTTCTTTTTTCTTTACTTTGATTTATTTCAGGTTGTTCCATTGATTTTTGTTATTATACATATACTTCTTCATCGGATTCATAACCATAAATTACTTCATCTTAATCAGTAATAGGTTTTATAAGTTCATATTTATCAAGGTTTTCAGTAACTATCCTATCTTCAAAAAAGTGGATAGTCTCAAGGAAATCAAAGTACAACTATCATGAATAGCATATGTATGAATTGGAATTAGCAATGACATGTATCCACCCATAGATGACCCTCTTAAATATGATTTTGATTGGGATATGATTAATCAATTTAATCTACATTGCATCGAAGGAGTTTACCAATAATACCTAAAGATCACTCTAGAATCTTTAATCAAATTAAACTACAGAGGAACAAATATGTTGATGACCTCAGCATATAAATCACCTATCTCTACTGAATCATTCCAGTTAATAAAACAACTTGAAGCATCTTTTTCAACCTTATCTGGAGTATTCAATGAATTATCAAAACAGTTGAAGCAAAATAAAAACCTTGAAAAACCTATAAACATGGAAAATAAATAAATGTCATAAACATGGAAAATAAATAAATGTCATCCCTACAAAAGCTTTGAAGAAAAAAAAATACTTCATAATTTTTTATGATTGCTTTCAAGCACTCAATTATTAGAAAGAAGAACAAAATTGTGGACGATATGGATCAAAAGTTATTATATTTTTAGTGTATAATTTATCTATCTTTTCTAAAAATAAGATACTAGAAAAAAATCTGAAACCAATTCTCTTGAGAAATGTGTACTGCATACCGTCGTAAATCAGAAATATTTTCGTAAGATCATTATGCATATAATATCCTTAATTAATTAAATAAGTTAGGTCCATTAGGTCGAAACTTCAAAGTTTCCAGTGTGGAAGAGAGAGTTTGTCTTACGGATGTTTTTGGAGACAAATTTGGAAATACCTAAACCTACTGCCCATAAATGTTGTCTAACTTATGGCGATGCCGTGTGTCTAAACGGAGCCTGTCATTAGATTTACATGGTGTCTAACTTACGGTGATGCCATGTGTTATAAAAGCAACCTTGGAGACTCGAACTTACACCTAAAGTTACTCTCTCACACCCTTTATACGATAGTCTCACTTAGATCCGTTAAAGTAAGACTCAGCATTCCCCAACTCTCGAAGTGTTTACCTCACACACACTCGAAGAAACAATGCTATAAAAGCAATAAGAATATAGGCAACAATAAAACACACAGAGATACGGTTAAAAGACCAACTTTATATACTTTCCCTCAAAAGAATGTAAAGAATGCTCTCTCTGATTTCCCGAATGAATTCCTGAGAAGAGCAAAGCTCGAATGAGCTATATATAGGCATCCTAGTTTGGAGTCACAAATTTCCACTAAATCTGTACTACCTAAGATCACGTCTATCCCTATTAGATAAGATTACATGAACAACTTGGATGAAACTCCCATCTAAATAGAACTCTAACTGATAAGATATAATCTAACAAAATAACATAAGATAGAGTTTACATTTATCTAGAACACTATTTAGAACACTAACATCCTTATTCGAGAAGATCTCCAATATCTTCAGTGTTGAGTTTCACTGCAACTCTACCTCCCATTCATCGCCACATCATCCAAGATCTCCCCGCGATCTCTATCCACTGATGATGCAATGTGATCTTGTCGAAGCCCACTAGAACACTTATCTGATCCAATGCTTCCCATAACAAGTCCGTTAGTCGTGATCCATCCATTCGAGCATAGCCAAGTCCTTAGTCCGTCAAGTCCTTAGCCTGGGTCAAGTCAATCTCCACAAGGTTCGATGCTCTACCAAAATTCACACCAAGTTTGATCCTACTCACCCACATTTTCCTTAGTGTTTTCACCACATCCTATCCGTACATAAGTCCATTAATACACGTTCATGGTCGAATCCGTCTTTCATGATCAAGCTCCCTCATGGTGCAGTCTCGTCGCTCTATGACTAAGTCACAAGTCACAATCCAAGTTAGTATATAACCTCACCCATTTACATACGTCCGACCTACCTTGCCGAAGTTAGGTGTTTAGGCGCCTCATCGCGCTCGCATGCCTTCGCGCATCCTTGCAGATCTTATATACCTTTATGTCTTCTCACGTACCCTCGGGTCTTGTATGACATAGCTTTCTAACTCCGCACGGCCTCGCATCTGAATCTCATGTCTCGTCGAAGATTTCCGCTAATGCGCGCCTATGTGTGCCCATGTGTATCGAATCTCGTCTATTCTCAAGATCTTCATTGATACTTCCCGTATCCCTCCCCTACATTATAAGTTCCTCGGGTCTTCCTCGTCTACTCGAAAGTCTTTGCATTGTTCCTCGTCAACACGCTTTTCTTGTGCCAACTTACGTGCCAAACATTGGTCAAGGCTCGCCAACACTCACATGATCCCACAGTCTAAACATAAGGGTCTAACAAACCACCCCCACTAGAAGAATTTGACGCAGTCATCAAAACAATCTATGGGCACTCCTCCACGAGCGGTTCCCTCGAAGTCTCCTTAGTCAGCTTTTGAAGATGGTAGCAAGTCTTCATATCAATTGGTAGTTCACCCATATGCCATTTTCCTATTCCATCGGGGTTGTCTTTGCTTCTACTTGGACTCACCTCCTCAAGGCTCACCGCGCCTGTCAAAGACATTTTGAGAAGAGCTCGATCCACTGAGCTTTCCCCATCACTTTGATCCTTCGCAATCTTGGCGATCATATGCTCCTTACCCACCTTCTGTTTCGAGTTTTCTCAAGCATAATTCAACTCCTTTCCAATGATCATAGCCAACATATGTGCTACCGATGTCGTAGTCTCTTTCGTCCTACCAATGAATCTACAACAATTCACAAAGAAGGATTGTTCACCATGCATAAATATCATACCTCCCAAACTAGGATACAGTACCGTTTTTGCTGCCTTAAGGAAGTTGATTCCTAATATCAACTCAAAATCCTTAAATGGTACGACCATGTAATTCATCTTAGCACGCCAACTTCCTATGCTCACTAGGACGTTGTAAGTAGCTCCTATTACCGCTTGTGCCTTACCCACCAGGGTGTTTACCTTTATCGGGGTCTTAGACATTTTAAGCCCCAACTTACTCACCATCCTTTCCGCTACTAAGGAATGTGACGCACCCATATCCACCATCACAGTCACCTCTATCCCAGTAACTTGTATCTTCACACACATTAGTTCATCATAAAGATTAGGTTCTTTACTAACCACATTCAACAACGCAATCGGATTTAGCACCATCTCCTTTGAAGATTCCCCCTCTTTTACAGCTATCAGGACGTTTAGTTTCTCTTTCCTCGAACATTCTCTCACATAATGTGATCCACCGCATAGATAATAAGCAATCTTTCCCTTTTTGGAGGACGTCTCCCCACTCTCGGAGCCACTATTTTGCTTGCTTCTCCACTTGAAGTCTCTCTTCTTGGAATCCTTCTTCTTTTTCTCCTCAATATTCTCCTATTGAGCATGGCCTTTGCCCTTCGTAGAATTAGAGGAGTTTACCTTAGTTTCCTTCAACGCTCCAAAATCCACCAAGGCATCAGCAGTCGTGATTGCACCAATCACATCCTTCACATTTTGCCTCCGTAACTCCATTTGTACCCACGATTGTAACTTAGATAAAAAGTTGAAGAGCTTGTCCTCGTCTGGCATGTTTTCAATATCAAGTAGTAGAGAACTAAAAGATTTCACATAATCTCTTACCGATCCATCATGCGTTAACTTCTTCAAGGCATCCCTCGCGAGCCAAGAAGTATTCATGGGAAGAAATTGATCTTTCAACTCTTTCTTCATAAACTTCCATGTATCTATGGGAGTTTTACCTGTGTTGATCTCCGTAGAGATCCTCATCCTCCACCAGAGCTTGACATCTCCATCCAAGTACATGGTTGTCACACCGACCTTATCAGCGTCAGATACCCTAGCAACCGCAAAATACTACTCTATATCCCACAAGAAATTCTCTAACACCTTGGCATCTTGCACGCCTTCGAACACCCTCAGTTCACGTACTTTCATTGAAGAAAGTTGTGGTGTTTCCTTCACCTCGCTCGACATCTAACATTGCAACGGCACGCCTCAGCACAGTAATCTCAAACTGGGACTCTTCTTGTACCTTCAACAAATCCACTATCTATTATTGCAATTGTTAGATCATCGCTTCCATCATCTCGAAACGAGTACTATGAGAAGTGACTTCTTCCTTCCCTTAAGGAATAGGTCTAATGAGTGTCTCCAACCTAGACACCCGTTCTGTCAAGTTACCTACTGTCATTTCAAACTTTGGCTCTGATACTAGTTGTTACAAAGGTAACCTTGGAGACTCGAACTTACACCTAAAGTTACTCGCTCATACTCTTTGTACGATAGTCTCACTTAGATCCGTTAAGTAATACTCAACCTTCCCTAGCCCTCGAAGTGTTTACCTCGCACACACTTGAAAAAACAATGCTATAAAAGCAATAAGAATATAGGCAACAAGAAAACACACAAAGGTACGGTTAAAAGACCAACTTTATATACTTTGCCTCAAAAGAATACAAAGAATGCTCTATCTGATTTCTTAAATGAATTCTTGAGAAGAGTAAAGCTCGAATACGCTATATATAAGCATCCTAGCTTAGAGTCATAGATTTCTACTAAATCTGTACTACCTAAGATCACGTCTGTCCCTATCAGATAAGATTACATAAAACCAATTGGATGACACTCTCATCTAAATAGAACTCTAAATGATAAGATATAATCTAACAAGATAACATAAGATAGAGTTTACATTTATCTAGAACACTATCTAGAACATTAACATCCTTATCTGCAAAAATCTTCACTATCTTCAGATGTTAAGTTTTACTGCAACTCTAACTCCCAATCATCGCTACATCATCCAAGATCTGTCCGCGATCTCTATCCGCTAATGATGCAATGTGATCTTGCCAAAGCCCATTAGCACACTGATCTAATCCAATGCTTCCTACAACAAGTCTATTAGTCGTGGTCCATCCATACGAGCATAACCAAGTCCTTAGTCCGTCAAGTCCTTAGCTTGGGTCGAGCCAATCTCCACAAGGTTCAATGCTCTACCAAAATTCGCACTAAGTCTGATCCCACACCCACATTCGCCTTAGTGTTTTCACCACAACCTATCCGCATATAAGTCCATCAATGCACGTTTATGGTCAAATCCATCTTCCATGATTAAGCTCCCTCATGGTGCAGTCTCGTCGTTCTAAGACTAAGTCACAAGTCACAATCCGAGTTAGTATATAACCTCGCCCATTTACATACCTCTGACCTACCTCACCGAAGTTAGGTGTTTAGGCGCTCATACACCTTTGCGTCTTTTCGTGCATCCTCAGGTCTCGCATAACTTAGTTTTTCAATCCATATAGCCTCGCATCTGAATCTCACGTCTCGTCGAAAATTTCTGCCAATGCTCGCCTACGCGTATTGAATCTCGCCTACTCTCGAGATCTTCGTCGATACTTCCCGCATCCCTCACCTACATTGCAAGTTTCTCGAGTCTTGCTTGCCTACACGCAAGTCTTTGCCTTGTTCCTCGTCAACATGCTTTTCTCGTGCCAACTTACGTGCCAAGCATTGGCCAAGGCTCGCCAACATTCGCACGATCCCGCAGTCTGAACTTAGGAGTCTAACATCGTGTGTCTAAACGGAGCTTGTAATTAGTTCTATTGCGGCGGAGAAGAAGGTACTAGTACTACAATCCTTTGTTTCGATTATACTAAAAAAACCTTAGAATTTATACCTATCCCAGAAGACGTGAGGAAGTGGTCTAACTAACATAAAACTTGTTCCATACAACAATGGGTATGTAAAAGTTATTACTTCAGGAACTATAGTTCCAACTTCCAACCAAGGACTTTGAGTTCCCCTTTTATGGGTGGGTTACGAAGGAGTAGGAAATGGAGGAGTCTTGGACTAAAGCAACAGTGGTTGGACCAATAATTGTCCACGTCGATCATCTTGGGTTGTGGAATCACGGGGTGTTGCTGTATGATTTTAGTGGCAGTTATTTGATGGGCCATCACCTTCATACTGGAGAGGTGAAGAAATTTGGGCTTCAGTAAAAGCAAGCAGTATATAACATTGTCATAGTTCTTGTGAGCCTGATTCAACTTGGGGGAATCTTTGAATGCTTGATAGTTGATACGGTAGTCAATTTATGCATTCTTTATGTAATTAAGCATTAATTCGTGATGAAGAAATGATTTTCTACATTTTTAAGCATAAGGACCTTCAATTCTATTGTACCAAGACTGCTATTTTAACATTACAACCATGCTTAAATGAATAAAATCTATCTTCAGTCGATGAAATCATACAAACTCTTAAAAGTTTCAATGCCTCCACTTCATTAAACTCAAATGCTTCTTTTTGTCTACTTTTGCTGAGGTCAAAACTCTTGGATTCCAGAAATGGTAACTTCTAAGGTTTGACAGGCGATTGCATCATGCCATACAAACTATGGCTCTGAGTGAACTTCTATCTGTTCTATGATCTAAATTCTTTGCTTCCTTCCTCCCGTACGGAAAAATTCTAATTAAATTTTGTAAGGAAATAATGATTTAAATCTTGGTTATATATTACGAACAAATTGAAAGACTGACACGGTGGATTGGACCATCATCAAAAACCTAGAGTTGGGAGTTCTTTTATCTCTGATCTTTTGGACAAAAGTTTGTCACCCCGTGTAATAAGATGTCCTGTGACACTCGTACGTAGTTACCATTGTTTCTCATTTTAGGCATCAAATCTTCTGTACTACTCATTTAACCTGATTCAATCTATTGCTGTCTTAAATTTATTTACGAGAAAATACGATTATAATAGATTTAAGTGATACGGGAAATACAATACGGACAACTAACCCCTAATTTTAAACCGTCAGTATGGTAAATGATTTTAATGCCGAAATCAGGCTGAGTGGTTATCCCGAATATCTGAAGGGATCAAAGGAAGGATGCTGACAAGGAGCGGAAGAAAACAGTAAAAAGTATCTAAGAAAAAGAACGAAGTTGGCGGCAGCAACGAGGTAAGCGCGGGCAGTTATTTAAGAAAAGTTCACAGGCAAACGTTAACAAAAGCAAAGATGAGAGCGCCCAAAGTTCATAGATTCCGTGTTGGTGTTCCAGCGGACACTCCCCCTAATGTAACCTCAAAATGTTTTTGAAGTTTGAACAACTAAGCTGCAAGCCCCCATTCCTCCATTACTCTACTGCTCAACACTAAGTTGTGCTTTCTTTTAGTAACTTAGCACATTTCCACCACCACACAAGAGAAAGAAAGAGTTCCTCAGAAAAGCAGACTTCTTTCAGTAATTTTTTCGTCTTTTCGCTCC
Source organism: Erythroxylum reticulatum (assembly GCA_025504915.1). Lineage (NCBI taxonomy): Eukaryota > Viridiplantae > Streptophyta > Magnoliopsida > Malpighiales > Erythroxylaceae > Erythroxylum > Erythroxylum reticulatum. The sequence goes on from JANSVA010000001.1 coordinate 19,678,612, forward strand.
CGTCGTCTCTTTTTCTTCAAGTTACTTTGCGTCTTTCTTTCATCGAACTAATCCCATTTTCACCACCTAGATTGCCCTTTTATTAATCAACAATGCTCTGACAATGTGATGCTATGTTCATCTCCGTGCTTAAGCTAAATCTTCGGAAAAGGGTTCCTGGAAACCCACTTCAAATATTTTTCTTTTTCCTCTTTTTTGGGGTCGTCTTTATTGTTGAAAACTTTAACTGAACCCCTAACTGCCCAATACTTGTTTCTTATAAATGGAATGTTTAAAGTCCAATTTACTTTTATCAACCGAAGACCATCTTTCAGATTTCAAAAAAGTTTCAAAATTGGTTAGAAAGGTTTGGTCTTTTTGGTGGCAATAATGTGATTTGAGGTGATATATTAGGGAAGCAAAACCTTTTCAAAAGGAGGGTGGAGATGGGATCCAGTGGAAGCAAGTCCTACTGCGGTGGTGGATCATCGTCGTCGTCTTCAAGCGGGAGTGGGCGTGGAAATGGACAGAAAGGAAGATCTAAAGGGGGTAGGGTGTTTCAGTCTTATTGCCTGCGAACTTCTTCGGGATCTCGTGATGATACTTACAATGGTGACCATGTCAGTCAGTCTATCATTGTTCCCTTAGTTCCATTCTTTTATTTGTTTTACTTTTATCCGCGTGTTGCTTTTTCTTATTCGATTTCTCCAAAGAATGCAATGGTGTTTGCTTACTTCTAATCAGCTAAGTTTATTTTTTTCCCCCTCATATTCATGATTTTTTTTTCTTGTTAATATCGTGTCCTAATTATTGTTTTCGGATTAGGATGGCATTATATTTGAGATAATGAGTTTCTTTTACTATTTGGAGCTTGTGTTGTTTGCAGCAGTATTTCACCCTTAAATACCTTAAGTTTCCGCTTTGTATGGGACTCAGGTAGTAGAGTGACTGGGTTTGTCGCAATGGAGGTTGCATGAGAAGTTAGAGTTTTCAGGGACTTTGGTTTTCCTACTTGAACAAAAACTGCTGTTCTTTTTTGATTGTGTGAGGAGGAATTCTGATTAAGAACACTTTTATGTCGTCTTGAGACATGATTACTTTTGATCGTTTTCATTGGAGTATGGGTATGCACTTTTTTTTACACTTTGTGGATGACAACATATTGGAGCGATCATAGATGTTTCTACCCAAACACGATTTTAACAATTAGCTTGTCCACCTTTGAATTATGTTCTCATTTTCTGTTTGATCATCAGGTATATTTTAGTAGGTATTGTTGTGTTTACAGCTAGCTTTATGAAGAGTGTAAGATTCTTGACAGTCAGCTGTGTAATTCTTCAGGTTTGTGATCATGAGAACGAAGAAAATGAAGGCAATGGTTCATCTAGAAGTCAGGCCAACGTTGAGTCATATCAGGTGCAAAATGAATACTACAGGAAGCTTAAAATCGAGCAATCCAATAAAATGCCCCGTATATCTTCTAATGTTGAGCATGATGAATGGAGTAAAGCAAGTATTAGAAATAATACCTCCAGAACTGCCAGCAGCTCCATACAAGCTCCTTCTACCCAGTCTTTGCCATCCCCAAGTTGCTTCCCTTCACGCTTTAGCTTTATTCCTGGTAATATGAGCTTTAGGTTAAACAGAGCAACTAGCTTAGGCTCCTCAAGAGCATATTCCATGCCTTCTGGAAATCAAAGAATGTTTACCGATGAGGATGAGATACATAATCTTCCAAGAACAACCAGCAGTATTGTTGATGGATGTGAAAGTCAACAAAGTTGTAACCCACTACCTATGTCCCTCATCAGTCCAACTCAAACACAATGTGATGAAACCACTTCTAATGGCCTAGATTTTGATAATGAAGCAGGTAATTACTTGGAAAGTCTGCGAGAGAACAGGGCAACTTCTTCTGTCCATGATATTGATAGAGATGGTGTCAGATCCACAGGTGGACTTGATGGGAATTTGCATTCTCCAAGATTTTTTGGTGAAGCGGATATTGTTGAAACAAGAGTTTCTGACAGACGGCCTGGATCACAAGAACCTGTTGAGCATAATGTTCATTTTAGCAGAACTCTTAGTGTTGGGAGACTTCGTCATAGAGTTCTTCAACGATCATCACTTACTGATATTTCATTCTGTCCATTGCAACCCGAGAGAGAGCCAAGAGATGCTAGTCAGGGTAATAGGAGACGGCCCTTGGGTGGTGGAATGAGGGTATTGGAATCTGAAGATAATATTCGTGTTTCTCCAACCACATCTGGCTACCATCCACCTAGCATGTCCTCCTCCTTGTTCAGCATCCAAGACAATGATGTGGAAGCTTCACAGTCAAGAGAAGGTAGATATCATGATCTGCTGGAACATAGGTCAAATTTCCTGGAAAGGAGGAGAAGAGTACGATCTCAGGTTTGTAGAATCAGTGATTACATTGTTGAATGGCAGAAAATCAAGATGTTTTACATGGATTTTAAAATTAATTGGTTGTGTTTCAAGTTTCAATTAGTAGATATAATGTAAACAGAGATTATATTTTGAGTAGAGTTGTACCTGTTGTTTGGAAACCCACTTTAGGAGAGTATAGGATAAGCCTCTTGGATCATCTTAATTCCCTGCCTGCCAACTCCCTGATCTATTTTCTACTACAAGGCAGTAAAAGTTCCCAGCTGACCTTGGACTCTATCATGTTTTGATGTCTTTCTGTCCACATGATTCATAATAACTTGAATGCCATGGCTTAGTCACCAAAACATTGCCACTGTGTAGGTACGTGCTCTTCAGCGGTTGGGCAGCCGCTTTGAGAACTTCTCTGGACATGAGAGGTCTTGTATTTTATCTGGTCAACACAGAACTGGTCATTGTACATGTCGTGTAGGTAATCAGGATACCAATTTAAGTGATACAAGCGCTAGAGCTAGCATTTCTAGAATTGTCATGTTAGCTGAAGCTCTATTTGAGGTAATATGCTGTTTACTTTTTGTGATGACTTTCCTCCCTTGTTTCAACCCTTTTGTATATAATTTTGATTTTATGTCCATATTTAATTAGGTTCTGGATGAAGTTCGCCAGCAATCAGTGGTATTGTCCTCTGGCCCTTCTGTCTCTTCTCTTGGATCTGTCCCAGCACCAAATGAAGTTGTAGAATCTTTGCCTGTGAAACTGTATAAGAAGAGAGAAAAATATCACAATGAGGAGGCAGCTCAGTAAGTATTTCTGCTTTATGTTTAATGAAGACTTCAACGAGTTCTCTAGGTTCAACTGGGGCATTCATAAATTTTAGGTTGTTTAATGGAATAGTTTGCTTGCTGTTTTACTTGTACTAAACTTTAGCTTTTGCTTTACTAATTCTATTTATACTTTGTGGTGGGGATCGAATTGCTTCTATCATTGATATTTCAATGTAATCCAAAAACAAGGAAATTTGACATTGTATTTGCAAAATTAAGGCTATTATTTGCCTTTTGTTTCTGTGGTAGGTTCCAAGGTAATTTATATATTCTGAAGCCACAAACAGTAGTGAAATGCATATTCATGGTTCGTCAATCCTGCATTTAGAACAATCATCTACCTCAATATGCTCTATCAATAACATAATTCTCAGTAAAAGATCTGCAAATTTCTAATACATTCAACTCCTACAATTAACAATATCTGACACCTCCACTTTCAATACGTGCAAACAGGTATTGCAGAGGGCCATTAGGAGTCTTAATGACAATATGCTATTTCAGCAGACATAACATCATAATTACTGGCATAATTATTTGGAACAGTTTTCTTTGAATTCAGAAAATGTTTTTCATTGCCTGTAAAATGCGAGTAATCAGTTGAATATGCAACAATTAGATTACCCTGCTTTTCTTGGTTTCAGATTAATTTAGTGTTTGAGAATGCACTCAGTTGTCTCCCTTTAAGGGATTCAAGAATTTTGCATTTGCATGTCTTTGGTGCTTAGTGGAGTGAAGGGTCTTTATCTTGCCTCTAACTATTCATTTGTTTGAACACAGATGTTACATATGCCTTGTGGAGTATGACGATGGAGATTGCATGCGGATACTACCTTGTCATCATGAATTCCACAGGACATGCATAGATAAGTGGCTGAAAGAGATTCACAGGTATGAGGTGGAGTTGTGATATTGCATCTTGCGCCTTTTTGACATCCTGCACTGCATGTGCTACTGGCAACATAATTTGTAATGTTTCTTAGTCATCTACATATCATTGCACTTGTCTTATCCTTTCAGTGCATGTAGGCTTTGTATATATCGGAAAGAAGAGTGTTTATGGAAATTTAGATAAGTTTATCCACGAGTAGTGCATCCTTAACATATTATAGTTGTTGATATTGGTACGGACAAAATCCCAGAAACAACAAAGTTGAACAGAATTGACTGACATATAGTATACTTGTGAGTGGAGGAGAGATTGAAAATTTTCTGCTAGTTCTGCTTAGCAGTCATGTTCTTGATTGATGTCATATCTAAAGTTTTATAATTAGTTTGAAAAATGAAACGTACTACATCTTTCAAATAAGTTTTGCTTTCTTATGTAAGTTTTGTCTTCAAGTACTCTGCATATTCGAAGTCTGCCATTAGTGTCGTATTTTTTGTATTGTTTGAGTTGATTATGTTTTTGTTTAGCAGAGTCTGTCCACTTTGCCGAGGGAATATTTGCAGCATGGGAGAAAGATAAGCGCATCAGCTTGTTGCCAACTTGCCAAACTGCGTCTTTTGTGTCCACAACAGGAAAAAATATTTAAGTGCAGCCATGGACATAGTTGTTTTCTTCTTTGTGGTGGAAATGCAGCAATTCTTTCAATAATAATAATGCATTCGACTTGGACACACATGGAATGTAATATATATTGAGACAGAAAGGTAAAGGTGGCAGTGCTGTAGTTGTTCACTTTCAAAATTGAACCGACATATTGTAATAGACAACATTCATTATTGACCTACCAATCAACCATGCCTGATCACAGTTAGTATATTTTAGAAAATATAAATAAAGAGAAGGTCTTTGAGTGCCTTCACCATCTTTTCTCGGGAAAGCAAAGGCCAAAAAGGTCGATCTTCCGTTCTATAATCTGTATGCACCCCACAGTATCAGCATGATTACTTGTTAGGAGTAGCAGTCGAGTCTAAAATTACACTTCAGCCCATAATAAAGAGCCCATTTGTAGAAGAAGAAGAAGGCTATTTCAAACGAAAACATAACGAGTTAATGTATTTGTAAAACGATGAACACATCCCAAAACGACAACTCCCAAACGCAATTCCCCAACCAACAGCGCCGCCCCCGGGGCTTCGCCGCCACCGCTACAGCCACCACCACCAACGCGACTGATGCGCCGGGGAAAGGCAGAAGAGAGAGGGAGAAAGAGAAAGAGAGGACTAAGCTTCGTGAACGCCACCGCCGCGCCATCACTAGCCGCATGCTTGCAGGACTCCGCCAGTACGGCAATTTCCCACTACCCGCTCGCGCCGACATGAACGACGTGCTCGCTGCCTTGGCTCGCCAGGCCGGTTGGACAGTTGAGCCCGACGGCACCACTTACCGCCAGTCCCCTCCTTCCCAGATGGTTACTTGCACATTTTTCTTCTTTTATTGTGATTCTATAGCAAATGAAAGTGAAATATTTTGATTCGATTGATTGTGTTGTTGTGTGAAGCCATCATCATCGTCATACGGTGGTGATGCTGTGAGATCATCACTCGAAAGTCCGGTTTCCACGAGTTCTTTGAAGAGTGGCTCCTTGAAATCTGGTGGTGGTGCACTGGACTGTCAGCCTCAGCCATCGACTGTTCACCGATTGGACGAGAGCATGTCGCCGGCGTCCCTTGATTCGGTTGTTATGAGTGAAAGAGATGGGAGAGGGCAAAAGTACCCAACTTCAAGCCCTATTCATTCTGTTGATTGCATTGATACTGATCAGGTTCGAATCTTTGTTTGTTTTTTTTTTAACTTCTAGGTTTTCTATTCTTGTTTGATATGATGGTGATTGCATTTACACTCGATTGATTGAGTTCTGTGGACAATTTGGTGTGCAGCTTATACAGGATGTGCGTTCTGGTGAGCATGAGACTGATTTCACTGGCACTCCTTTTGTTCCTGTTTATGTAATGCTTGTAGTAAGTTCCACTCGATTCCCTTTACTTTTTATTTTATATATGAGAAAATGCTTTGTCTTCTTAAGTATAGTCATGTTTCCTTTTCGGAATTTTTTCACTTGCTTAAATCAAAATTTCTCCTTTTTATCGTCCCTATTATAGTTTGAATTATAAAATGAATTGCTGAATTTACATGTTCAAATTTCGAATGGACTTGACTGGAAAGGACTTGATTTGTTTCCTTTTAAATATCTTAGGAGTCAGGACTATGTCAGTGGTAGGATTGACTATTTGGTTCACACTGGACTTTTAACTTTCATCGCAGTTTCTTTTTTATTGAACTTTTTTCTCCTTTATTTTTGTTACGAGTTTGTAAAAGGTTATTGATTTCTGTGGCAGACTGGTTTCATCAACAATTTCTGCCAGTTGGTTGATCCACAATGTCTGAGAGAAGAATTAAGTTATATCCAGTCTTTAAACATCGATGGTGTTGTTGTAGATTGTTGGTGGGGAATTGTTGAAGCTTGGAGCCCTCAGAAATATGTATGGTCTGGCTATAGGGAATTGTTCAACATTGTCCGAGAATTCAAGCTGAAGTTGCAGGTATTTTCATATAAATTATTGACCTATTATTCATTCAGATGCTTTTGTACATTTTCTGTTTAATCCCAACCTGATACTTATGAAATCTCCTTAAATTATGAAGGTTGTTATGGCATTTCATGAATGTGGAGGAAATGACTCTGGTGATGTTTTAATCTCCCTCCCCCAATGGATTTTAGAGATTGGGAAAGAAAATGAGGACATATTCTTTAGAGATCGTGAAGGAAGAAGGAATACCGAATGTCTATGTTGGGGCATTGACAAAGAGCGAGTTCTAAAAGGAAGAACTGGTATCGAGGTACTTTATATGTGGTTAAAAATTATCTATTATTTAAGCAGCTTCTCTCTTTCTGTTAAACTGATGCCTAATGAATTGCATGGTCCCTGCTATATACCTTCTTGTTCTCTATCTCTGTCTCTCTCTCTCTCTAAGGATAATATATTGGTCCATATATATATATATAATTGATATGTGTTTTTGCTTGCAAGTGTGTAAATATAATCTGTTGTTGTTGCACAACAGTTGAATGCCATGCAAATGTTATTCTGACTGGTTACTACTTAGTCTACCCTAGTGTTTGTTTGCATAATTGGTTTTTGTTACTTGGGCATTGACCCTAAAAGAAGTTATTATTGTTCACTAGGCTTTACTGCATTCATTTTGTCTTATATGTAAAGTGAGTAATGCAATCGAGTGGCTGGAAACACTGTTTTGTCTTGTTGTGATGTTTTAGCCTTTGCCAAGTGAGACAACCTTTCTTTGGTGGAAAAAAATTGTGCCTCTATGTTTGGTCACTAATAATGTTTTTCATTGTGCACAGGTTTATTTTGACTTCATGAGAAGTTTTCGGACTGAGTTTGATGACTTGTTTACGGAGGGCGTGATCTCTGCCGTTGAAATTGGACTTGGACCATCAGGGGAGCTGAAGTACCCATCTTTTTCGGAAAGGATAGGTTGGAGGTATCCTGGTATCGGTGAGTTTCAGGTATCTTTTAAATTGGTTTTATGGTGTGAGCATCTCCCCTACCTGTTATATATCATAAATGGAGATAAAATATTGTTTAGAGCGGGAGAGCAGGATAGAGACAGCTAATAATTGTAAAACTGGGGCTGTTGCATCTTAATTGTTCTTGACCTGAAACTGATCCCTTATCTGCAGTGTTATGACAAATATTTGCAAGAAAATCTACGGAAGGCAGCTAAATTGCGTGGGCATCCATTTTGGGCTAAGTGTCCTGATAATGCTGGCCAGTATAATTCTAAACCTCATGAAACTGGTTTCTTCTGTGAGCGGGGCGATTATGATAGCTACTATGGCCATTTTTTCCTCCAATGGTATGCTCAGTCACTGATTGACCATGCTGATAATGTTTTATCTCTTGCAAACCTTGCTTTTGACGGGACAGAGATTGTGGTTAAGGTATGCAAGGTGTCCTTAAATGTTGTAATTATGATTGGTTAAGCTGGATTCACCATGAATTGCCGCTATGTTATGCTAGTGGCTGAAAATTAAATCCTTCTAGTAATCTCTTGATTACTAATCGAAAGTCAAGGAGGATCCATAGTCAAACTGCTAGTAATGTTACCAATGCATTTTTTCCTTTGCGATGCTACCACTCTTAGTTTGTAGTTAGAGCCACTTGCAGTTTTGTTATTCTACTATTGTTATTTGACTTTCCTGTGTTCCACGCATGCATATGACACATCCATAAAGAGAATGTGACATTATAGATAAGTTTTAGTCTTCTTAAGTAAAGAACAAAGTCAGCTCCAGAAGTTAATGGTATAGATATGTGTTATAATATAGAGAATCTAGTCCCGAGCCTCACCCACCAACTTAAACTTATGTGCTTGCTGGTTTTTGAAATGATATTACATCTCTATTACCGAAATGTTACTTGTTCAAACGAGTGAAAGTATTTAGTTCCCAGTACACACACTTAGAATTCACATAGTATGGAGCTGTGCTTTTGCTATCCATTCAAAGCGGTGGACTTTTTTTTTTCCTGAAAAGGCATGTTAAGGTCATATATTATCTATTCTAAGCTACTAGTTTGAATGATTTTGTCAGAACATGTGTCTATGAGTTGACCATTTACTGATAACCTAAAACCTATAATTCTTTCACCTGACCCAATGTTTTTGTTGAAGCTTAAGGTAATATTGCATACTACATTTTTCACCTTGAAATAATCAATGACCCTTGGTCCTCAGTATGAGTCACCACATGCTGCTTTCTTCCGAGAAGTTATATTGTGGTCTTTATGTAAACTACTTCCTGAGTGTTGTTGGAAAGAGACAATCAAAGAAGCTGCACAGGTTGAATCAGTAAAAGATCAAAGTGGAAAGAGAAAGAAGAAAAGTTTATATACCCTCCTCTAGACATATACTAAATGCCTCTCTTATAATGGTGACTAAAAGGAGTGGAATGTCCCCATTAGAATTGTATGCATGTGATATTATACACGTATATTTATAAATTATTTTGTTTTTTGCTCAGTCAATACAAATGTGTACATTGTTGGGGTCATGAAGCTCAATTAGAGGACAGCAAACTACTTCTGTGTAGGTTGCTGAAATGGAATTTATGTAATCTGCAGATTCCTGCTGTTTATTGGTGGTACAAAACTTCAAGCCATGCTGCAGAGTTGACGGCTGGTTATTATAATCCTACAAACCAGGATGGATACTCTCCAGTTTTCAAGGCCCTGAGAAAACACTCGGTGACAGTGAAATTTGTATGCTCAGGACTGCAAGTTTCAGGTCATCCAAATGGCGATGAACTTTCTGATCCAGAAGGTTTAAGTTGGCAGGTGATGGTTCTTTTGATTTCCTCAACATTGTTCTTGATTCCCTAGCTTGAAAACCCTCTGTTTGGAAACTTCTTTTGGGCAGCGCTGGGACTTAATCGTTTTAATTTCTGTTTTTGTGAAGGGCATAATTTTTTCCTTAAATTTTTAGAGAACTTCCCGTGGTAATTGACTATTGTCAAAATAGATGACTTCAAAAGTCAGTATATTATTGTTGCTCCGTACAGGTTCTGAACTCTGCTTGGGATAGAGGATTGAGCTCCATTTCCTAAATTCCCTGCATCATCTTCAACGCAAAACTTTCTCGGGGGTGAAATCATATCATCGAATTTAACATGAATACTTTCTTCAA
>JANSVA010000001.1:19688575-19703139 GCA_025504915.1 Erythroxylum reticulatum
AAATAGATGACTTCAAAAGTCAGTATATTATTGTTGCTCCGTACAGGTTCTGAACTCTGCTTGGGATAGAGGATTGACAGTGGCTGGTGTAAATGCACTCTCATGCTATGATAGAGAAGGATGTTTGAGAGTAGTTGATACGGTAAAGCCAAGGAATGATCCTGATCGACATCACTTCTCATTCTATGTATATCAGCAGCCATCTCCCTTGGTTCAAGGAGCAATGTGCTTCCCAGAGCTGGATTTTTTCATTAAATGCATGCATGGTATGATTCAAACCTGTTTTGTTGATAAGATTCCATTTAAGATGCTTCTTACATTGAAATGCAAGTGCAAATTATATCATTTTACATTTATCGGGGCCATTAAAATGTCCTGTTAAAATGATATTGAAAATTTTTCATGTTTGTTCTCAACAAATTTTGTTTTAGTTAACAACCGTGCTGAATCTTCTGAAAATAATGATTCATTTCATCTTTGCATTTTGAATGAAGCAGGATATGGATACTGATATGGAAGAGACGTTACACAACAAGGAAGCTGTTACGAGTCTGTTAAGTATGTATGCTGTAGTTTGTCCCTTGGTGATGTTTGTTTCTGATTTCAATTTTTGCGGGAGATATATCAGGTGTCTAGTTTCCTGAAAGCATGCAGACTTATCCCTTTCGTAGACGGTGGAAATAAATAGTCCAACTGCACGTCATAGCTGGAAGGATAGTGACGTAGATGTTATTGGATAAACCATAGTCTGGTGTCTGATTATTTAAGCGTTGTGTGTGATAATCTTTAGTAGATAATTACCTTGGCCTTTCGATGCCATGTAATGTTAATGTATATTTTCTTCCGCCATAAGCAAGTAGAGGTAGTGCTTGAGAGTAGTGATGATTAGCACATTGATTTGATCCAGTTTTTCTGTGACATTCAACTACTAGAGGTCCAATTCCTTCATGGCTAAGATGGCTTCGAGCTCCTTTCGGTCCATCTCTTTAGGACATTCTTGTGGTTTGGCTGCTGGCTGCTGGCTGCCAGCTGCCCAATATTGTATAACCGTATTCAGCAGTGTTCAGGCAAACAATATTTGGAATTGATTTCTGCATAATAACAGGAGCCTTTAATTACTTCTCTGATGTAAAATGTCATCTTTTTCATAGCCCAATGGAACCAAATTGCATTAGAGAAAAGGTCGCTTATTCAGTGATGATCACAAGAGAACTGATATCTCCAGTGAAGAATTGAAATGCAACTTCCACAGATCATGATGTGCATGAAATAAGTCAAGTTTCTCTTATATATTTGTTTACAATGTGCACAGGCAACATCTTATGTGAACAAAATTGTCATTTAAGAGGCAGGTTGGTGTTTAGTACTGGACGGTAATACCATTTACAGAACTGATTTTAGACTCCTTTCAATCATGGCGAATCCCTGGGAGAATAATATACACAAGCCTCCCTTGCCTCCATTTTGACTAGGAAAAGCATTCAAAGAGACTGGTTTTCGGTTCAGAATCATTAATTTGCTAATACTTTCCATTTGCTCTGCTCATTTGATCAAGTAAGAGAATGCCGGCGTTTCCTGATCCAAAGCTTATGTCTATTCCTGGAAAGTAGCCTGTTCTCGCGGGAGAATTGTGATTGCTCACAATTTCTTGTTTCACGATGATAAATGTGCTGTAACCCAAGTTTCCAAGAACAAAGATCCAATGCCAGACATCCCACAGAAATAAAAACACCGATCCTGATCTTAAAATTTTATGCATCATTGATTTGATTTGCCGTAGTATCACTAAAAACAGAAGAGAAAGAAGTAATTTGCCTCAATTTAGATGACCTTTCCACTTTGGATTTTTCTGATATCGAAAAATGATTGGATGAGGGTTTGGATTTCTCGACAGCAGCTGCCTATTTGATGCTCTATCCACCAGAGATTCTGACTCTGACAATAGATCCGAACGTGGAATTTCCAAAATCTCTCTTTCCGTGCAATACTACAGATTGCAGCTTGTTAAAGATCTCAAACGCACAGTCTGAACACTCCAATCAGCACGAGGGATCTAGGCGGCATTTTAAGCAAAAAATGTTGATTGATGGCTTTGGCGGCTTGATAAACCGCCTTAAGCTGATTGACCAACTTCTTCCTTTCAAAATCAGAAAGCCCCATCTGAGGCACCTGGGGTTAGGGTTGCCACCATTTCTGGGTCTTCCTTCTGCCAGGCTACCAAATTCTGAGGACCAAAATTCTCAGTATTAATCATTGAATCCAGTGTCTCCTGTCAATGTTAAGAGACCCAATACAGCGAGTATGCCAGTAAAAAAGTTTACTGAGAATGAATTGGAGGAATACAGAGATCGCCTGCAATAAGCATAGAGTCTAACTTCTGAAGTGTTGGAAGATTCACGTCGATGTCCAAGCGGGTTTTTGGAAACATTTATCAGCAGTAAGTATAAGAACTTCCAAACTATTTAACAATTTCATGTTTTGGCGTACTGAGTCACAGAAAAGATATAATACCTCCAAGCACCAGCCATTAGCCTCATTTTGCTTGGCTGGAACTAACTCAACCATATAGTGTGGAGGAGAAAGAAAGCAACTCATCTCTGTTCTCCATTTAGCCTTTCTTTCCTCATTCAATGGCTCTAATTTTCACAGCTCCCCAAAAACAGATGCTACATTTTCACCGACAATCTTTTAAGAGTTAGATGATGTGACCGTTGGAAAGAACTAAAATTAATTAACATATTGGGAAGGAAAATGCATCGTCAACCATTTAGATGAAAAATATGATCCAAAAGCAGCGTTGCTAGAAGAAAAACTTGATTCATTGTCGTCCATCCACTCGCTTCTGCATCCATCTCCTCTGCTCGTGTCACTTCCATTTTCAGAACGACTGATTGTTTAGAATGAAAGTCTCAAGGCCATTATATGTCACTATTCCTGAATTATTGAATCAGGATTAGTGATTATCATGTGTAAAATTTTCATGCTGACATTTGTTGATCAAACGCAATATGGAAGTGAAGCAATATTAGCAACTTATCCTCATACTGGATGGAACTTTTGTATTAATAACCACCCAAATACTAATAAATAAAACAAGGGAAAATGACTTCCTTGATACGTGAATTCCTTGCACTAACTTCTGAAAGTTTTTCAAGGGATACATGATCCCAGGAAGCTCATGAACTTTTTACTGTTCAATGCCAACGGTAAACATATAATATTCTATTTTTAAAAAAACTTGCATTGCCCTGTAATGTTAATCTCAAATCCTGATGCATTCATGAAGATATTATTCATTAGATTCAATATCTTAGTTTTCGTCTCATTGTATTTTTCAGAGCTCAAGCTCTTGATGATTATTGGACCTATAATTTAGCAAGCAAGTTCCACATCCCAACAGTAAATGCTTCATGATGTTCGACCTATTTCTAAACTTTATTCATCATGATCACTGTAATTGTACATGTGTTTAGTCTCTAATAGTATCCATACGAACAAGTCTATAAAACTCTACAAGTGGTGTAGAGAGAAATAAGTAATAAGTATTATCTTTTTAAAAACCTATGCCTATTTTAAATAGGGTTTTCTACCTTTTTGTAATTTAATTTAATTATAGTTGTAATTTAATTACAATTAATTACAATTAAATATTAATCGGATCCAAATAAGATTCAATATCTAATATTAGTTCTTATTTATTAAGTGTCTTATATTTAACCTTTAAGAATTTTCAGACTTTACAGTTAAATCTAATTTGATTAAATTCCTTTTTCTTTCTCCAACTATTCTTTGTCTGTGAGTTATTAGGTTCCTAAATATATTAACAATACATATAAATTATAACCCTAACGTATTAATGATTAGATAAATTAAACTCTTTTAATTTATTTTCAATTCTATAATTAACTAATTCACATTCATTAATCAAGATTAATGTCTAGCAATACATTATAACCACTTAAATATTAAGAATAATAGTGTGATTTTGACTAACATTTCTGTGTATGATTTTTTATATAATTTAATCCTTTCATCATACAATTTTTCTGTTAGACATAGAACATAAAGTAATGTCTACTTTATTTGAGTCTAATTATATCAGTTCACCATCATTAGTAATTAATTCTATTAATAATATTTAAAAATTATTTTCAACGTGTCATTTTACCTTAATCAATGATTTTCTATATTAATACTAATACAGAAAAATAATAATTCTTCCTAATTAACTTCCTTTATGCACTTCATTCTATATTCATTGATTACCTATTGAGTCACCTTTGACAATTATTACTGATTGAGCTACCTTTGATAATGATCTCAAGTCAAAAGATCACTTATACAATTATCATAATAAAGATTTCATAGTTATACAAGTAATGTTTGGAATTCTTATACTGAGTTAGTTCAATGAACTTGTTCTCTAACGCTCATCCAAATATTTATTTAAGTTTCCATAGATTTTATCTTATACATCACTTAATTAAACAAATATATACAAGATAAAGAATTTATCTAGTCAATTATGTCATAAAAACTACAATTGACCTATTAGCTATAAAACATAAACCGATTATTTTCTATTTGCACTAAGTCAATCACTTAAGTATCTTAAACCTATCTTTATATGGCAATCATGCTACTGTTGAGACAATAGTTTATTGAGAGAATTTGATAAGATTCTTTATGGTGAACATTTGCTTAAATGTTACAATTTTCATCTTAATTATGACTTAATTAATAATTGATACTATATTGGAACCTTTCCAATTAAGAGAAATTGTTTAAATATAAACTTAGATTTTGAGGAGGCCTTAACTCCTTTCATATGCCTAATGACTAATGTTCTATAATATATTATTGTTTCAACAATGTAAGTAACTATACTAAGTTTATTAAAAAATTATTTCTACTAAATAAAAATATATTATGGCTTGATTAGCAATTGATGCTAAATTGAAACCTTTCCAACTAAAAATAATAATGTTCTATGTTCTAAGTAAAATATAGCTTAACTATCTTGATAGATCTAATTCTCAAAATTAAGTTGTTACTTTTTCATATCCGATAAGAGTAGTTCTTGGACTATCATATCTTTAACAATTGAAAATGCAAATTATTGTTTTCTATGAGTAGTATGTTTTTTCATACTTCCACTAAAGAGGTCAATATATTCCCATTAACCTTCTTATAGACATGATAAATCCGTAATCATCTCTAAAATAAACTCTTTGAATTCGTCATAAAATTGAACTTTAATCATATTGTGACCTTTTGAGTATATATCAAATGCATAAAAATGTACTAGTTCCATTTGTATATAATGATATGAGATTTGAAAATTTCAAACTTTATCTTACTTCTATTATGAGAACCATTTTCCTATAAGTATGCATTGAAACAAACATTTTATATAATGTGGTTTATAAGATGATATGCTTCAATTAAGCATCATATCCTAAAATCATTAATTTTTACTCATTTAAAGTCTTAGCACTCCAAATCTAATATGGAATCTTACTAATTGATTTAGTTAGAACCTTAAAAGTAAGTTATTGTACTAGGCATAACCATAGAAAAAAATATTTTATCACAATATCTTATGTAGTAAAAAACAACATACGGTTTGAAAGCCATCTTTTTAAGGGATTTGCATTGTAAATTGAGAGGTGTGTGTTATTGTTTCAAATAAAATACAATTCTTTTCCAACTTACATTACTAGAGTTAAGAGTGACTTTTAAAAAGATAAATTTCTTTTTATCCTAAATTATTAGAATGAATGGCCTTAAAAAGTTCCATACTAGTTTCACTTTAAAATTCATTGGTGAAAATTAATATTCGTGGGTTGTTATAATGATTGCTTATCTATAGGTTTACGATTTTTGGGAATCAATGGTAGAGAAGCTACAAATCCTACTAATACCTGAAAATCCTACACTATAAGAAATCAAGAATCATTAAAAAAGAACCTTAAAAAGTTTTAAGGCTAAAACTTGCTTTTCTTTAATTGTGTCTAAAAATTTATTTCTCATGATCATGAACTTGGAAACAACTTTTCAAATATGGGAATATATCAGGTTTAAATTTCAAATTGGTACAAGAAAAAGAAATATGAGTTTCCTGAATCTTAAGAAATAATTTAAATTGCAAAGGATTAAAAGACAATGAGAATTTCAAGGAGTATGTAGATTGTTGTACCTAAAATAAGTTCTAAAAGTACTTAGGTTATCCTACTCGCAAGTATATGAGATAATTGTAGTTGATTACTTAGGGTCATCTCCCACGGAGTTGAAATTGATTCACTTAAATTAACTTTAATCAACAATAAAAACAGATATAATTCGAAACATTCTATCCCGATTTGTTAAGTGAAGGCTTTTAATGAAATAATAAAATTAAATTGAAAAGCAAACATAAAAAACTGGGAGCAAAAACAAATAGATTAATTGAAGTAGAAAACTCTTGAGAATTAATTGCACTAATTTAATCTCTTATGCATGACTAAAGGGAAATGATTGGATAGTTGTCTTACTAAAATTACCAATTGGGTTCTAAAATCAATTCAAATAACAAACTAATCTAACTTTCATATTTGACAAGTTTATCATCCAAATGAATTATTAAACACTTAAGTTAATATATATCTAATCCTTAACCTAAACGTCTATAGTTTCTCGTTCCATATTAAACTTCTTCTCTCAATCCTTTGTTTAATACCAAAACGATGCTAAGTTTGATTATGCTATTACATCCATTCAGTTCAAAAACTATAGCAACACATAAGATAATAACACAGTCTCTCAATCATGCATTGACTAAAATAGCTACATTAATCCTTAAGAAAAGGAGATCATCCCATTACAGAAATAACAAGATTCATCATAATCAAATACTTTAATCCTATCTTAATCAATATAGAGAAGTATTAAATCAGTAAACCAAGTTAGTAAATGAAATGAACTATCAAAAGTTAATACAGTATGACTCTATCAACTAACAGAGTTAAGTAAAACAATAGAGAAATAATAAATAGAAACAAAAAACAAGTGTTCGGATGAAGATTCACAGTGATGTCCTGCCCCTCTCAAGCTTCCTGCATAGGCCTCGCCTTCTACTTCTGCTTGGATGTCAGCCAGTCGAATGGTTGCTCAAATTCACTACTGGGATTTAGCTTCAACTCTTGCTTTCTGCCTCGGTCCCAAGTTTACACCTCTCTACTTTGTTTCTCTCTTTTTTTCCTTCTTTCTTTATATCTATTTCTCCACAAATGAGTCTGTGTGGTGTGAAACATGTGTACAATGGAATTTGTGAATGTATCTAATGTGAAATGTGCTGCCGCCCTCTATTACTTTTTATATTTGTAGTCTATTTTAGGTTTAAGGTTTCGAGTCGTCCCTCCTGCATATGATACGTAATAAGTTGATGAAATAAAAGAAAAATGGGTTACAGGAGTGACAAGTTAAATTACCCTGTGAGGGCACTTGTCATGGTGGTGACAAGTTGAGTCACCACCGTGACTAACACTAGGTTATATCACCCCCTTTCTTCTTCTTCTTCTTTTTTTCCCCTCTTTTCATACAAAATTACATGAACTTTCCCTTCAACCTTCATGCAAAATTCACAAAATAATCCAATTAACATTCATGTAATGTTCACATCATTTTCACTCAATTTATCTCACATTTGGATCAAAACACAATTATCAAAATTAAGATATGAAAGTAATTAAAAGCAACATAAACTAGATACACTTAAACTATGCTTGTCCTCAAGCATAATAAAGAACATTAGATTATACAAGAACAAACAATGGAAATAACAATTTTCCCAAATAATAGTCAAAGGTATCAATGATCATTTCAATCAACAAACTTAGAACTCATAATACTTCAAGAATAAGCTATTCTTCTCATATTTAGCCAAAATCAACAAGTAATTCAATGCAAAGAACCATCAACAAGTGCAATAAACACTAACTTCACTCTTCATCCTTTCAAGCATTCAAAGGTAGGTTATGTATTCACTCATCATTCATTTCATATAAAGAATCTACCATAAGCTTGCTTACCATTCCAATCTCTACCACTCATATCAAACACAAACATTAATATGAAGATCTTTACTTTGGTTGTAATGGGATCAGGCTAAAGGTAGGAAAAAGAAAAATTGTAGTTTAAAACCACATCACAAATTGAGTATTTAAAATAATATAAAACAATAAACCATAAAAGAGTTAATTCTTTCCTCTCATTGAACAAAATTAACACTTCCCATTTTTCTCCTCTCCTCTTCTTTTCATTTTCTGGTCATCTTCTCTTCCTTCCTTCCTTATCTTTTCTATTTCCTTTTTTTCTTCTTGATTTTTCCTTTTTAAACTATATTTTTCCTTTATTTATTTAAAACAAGATCAAGTTTAGAAGAGAAAAATGTAGAGGAGAGATACAAATTATTATAACCTTACCCATTCCTAACTCAAAAGACAACTATATGTTATGATTCCTCCACACTTGTTTAAACAATTATTCCCTAAACCCAATCATACACAAATACTTAACTTACCTTATGACAGCTACAACGAAGAGGATAAATAATTAAAGTCAAGGCTCATATTTGGGATTTAAGGACAGAAAAGGTTTCATGTCAAGCTCATTGGGGGTTCACTAAAGGTAACATCATGGTGGCTTTTTAAGCAAAAGGGGTAATCCTAATTTCCTTCATCAATTCAACATTTGCATAAGATTAAGTGATCTCAACTAGTATTTGCAAGCAAGTTCTAGAGTTTCTCAATTATGAAAGAATACTCTCAATAAAGAATACTTGAATTTGGTGTTTAATAGTTCAAAAAGGCTCAAATTCTTACTAAATGAAAAATTCCATTCATCTATCACAACAAGTTAATGTCCTTTTAATCGAAATCCAAGTCAATTAGTCTAAGCATGAAAGTATACCCATTTACTCATATTATGCATTTCTAATCCCGATCGAGTTTATGTCATGACCATGCATCTCTAACTATTAAATGGGAAAACAAATACACGACACACAATTAATAATTTTTTTAACTAATACCACCACACTTAAACATACATTGCTCCTAATGTGGTTAAAAAAAGTAAAAAGAGGGATCTAACACACAAGATAACATGAACAAGGACAAGATTAAAACTAAAAGACATTAAATTAAAAAGCAATAAAAATAACAAAAAGAAAAGGGATAAAAATACGATACGAAAGTATGGGTGGTGGTTGCATCAATTTGGTGTGAAGCATGGCAATAAGCATTGCATACTACATTGAGGAGCGATGAATAGTTACGAGGAAGACAAATAGAATAGATTGAGAAGTAGGTCTGTGCTCACAAGGCAAACAAATTAAATTCGAGGTTCATTAAAAGGAAATAACAAACAACTAATTGAAAAAAAAATAGAGATTATATGGGTTGCCTTCCATTTAGCGCTTCTTTAATGTCTTTTAACTGGACACCTTAACCATTATGCTCAAAGTGGATCGCCCAAAGTGAACCGGCTCCACTGTTTTCTTCTCTTCATTGGGATTTTCTCCATGAATTTCCCAAGCTCTCCCTTAGTTGCATCGACCAGCAATTGACAACATTTATCAATTTCTTTCACCAAGTCCAGCTTCTTATCTTCTTCTTCCTACAAGGTGAAATCAAAATTTGCAGCATTAAATCGATCAATAAAAAAACAATCTTAAACATAGTAGTAGTAGAAATAAGTTCAATATTAAAGATTAAAAATTCTACCGTTTCTCCCAAAACAGTCATGCTCAATTTTTTATTAATCACATCAATTAAGGTATTGGTAGCGGCCATGAAAGGCCTCCCTAGGAGGGTGGTGTGCTCCTTCCCCTGCTCTTTAACCTCTCTTATGTCTAGGATAACAAAGTCTACATGAACAATCAATCCTCCATCCTTCACTAACACTTCCTCCATTATTCCTTTCGGATAATGAATTGACCTATTAGTTAATTGCAAACACATGTTTGTAGGTCTTAACTATCCTAGATCTAATTTCTTATAAATAGATTGGGGCATAAGGTTTATACTTGCTCCTAATTCAAGCATACCCTTAACCTCCTCTCTATTACCTATTCATACCTTCATGATGAAACTCCCTGGATTTTTTAATTTGAGGGGTAACTATTGCTGAAGGACCACACTTGCCACTTCTGAAACTATCACCTTCTTATGTGGTGCAAACTTTTGGTGCTTAGTTCCTTGAAGAACTTCACATAGGCTGGAATGTTCTTGATCACATTTAACAATGACAGATTAATATTAACTTTAGAAACCATTTTATAGAGATCAGAAAATTGTTTATCTTGTTTCGAGTCCGTAAGGCAACTTGGATATGGAACTAGTGGTCTATAAGGATATGTCACCCTATGCAGTCTTAGTAGTTCATCAGCCTTGGTTGCATGCCTGAGTTTTTTAGCTCCCTGAACATGATTTGAAGAGTCATTCCCATTGTTTTCCTCATTTTGCCCATCTTTTCCTTTGAGAAGGCTCTCCTCTTTTTGATCACCTATATCAGACATGTTAGAAGGAATCTTAATATGATTATCAATCACCTTACCATTTTTTAGAATTGTAACGGCCTTGGCTTGTTCCAGTTGATTGGGTAATTTTCCTTTTTGATTACCTTGCATTTGAGTAGCAAGTTGCCCCATTTGAATCTCATCCCTCTTTACAGAAGCTTCCAATGAATCAAATCTCTTGTTATTCATCTCTTAATTCTAAGCGGCTGCTTGAATGAACGCATTCAAACTTTCCTTCAAAAAAGCTCTCTTAGTATGTTCTAACTTGAAGATTGCCTTTGGAACTGATTTTGCCTTTGAAAATTCTGATATGGTGATTAGGTCTGCAGTGGTGGATTGCTGGTAGGGACGGATGCATATTGGAGGCAAGTGGGGGCACTTACCCTAACTGACTCTAAAAAATTTTATATAAAAGTTTTATTATTTTATGTTTTGATCCCATAACAAATTTAAAAATTTCCCCCATTAATTTAATTGGTGAAATAATAATAATAATAATTATTATTATTATAGATATATTAAGATATCAAATAAAAAAATTTGAGCCCATCCATTTTTATTAAAATTACTATTATTTGAGCCTATGACTTTTTTTACATAAAAGCCTACAAATAGAGAGATAAAAACTACATGTTTAATTGACTTTTTTTTAATTCTTTTATACCTTTTTGACTTCTTTAGCACACTACTTTTTGTCTTTTTGGCTTCTTCTTCCCTTAACTCCACGAGGACCACCACATCTAAAGTGAAAAAGAATAATCTATAGTGTTGCTATTATTATCCAGGAGGGAATAGGTATATCTGAAATATTGAACGCAATTATGGAAAGGATTCCCCCATAGGCTCCACTCCGTTCTATTGCTAATATGCCATTAAGGGCTTTGATATTTGATAGGTAAATAAATTCCCACTTCATTTTGGTGATTGGATTTATTGGTGTTAGCAAAATTTGCTTTGGTGCAAAGTGGTATATATATATATATAATCTGGACGTTTACGGTTTACCTCAAATGAAATAGGAAAGAAGAATCTTTTTGAAATTTTAAAGTAGTTATTGAGTTGAATCCTCTTCTTTTCATTGGAAGAATGTGTAGTATGTATAATTTAGTCTATTTAAAGATGGGTTCTTGTAATAAAGTTAGTACAGTTTTAATCTTCACATTCTTTTAGTGAAGATGCAACTTAGAAGAATTATAGTTACTCATTTTCTTGTTACAGAAAAGGAAAAAGGGTCGTAGATGACTTCATATCCCTATTTAAGGATTAGACACGATATTGAACTTAACTTACCAAATCATATTGAACTACTTTGAAAAAGACAAGACCACATGTTAAAAGACAAAACATTTGAATAACAGTGAGAGACATCAGACATAGAGGGGAGCTATAATGTGATTGGTTGAAGATTAAAAAAATTGCAAGTAATATCAAATATGAAATTTATGATTAATTGAAAACAGTGATGGATTAACAAATGTAGCTTTTTTTTTTCCTTTTTGATAATAATGCAACTGTTGGTTCTTAAACAAACTTTTTTTTTGTTACAACATTATTCTTTCTTCATATTCTTATGTAAATATTTTATTTGTATATCATGATATTTTCTCTAATTACTTAACTTTGATTTTAGTTATGGACAAATTTCTCAAAAGGCCTCTTACAAATAAGCCCCAACCTTTTAAAGCATCCTCATTTAGAAGTCAATTTAGATGATCTTCAGTCTGATCCAGGATTGCGGAAAAAAATTCAGATTATCATCCTAATGATCGTGATAGAATACGAAGAGATTATTTGCAAAAGGGTCTATGTCAGCCTTTTGAGCATAATTTTTCACAAAGAAAACTTGGAAATATTTATCGTAGATTTGTTCCATCTTGGTTTAAAGAATATGTCAATTGGTTAGAGTATAGTGTTACAAAAGATGCAGCTTTTTGCTTATGTTGCTATCTTTTTTGGCCAGATATTGGAAGTCAAACAAATGGTGATAACTTTTGTTACTGATGGATTTAACAACTGGAAGAAAAAAGATAGATTTCATATTCATGTAGGAGGTCCTAATAGCTCTCACAATATATCTTGGAAGAAATGTCAAGATTTGATGAATCAGAAACAACATATTTAAGTTGCTTATGCTAATCAATCCAACCAAACTTAAAAGGACTATTGTACCCAACTTACTGCATCAGTGGATTATGTTCGATTCCTTTTATGTCAAGGATTGGCTTTTCGTGGTCATGATGAATTAGAGACTTCTAGTAATAATGGTAATTTTCTTCAACTTTTACAATTCTTGGTTGACCATAATGAAGCTATCAATAATGTTGTTTTAAACAATGTCCGCGGAAATATCAGAGTCATTGCTCCCAACACACAAAAGGATATTGTCAAAGCCGTTGCCATTGAAACCTCCAATGTGATTATTAATGATTTTCAAGGTGGGTTATTTTCTATCCTTATTGATGAGTCTCGTGATATCTCAATTAAAGAACAATTGACTATTGTTTTACGTTATGTGAATGCAAAAGGATGTGCGCTTGAGCGATTTATTGGTACTATTCATATTAGTGATACCACCTCTTTATCATTAAAGTTTGTAATGGATGAATTGTTTTCAAATCATGGATTGAGTATATCATCTGTACGTGGGCAAGGCTATAATGAAGCTAGCAATATGCAAGGAGCAATTAATGGTTTGAAGACTTTGATTTTAAAAGAAAATAAGTCAACTCATTATATTCATTGTTTCTCTCACCAATTGCAATTAGCACTTGTAGTGGTGGCCAAGAATCATATACATGTTGCTTTGTTATTTAACACAGCCTCAAGCTTATCAGATGTAGTTGGAGGTTCTTGTAAAATAAAAGATCTTCTTCGTGGGAAGCAATTTAGTAAGATTATTGAAGGGTTGAAAAATGGTGAACTTTCAAGTGATAAAGTTTTACATCAAGAAACTTCTCTTCAAAGAACAGGTGACACACATTGGGGCACACATTATGGATTATTATTAAGCTTAATCGTGATGTTTGACTCCATAGTTGATGGTCTAGAGATCATTATGGAAGAAGACACAACTTCAGAGCAAAAAGGTGAAGCATATGCTTTGCTTAATTATATCCAATCTTATGAATTAGTGTTTAGCTTGCATTTGATGAAAAAAATCTTGGGCATCACAAATGAATTATCTCAAGCATTGTAAAGGAAGGATGAAGACATTATCAATGCAATTTCTTTGATTAAGTTTCCAAACAATGACTAAAAATGATGAGGGATGATGGGTGGCAGTCCTTTTAATGAAACATCTTCATTTTGTGAGAACCATGATATTGCCATTCTAAACATGGATGAAAATTTTGTAAATCGGGGAGGGTCAAGGTGAAATGCACAAACAATGACGAATTTACATCATTATCAAATGAAATTATTTTACATTGTGATTGATATGCAACTTTAAGAGCTCAACAATCGCTTCAATGAGGTAAATACCAAGTTGCTTATTTGTGTGGCATGCTTGAATCTAAGTGACTCCTTTTATGTTTTTGATAAGCAAAAATTGATTCAACTTGTTGAATTTTATCCTTCTAATTTCTCTAAAGTAAAGCTTATTACTTTTGGTGATCTACTTGATGATTATATTGTTGATATGCAATCTGATGACGAATTTTTGATATTAAATGGGATTAGGGAACTTGTTAAGAAGCTAGTTGAAACAAAAAAGGATGTTATGTACCCATTGGTGTTTTTACTTGTGAGATTAGCTTTGATTTTGCCTATTGCTATTGCATCAGTGGAAAGAGTATTTTCTGCAATGAAGATAGTGAAAAATCACTTGCACAATTAGATGGGAGATTATTGGATGAATGATTGTTTGGTTACATATATTGAGAAAGATATCTTCAATAGTATTCACAATGAGAAAATTTTACAGCGATATCAAAATATGAGGACTCGTAGGGAACAATTGTAATAGGTTATATACTTATATGTAAAAAGCTCAAGACAATGATGT
>JANSVA010000001.1:19703730-19729011 GCA_025504915.1 Erythroxylum reticulatum
CTAATATCTCTATGAATGACCTTGGGTTCTCCCCAACAAGCTACCCTAGATCAATCGGTAGGTATCGGTCATACGAATTGCATTTATAATTCAACCATTGAATCTAGTGCTATCAACTGTTGATGTGTGCACACATAATGAGCTACCAACTTTTGATACATGTACATCGCATGTACACTACCAAACTTCGCCTTTGTCCACATTGACTTTGGGTTTATCCAACAAATCAACGCTTTTAGTTAAAACTGACCTATTAATCCAAAAATCACATTTATATGGATTGAACATATTCGTGTAGAGCGGGCTTGGATTTGCCCAACAATCCTAACTCTAAAAGAACTCTAGTTCTCACCATATTAATGGAAGGTGCTAGTTTTAATATTTTAAGTGAGGAATTTCTACTTAAATCTCATCTAATTATATATATATGACATAATATGGACACCCCAATCATATTAGGCTTAAGTCTATAACCATCCATCATACAAGCCCATACATACTCCTAACATGTATCCTCTAATGCATAATATTAAACAAATCAAATTTGGTTGTGATAAGTTATGGATCCTACATTTTGGAAGTTGATTCAACTCTTGAATAGAATTTCTTCCTAAGTGTTATTTTTGCTAAATTTAATCTTGTATATCATTTTGGTTTAAAATTTAATATTAATCAAATTAAAGTAAACTCTTAATTCCAGAAATTAATTCAAAATTAATTCACCCTAAAATTGATTCTTTGATGTCAAAATTAAACATTTTAATTTTGTCACATGTCAATTTCTAGTCTTAACAGAAAATAATGCTCTACTTAAATTAATTCAAAATTAAATTTCCAGAGCATCAAATCTTCAATCCATGCATCTCTGGGTCATTTCAAGTTTATCAAAATAATTTTGAAATCACCCAAAAATTATCAAGATAACCGAAACACCATTGAGATGCTAAAAATGACAAATTTGACATCTAAAATTTTTTCTAGAAATCTTAATTCGAGCAAAATCATTTTGACAAGCTTTATTCATCAAAATAACACATTTTTATCACATAAAAATATTTTTAAAGTTTTGGAACTGAAACATACACACAAAATTATCAAACAAAACAATTCCATCAATTTCAACAAAACCGACCACATCTATTTACTATTTGAAAATTTAATTAAAATTTTTTTAATTAATTGTGGAAATTTTCCAAAGGATTAAAACATTCTAAATACATTTGCATAAAATTTCCATAATCAAATTTTATGAAAAAACATGTTAAACCTCATCAGTTTAGCCAACTAACGACAAATGTTCAGCAAAAAGCAATTTTCCAGCATATTGTTACAAATTCGACAATAAATATTTCAATCACATTGAAATCAATTTTCAGTCTACTAACATCTCATGAGCATATCAGTAAAAGAAAATCATGAAAACAAATTTTCATAATTTAATTTGTAATTTTTTAAAAACAGACCCACAGTTGTCACAGCTATGCAATCCTATTGCATATGTAATAGAAACTATATATAATAGACATAAGATGACTCTGATACCATTGTTGGGTTTCGATCATGCATCAACTATAAGAATACGCAGTGAAAGATAAAACAAAATCCAAAAAATATAGAATCAAATATGTATCATTAGATGTAGTAAAATAAAACATGAATTTAAGATGTGTATCTTACAATCTCCTTCGCTTTTCATTGTATTCACCTAGTTGAGTTATCGTAAACCAAAATAACCAAAAGAGGTTGTCTTTGAGAGAGTATTTTAGAAGATGGTGAACAATTCAAAAAAAAAGTGTGGTGAACAATTCAAAAAAAGACACTTTTTTTCTTACAACTTTTACACGAAAATGGAGAGTCTTTGACACCCTTTGGCCTCCCTATAACCCCCAACATCAATAAAGAATTAGTAGGAATTAAGTGACTTTTAATCCTATTTAATTTAGTATGAAAACATTTACCCCTTCTTTAAAGGATAATTTTGTCATCTTGCTTATTAAAGGGTAATTATATCATCTTACCTAATAAACAAGATTCTTATGTGTCATAATCCACAATAAAATGACCCTAAACTGCCACACTATTGTAGCTTAGTTATGCATCTCTCATATCTTGGATCCCCATCCTAAACCATTTTACTCATTCTTCGTATCCCAATGCTAGTGACCCATTAAGTTCCCAATTATGTTGACCACTTGAATTAACACTTAATTTAAGAAAGTTGTGAGTAATATCTAGCAACATATCATGACTTCTAATTAACCGAAAAGTTAGTGGTTTGACTACGAACCCTTTTATAGACAATGTTCTCGTGTAATTCATCCTGCCACCATTTTATACCTCACTTGGTTCAGAATATAGTTAAAGTGTCAACTCTCACTAGACTGACTACATCACATTTAGCTCGAGTGATGTAATTCTTGTCCCTGAGGCTCATTACTCAATTGGATATATCATTGAAAACTATCTTCATGACGTTTCCACTCTACCTAGGGATTCACGAGTAATAACCCCAACAAGAAGTCATAGGTATCATCTCTTCTTATCAGGATTGGTAAATCCTTTATTAGCTACCCAATTATCTTTGAATATCTCAAGATGTACCTAATCACCACTTTATGAGCAACCTCTGAGAGGCAACGAGAAATGGAGCCAAAGTATAGAATCAGTATCTAAAATATCCTTGAGCAACTTAAAGTATAAGGATATTTGCACTATTGCTATGATGAGACTATCACTGATATTAAAATATATTATCCATATGATTGACTCATGACAGGTTATTCAATGTACTTACTATTCTTAGCAAGCATCCACATGTTAATTCTAAACAACTCATACTTATAGCTTATGAGATCCACTGCTTGATCTAATTAAGAAGTATAATATGTGCTAGTCTGTCCACATTAATAATGTCCCGTCTTATTAATCCTATGACTAGAGATAATTTAGACACTAGCATAATTACACATGATAGAAATCTCATTATTATGATCTCATCATGATTTCCTTTATGCTTTGTAATGCATCAACGACTTCATTAATTCAATTTAAAATCACTATCAATTCAAAAAGAATATGAACACCAAATTAACGAAAATGTCTTTTTATTAATCATAAAGATTTGTACAATAAGTATTAAAGGCGATTGCCTTTAAAGTACTCTTCTATCATATGACGCTTCCTATCCCAATTATTGAATTTTTCTAATATGGGCTACGATATAACCAATGAAAATCAATTTCAAATTCTTATCAAAGACATAAGCATCAATTACCAACATAAAAATAACAATCAATTAATAAAAAATAACTATAAAATTCTAATGTACTTCTAAATTATTAATGCGCACACAATTGACAAATAACAACTAAGCATTTGTATTCAAAAATGCAAAAAAACATAGAGATATGATAACAACCCAGAACAATGTAATGGATATGGAAATTAGTTGCAATCATTGCAATGCCTTATGCCTATTTCTTCTTTTAGGTTTGGTTATTTCCATCAAGGTAGAGTAAAACTTTTGGTTCTTCCATACTGTTCCTAGATTCAAATGTTCGTAACCTAGCACAGTTCTGTTTCACATTGTTCTCACTCACTTTGTTAAAAGCTTTTGTTTGAAGACCAATTAAACGAAAAAAGCAACCTTAAAAGGGACAATCATTGAAATATGAATGACATTGATACATATATTAAAGACCTTATAAATACATATATTATACTTGATTAATCATGGCTAAGAACAACAAAAACTAAATAAATAGGCAAAAAGTGGGACTATTCTACCTATTCAAACCACAATACTCCACTCCTGTAAGCAAGTCGCAACTAGAGGATAATTAACATTGAATAAAATAGTTAATGGGTGCATAAAAGGGCAATGAAATTGAATATGAGTGAAGAATAATGAAAAACAAGTGGAGAAACATGAAAATGAGTGCTTGTGTTAGGGATTTGTTAGGTTAAGGATATCTATAGTTGCAAATGTCAAAGTAATTTAAGGGTAATTAGAATAAACCCTTTTTATATTTGAAATAATTAATATGTAAAATCTAAAAAAAGAAATTTAATTGATAAATGAACAATTGTTAAGTTGGCAAATTAGATTATCTAGCATGCCATGTGTTCCAAAATAACAAAGCATCACATTTAATTAACAGAAAAGTGGAGTGACTTTTTTTTAGACAAATTGTTTCATCTTGTAAACGTTAGGAGAAGAACTGGTACCACAGATGACAACAAGAGCTTTCTTAGACATTTAGACATAATCAGGGGCAAATTGTACCTTTTGCCTTAGGAATAGCCTTTGGGCTAAGCTCAACTTGAATATCTTTTGAAAAGCACAAGCCTAGAACTGCTTAAATCCAAGCCTAATAAAATTTTGGGTGGCCCAAAAATCAACCAGGTACCAAGATTTTGATCTTAACCTTAACTCGATCGTTATTATGTCGAGAAACAGACATCGTTTTACCTACTAACAAACATCATTTGAACATTATTGTTGAGACATTCAGGCTTTGTGTTTAGGAAAAAAAGTTCAAATCCAACCGAAAGTCTAGTCCAATTAGGCCAAAACTGTTAATTTTGAGCTGGATTGGACCAGATGCCAAACACTTCGAATGTTTTCTAGAGGCTCAAGCTTAAAACTCACAACCCGAATCCAAGCCTAATCAGATCTCAGTGGCCTGAAACTTGATCGAGCTCCACGATTTTGGACTTGACCCAAGCTCAATTGATATTATGTCAGAGAAATGACATTGTTTTACATATTAGCAAACAACATTATTTGAACATTGTCGTTGAGACATTCGGGTTGGGCTTAAAAACATCCCATATCCAACCCAAAACCTAATATAATTGGGTTGAGCCTGTTGATTTCAAACCGGATTGAGCCAGATTCAGGTAACAGGTAGACAAGACTTCATACCACATCTCTAAATACATGACATCAATGGGCCCCTTATAGCTTTGTGATGAACTAAGTTTTCTAAAACGACGGCACTGAATTCTTAAGCTAGCAACCAGAGAACCATTCTGCTAAGCTAAGAAACATACGAATTTGCGTGAAACATACGAATTTGGAATAAGGGAACAGTTAAATTGACCTAACATCAGGATGAAAATTTATACCACGAGGTGGTCTACCAAGTAAAGCCAATGCATTTTCTACCTTCCATACTAGTGTAATCTAACTTCAAACTTATAAATTATAAAACACATACTTCTATTAACTGCAGCCTCTATGACGGACATCATGAAAACATTTTGCTAAAAATTTGTTACTGTGAGGTTGCTATCCAATTTCCATCAAAATGCGTCAGCTTACTAACAGCATCAGCAATCATGTATACGAGTAACTCCAATTACAACATTAAAATTTAAATTTAAAGGCAAGTGCTCATCGCAATAATGTCTATAGAGGTTCAACCACACAAATCCAAAAACCAGAAAATTAGAACCCAAACAAAAAACCAACGCTGGATTATCGGCTCCTAGACGCTGCTCATCACATCATATACATAATTGCATTAGACTTGTGAGACTCAAAGTTCATTATGATTAAATGATATTAAATGATGACAATAATGCAAGTACGACTAAAGTCAATTTTCGATAAAATTAGTATCTGTCTGGAACATACACATAGCACAAGTGACAGAAGATGTAAATTTTTTATTTTTGGTATTAAAGCCACATACCACAGTCACATGATACACTACATGAAAATCGCAATTCAATTTACTTTAATAGTAGTTATCTGAATAGGAAAACTGGCAAGGTAGAATCCTTGCATCCCGCAGAATATATGTCAACATAAAGTAGAGGTCATAATGGCGGAAAAAAAAGTAAAATGACCTCAAAAAGATTTATTGGTCGGAAGATTAAGGAACATAAGTTCATCTGCCTCACAAATTACATAATCCATCTTGTTCAAAGCTATAAACATTTTCCGATTACTATTAATCAATGAAATTCATGCATAAGTAGCTGCCGACACATATTACTGTTGACCAAACATTGTCAAAAGTGTATGCCGTTTATATTCAGTATTCTTGTGTGTTCTTTTTTTAGATAAAATAAAAACGCGAACTGTCCCAACTAAAATCCCACATTTTTGTTTCCATATAAAAAATCTAATCGGATTACCAGCGATTACTAGTCGGTTTAATACGTCGTAGTTTGACAACACATTGATCAAAGAGCAATTTTGGGCTTTTCCTTTCTGTTCTGCTGAAAGCAAAAGGACAAATAGAAGCCATGCAAATTAAATGCCCAAATAGACTAGAGAAGATCAAAGCATGTGCAAAATAGCAATACCAGTACTTGGTTGACCATTACCGCAACCAAGTTAAAGCGAGCACGCGCACGCGCACTGATTTATTAGACAAAGCCTACAGAAACTCACCAAAAAAGAAAAGCTTACAGTTTGATAAGTTCAGTTAAAATGGATAACAAACTAGCGGTAAGCTATAAGCTGTAAGATCTAATGACTAAATATTCATGTGAAGCTCAACCAGATCTAAAAACAGTAACAAAACCTAGATGAATCGAGAAACTAAATAAACAGAAAAAAAAAAGAAGAAGAAGAAAGAAGCAGAAACAGAAACAGAAACCGAAACCGAGAGATGAATCCATAAACCTGAGAGATCTGAACGTAGCAAAGGTAGAACCCTCTCCGATCGCTATCACACGTGGTCTCCGATTCAGTTGATGCAAGGCGGGATCCAATTCAACAAATCTCATCTCGCCATTTGGCAAAACTATATTTTATCACCAAGCACAGGACGCGAAGAAACCAATCGGAATCAGTTCCCGACCTGCACCAAGCGAATTAGAGACCGCCAGTGAACCAAAAGCGCCATAACCACTCACCTTGTCTCTCTTTCTCTCTCTACAAGCTGGTATCCAGAGAAATAAAAGATGAATGCTATTTACCAAACAAAAGAGAGAGAGAGAGAGAGATGAATGCTAACGGAAACGAAAATGTTGGGATATTTGAGCTTTGTGAATGGTAGGTGTTACTTGTTAGTGGGGAGAGGTGGGTGACTTTATAGGTGGAACAGACGAATCTGACGCCTACACGTTTATCAATGGACAAGGGATTTTGTTATGGTCCGTCGCTACTTGTCTGGTTGCCAATTTTGCAGATAGAAACGATAGATTTTATTTTTGAAATTGAGATTTGAGAGATATTTAGAAACAAAAGAAAGAGGTTTACAGAAAATGGGTTTGTGGTTCCTGCAAATTACCATCTGCCATTTGGATTAGATTGGCAATGGCAATGCACGTGCACGTGATCTCATCATGTAAATACTACAAATGTAATATTTATATTAATTTTAAATCGAACATAAAGAGAAATGATTTTTAAATAAAAATTAGAAAAATTTCCAAAAAAAAAAATCTTGGAGATCTCGATGTCTTTTAGGCATGTAATTACTATCATCAATCTATGTGTATGAATTTGGTACGCAATTTGTTTAAATTCCAAGGCGTCAGTTATACTTAAGCTATTACTAATTTGGGAAGTTTGATTCTTGCTCCATTAGCCCATATTCTCTTTCTACACCATTCTTTCCATTTCTAGTCATCCTCCAGATGTCGCTCCATCCGGTTTTTTGGAGCCACCGCCACTTCTAAAAAGGCACAGAGACGGAAAGTTTCTTTCTTTTGTTCTTTCTTAAACAAAATAGAGAGGCACTTCCGCCCACCGGCTTTCCTATTTTCGTTATGAACAATGGAATATCAAGATCAGCAAATTCTAGCCAAAAAATAAAAATAAAAATTCCTTTCCAATGAACCTTGTTCTCCCTTACTGGAATAAGAGTAGACACAATTTATGTTACATAACTACAAAACATTTGGAAGATAGAAACATTAGACAAAAAGTATAATATATACACACTTATATTCTAAATTTAATTTGCAATTTTAGTTTGAATAAATCATAATACAAACATTTCATAATTATTAAAATAGAGAAACTAGAAAAAAGACCTAATTAATTAAAGTAGAAATACAAGTTTATGATATGGATGGCTTTAAAAACGTGAAAGTATTGGAGATATTGGTGCATTATAGGAGAGAATCAAATCATCCTGTAATATTCTTCTTTCATATTATAGAAACTCTCTTATACCAATTATGCGGAAATTGGTTTTTTTTTTTTTTTCATTTGGATCTACGAGTTGGTTTTTTAACTTACATACCGTTTGTTGGCCTTCCTAAAACTGAATATCTGAAAATTTAACCACTAGCTAAAATTCTTATGGAGCATACGGAATAAAGAAAGGAAGTTGAAAAAAGGAAAAAAAATGGGAATGTCGACATACCATCAGCAGAAAAGCATAAATTATTGGTCTCCGGGCAAGAAGCTCCTTAGCTCTTTCACACAAATAGTCAGATTGGATAGGTTTTTGTTAGTAGAACTTTTCTAAAAAGAGTTTTTCTAAAAAATCAGTTTACTGTTTAACTGTTATTTAAATTTTCTTTTAAAAGAGCTTCATTCGATAAACTGATTGACAACATAAAAATAAATATCACTTTTAATTTTAACTATATTTTCTTTTGCAATAAAAATTATTTATGCATATAAAAATTATTTAAAATATATTAAATAATAAACAAAGCACAATATATTAATTATTATATAATTTAAAACCATATAAAATATAAATGAAAATATATTTAACCAAATCTTTTGTATGAATTATAATATAAGTAAAACTAATATCAAAAATAAATATTAAAACATATAAAAAAGTTAAATAATATTATATAAATCTCAAAATAAACGTAATGTGTTTGAAGATATTGTGGGAATTATATGTAAAAATATAAGACTAAAGGGAACTAAAAATAGGCTCATTAATTGATTTGAAAAATCTATCTGAAAAAGTACTTTTTTGAAAAGCTCCGAATTTGAGCTTTTCAAAAAGTTGTATTTTGGCTTCCAAAAAATCTATTTCTATTAAAAAAATGCTTTTAGATTTTACAGTCAAACACTTAGTTTTCTTAAAAACAGCTTTTACGGTGAAAAAAGTATTTATTCACCCTCCAAAAGTTAAAATAAATAAGCACTTAATGGACAAAGTGTGAAATACAACCAAAGAAACAGTAGATAAAGCGCATATATCTATAATATAATACTAATTAAGATTAGAATTTAACTGTAAGATAGGGCAAAAAACCTAATATTAACTAGAAAGACCTTAATAAAAAAAATCTTTGATACCTTTAACAAAATAATAAAAGTCCAAAACTAAGTCGAAGCTGAAAACCAAATCAAACAATTGTAACAAAGAGTAGAAAATAATAATTATATGATGAATCGTAGCAAAAGGACAACGTGCCACCATTATTTTCATAGGAGCTGGTAGTTTCATTGAGACTAATTCCTTATAAAATAGATTTGATTAG
The DNA here is from genome assembly GCA_025504915.1 of Erythroxylum reticulatum. Taxonomy (NCBI): domain Eukaryota; kingdom Viridiplantae; phylum Streptophyta; class Magnoliopsida; order Malpighiales; family Erythroxylaceae; genus Erythroxylum; species Erythroxylum reticulatum. The sequence goes on from JANSVA010000001.1 coordinate 19,713,151, forward strand.
TGGAATCTTATGATGGTATTTATAGTTTGTCCTCCACATGCACTAAGAGGCAGTATGCTCAAAAGAAGGCTCTAGTACAAAAGGCATACTCTTTTGGCCGAATATTATGACTTTTCGCCGAACTCTATATTCCTTCTTTCCACAGTTTCTCCTATTAGGTATATTAAGTTCTTAGTTACTACCATAAGTGGTCTTGATGTTATCGCCTCAACAACATCATATAGCCGTAATTACGAGGTTTTTATAGGCATATTGACTATAATACTAGCAGGCTAAAAGTTTACTTTAAAATTTAGAATTTACATCAGAATATAAGTTGAACTATAATATTTTGAGGTGTTCAATTTGAACCTTAATATTTCGAGCGGTTTAATTTAAACTCCAAAATTTATGAAAACATTCGAAACAAACCTTATAAAGACGAAAAATCTAATAAAAATTACCCTTCATTAGTTAAATGTCATGCTATGTAGGATGTAACTATTTTTTAATTGTGTACACAACCATAGGACCTAAATTTTTTGACATGACTTTTTTGTAATTACAATGAAAGTGGTCCTAAGTTTTCAAACTCACTTATTCTCCTTTGTTCAAAATCCCAAAATTCTAAACTCCCACTTTGTTCAAACATTTGCAAAAATTCTAAATCCCTGACCCTCACTTCATTCAAACGTTTGTAGAAGTTCTACACGCTCTTCTACAAGTTCAATCGCAACAATAGCAAGCTCAAACATAGCAATATGTTTTTTTCACCTCTCACACACCTTTGTTGGATTTCTAGGAAGCATCATAAGGACAATACATTATGATACATCCATTATTTTGACTGACTTTTAGTTTACATTTATTATATGTTGTGTTCCTTATTTTTTATTGATTTGACGATTCTTTTGTTTTGTTTTTTCGTTTATGTTTATTGTATGTTATGGTTCCCTATTGTTGACCTAATTTTGAAATACTTGTTGAGTTGATCCATGTATGTTGTGGTCCCTTATTTCAGGATTTTGGTGCAAGGATTTCTTGTTGGCAATGAATGTATTGCTAAAGATAAAAGTAATATAGTTATGTAAAATTGAATTTCCTTTAGTCATTAAGTTAAGAACAAACTAACTAAATATTAAACATAAATTTGCAAAGTTAATTATGACCTTTTTTATCTAATCCTTGCCAGCCGAGTTTATTCATATAGAAAAACCAAGTACACAGGAGGGGTGATCTCCTAGGGTGCAACCTATTACATAAGTGGAAAATATGAAATGACTACATTCTCCTAACTCGCAAATAAGGAAATCCCATTCTATCCAGTCACAACAAACCATTCAGTTGTTGATGAGTGCTTCGCCATTGAATATCCAAGGTACTTCCTGAGCATGCCCAAGCTTAGCAAGCCAATCTACCACAGCATTTGCTTGGCGATATACATAAGAAAATTGATAACTAGACCCTTGTAGCAAGTTACATATTTGTTGGAGAATGTGAGAATACCTCTAAGGCCATGTTGATTTATTCCTTATCCATTCAAGTAACACATGTGAATCGCACTCAATTAACACATCAAAGCACCCCTGTGATTGACAACACACAAGACCATCCCTCAAAGTAGCAATCTCCGCATAAATACTTGTTTGGACACCATAAAATAAAGCACTTGCCCACATAAAATGGCTAGAAGAATCACGGAGTACAATACCCCCGCCTGAAGGGCCTGGATTCCTCAAAAAGCAGCCATCAGTGTTAAGCTTAGCCATTAGTGCACTGGTTTTCAACCAGTCGATATCATGAACAATAGGATGGACAACGCGAAAATGCACAAAACTCAATGCATGCAAAGAAGATGTAGGAGTTATCCAAATTGGATTAGTCGTTGTGGCCAAACCATATTACGCCATGACCATCATCAGTATACCTTCACTAGCAATATGAAAGTCTTCGTAGATAACCTAATTGCGCATCTTCCAAACTGCCCAACAAAGGAATAAAAAAAAAGTCAAAGGACCCTTCCTACAGGTGAAGCATTATACCAACAAAATTGTAAGGTCCCCTTTAAATTATAAATTCCAGCAAAAGATACACCCAAAAGACTACCAAAATGAGCCCAAACAAGATGTACTTCCTAACATTGATAAAAACAATGATCAATCGTATCAACATCAGGACAAAAGGGACACTTGGATGCAAATTGAAACCCAAATCGAGCCAATACCGATGGAAAGGGCAGCAAACCATTCACTAACCGCCACAAAAGTATAGAAAATTTAGGCGATATATTTTTAAGCCAAATCCATTTCAAATCCCTTTGCTCACCCTGAGATTGGCAAAAACCTGCGTATAGCGAGCTCATAGTGAACTCCCCTGAATTCGTTGGCTCCCACAGTAGCTTATCCGACTGTTCAGAATACTGAAATGTATAGGACATGACAAAAATAATTGCCTCAGGTAGCAACAACTCCCTCAGTGCATTCTCCTGCCAACGACTATCAACAAAAAATCACAAATACGAATGGAACGAAGGGCTAAATCATTAGATATCAGATACAAATCTACTAAGGCCCCTTCATTAGTCCAATTATCATATAGGAAAGAAGAAGAGTCATTCCGAACTTGAACTCTAGTATGCTGCCCCATATAAGAATCCACAAGAAATATGCACAGTGCAGCAACAGATTTTGAGAGCCAGATCGAATGAACATATCGTGACCACAAGCTTCCATTACATTGCCACTTCCACCACAGCTTGCCCAAATAGGATTTAATGATATCAAACACATTACGCACCCCCAATCCATTCTCAGATTCTTGATAAGCAAGTCACTGCCAACTATACCAGACTTTCTTATTAGTTATGTCATCCTCCCCCTATAAGAACCGGGCAAAAATAACCTCCATATGCCTGAGGATACAACTTGGGGGCTCAACCACTGAAAAATAATACGACAGGATGGTTGAAAGGACATATTTAACTAAGGCCAACTGACCCCCAATGGAAAAAATCTTCCCTTTCCATCCATATAATCTCTACTGTTTTTTCTCCAAAACATGGTAAAAATATAAACATTTCCTAAATACTGAAGGGGTAGTGATCCTTGGCTAATACCTGAGACTAAAGTGAGCATACGCACCTGGGAAACTAAGGCATGCTGAGAGCAAACAAACTAACTCTTAGCCTTATTTATCTTTTGGTCCATAGCCAAATGATATCGCTTCAAAAAACTAAACAACTCTCGTACTGAGCTTCTTATACCATAAAGAAAAATGATTATATCATCCGCAAAACTCAAATGCGTTATTGGGTTGGAGCCTCATGGAGTCGAATAAGGACTAATCTTCCCTTCTGCCAACAAATGATTCAAACCACGAGTTAAGGATTCTACAACCAAAATAAAAAGATAGGGCGAGAATGGATCTCTTTGCTTAAGCCCTCTAGTTGGTTTAAAAAACTCCGATTCCACACCATTGAGTAGCACCGTAATCTAACTTGTGGATAAATTATTAAAAATCAGCTGTATAGATCTGTGATGGAATCCAAAACGCTTCAACAAATGGAAAAAGAACCACTAGAACACTCGATCAAAGGCCTTCATCATATCTAATTTAAATAAAATATTATTGTCCCTCACTTTTTTGTGAAAATGCTGCAACATCTCCTGAGCCATCAAAACATTATCACCAATATCCCTTCCTTGAATAAAGGCTAATTGTTCTTATGACAGTAATTTCAGAAGGAGACCTTTCAGTCTATCACAAAGAACCCTTGTAAAAACCTTATTAAAAAAAGTGCGAAGGCTAATAGGTTGGTAATCTCTCCATTCTACAGGACTATCCTTTTTTGGAATTAAAAACGTTATAGTAGTACTTATCCTTCAAGGAATAGGCACACCTGCAAATAACTCAAGGACATCATTATATAGATCAGCACAAATGATATTCCAACACACCATGTAAAAATGACCAGTAAACCCATCATATCTAATAGCACTATCAGGATCCAATGAGAAAACCACTTGTTTAACCTCCTGTAGCATTATCGGCCTTAGCAAATCGCCATTATCCTCTTCCGAAACCAACAAAGGAATATGTTGTAAGAACTCCTTCATATCCTCCACAGTAGGTACAAGATCTACAGTAAAAAAATCACGGAAAAGAGCAGATGCTTGTGAACGCATCACCCTCTGAGAAGATACCTAGGCACTAGAGGAATCTTTAATTTTAGACACCAACAAATGAGCATGTGTGGTAGCCACAGAAGCGTGAACAAATTTGATATTCCTATCACCCTCATGGAGCCATTTTACCTTTGCCTTTTGACGCCAGAAGGCTTCTTCCTCAAATAAGGCACGCAAGTGATCAGCTTCGACTTTATTTAGCGCCTAAAGATCACTGGGGGATCCTGAGGCATCAAAGATCTGTTCAAAAGACTTCATCTATGCTTCAGCCTTCTTGAAATTCTAAAAAACATTTTCAAAAATCTGTCTGTTCCAAGTTCCAAGCACCCCTTTAAGCCGATGAAGCTTGGAAGCAAAAGGATGCATACCAAACCCATCAAAAGGTGTAGTTTAACTCTCACGAACAACATCTAAAAAATCACCTCGACACATCCACATGTTTTGGAACCTAAAAGGTTTACGGCAAGGCTCCTGAGAGGCACATTAGAGTAACAGAGGACTGTGGCCTGAAGTGAGGCAGCTGAGTAACTCCACAGTGCAATGACGAAAGTTGTCCAGCCATGAATTACTAAACAAACAATGATCAAGCTTCCTCCAAACTTGTCCACGCTACCTCACACCTGTCCAAGTAAAAATACCTCCTATAGTAGACAACTCCTGAAGAGATACCTGGCTGAGAAAAGTTCCAAACTTAGATACCGAAGCCATATCAGGAGGTAAAGGACCAGCCGCTTTTTGCAAAGAAGATAAATAGCCTGCAACCACCTAAAGTTGGTCACCAACCTGAGTTTCAAGAGCCTATAGATCATTCCACAACGAACAATGCTCAACACGATTACATTTAGCATAAATAGTCGTCCAAAAGGTGGGACGTGGTAAAGAAGCATGAGTAATACTTAAATGCAAAATTTGATCACTCTGTTATTGGACATCAATAGAGACTCCCCATCTCTAGAAAACCCATATTTTACCAATTGCTAAGGGAATATAACCATCAAAATTAAGCTTCACTCTTAAGGATTCCATTTTAAAGTCCAGGAGAAAAGGATTAAGAAGTACAAGAAAGGAAATATTATGCAGTCTAACAAGCTTTCGCAAGCTGCAAACTATTGAAATATTTGATACTCTATGGACATTCCATATTAAGGTTCCTATCATTGAGAAACATAGGGGGGATGAACAGATAGGGACCGAGTGGTCATGGATCGTTGCTGCTTAAAATATGACTTATTACACGCTCCAACAGGCTAACCTCGTTTCTTAATTATCTTCTTGGTTGGAGTGCTGCCATTGGCATGTAAGAGAGCACTAATATTAATACCAGGCTCATGGAAATTGGGTAAGCCTTGTTCAAACATTCATAGGTCGTGAAAAACCTATTCCCTAGTATGCGACATATTCACATAATTCTGCTTCACTTATGAGACAAATGGCTGAGGGTTTGTCTCCAAATTTGATAAATTTTAGACAGAGGGCACATAGGATAGTGGACGGGCAAGCTCAGGATCCTAATAAACAATCTCAACATCACCTGAAGAAAATCACGCGTTAATATGGACTACGTTCAATAGACAAAATGCACAAGAAGGGGGAGTTGAATTGTGTATTCTTTTGGGTGAATACAATCGCCTTTCAAATTCCTTTGAAAAATAACTTTTTCAAAAACTATTAAGCAAACAATCACAATGTATTGCAATTAACGTATATATACTTGTATAAAACAATAGAAATTAAAAGATAAGAGTTAGAGAGTAGATGTTGACACAGTGATTTTATCCTGGTTCACCCCAAACCATGGGCTACGTCTAGTCCTCAGAAACCTTTCTGAGATTTCACTATTCTTCTCACAAGTATAAGTATTCTTTTACACCGAGCCTCTTCAGGTCTCTTATACCAAGTATTGTTTTTCTCACTTAGCCTTTTCAGGCTCTCAGCTTCTCTTCTTTCTTACAGAAAGATATTGCGAGCTTTGTTATAGTAATGATAGCTCTAGTGTTTCGCACAATGAATACAGTGTTTGCTAAAGATCAAAAGCTTTTTAAAATCTTTAACTTTTCAAAGTCTCTAACTTTCTAATCTTCTACTCCGACTTGTATTTATAGCCTTCGTCTTCAACTGCTTCTTGATAACTGCTTCTTTCTTCTTGATTTCTTAATTCCTGTAGAAACAGTTATTTAGTTGAGTTCTGTAACTAACTCAAACTAATTAACCGTTCAACATAGTATCAGTTCTTTGTCTTAGTTTTTCTTCCACTTCGTCTTACTTTCTTTCGTCTTAGTTTCACTTCCACTTCCGTATCACTTTCTTTCGTCTTAGTTTCGCTTCCGCTTCGTCTCACTTTTGCTTCCGCTTCTGTCTCACTTTCTTTCGTCTTAGTTTCGCTTCCGCTTCGTCTTACTTTTGTCTCCACTTCGTCTTACTTTCTTTCGTCTCACTTTTGCTTCTTCTTCCGTCTCACTTTCTTTCATCTTAGTTTCACTTCCGCTTCGTCTTACTTTCTTTCATCTTAATTTCGCTTCCGCTTTGTCTTACTTTCTTTCTAATCAAAACGGATCAACAATTTCTAATATTATTATTATTTGAATGTCATCAAAATTATTAGACGTGAAGTCATTTTGACTTAACATCACCTTCGGATTCATCATCAATAAGGGGGTACAAATTACTAAGTCCACACTTTGTGACAAACAAGGAAATTCCTAGTTTACAACAGGTGAAAAACCTGGTTTTTGTGCTGCCAGGCCATAGAGACCCTCACCCTAGTTTGCTTATGAAGGAGTGACATTGTTACAAATTTTGTGAGGCTGATGGGAAACTGTCGAAATAGCCGATGGACTAGGCACATCCACAACTGGCTGCACAAACTGATTAGGGCGAGGAGGATTTGTTTGTGAATCTGGCTATTCAGCAGGCAACAGGACATCTGGCTGCAGCACATGACCAGTAAAAACATATTCCTAACATTGCTACAGTGGTTTAACTTGTGGCACAGTTAGCCCCTCATTGTGACGCGGTTCAGGATTGTGGACATGACACATATTCTCAAAATGCCCAATATATATTCAAGAATTAATTGTACATAGATAATATATCAAAAAATTCAACTATATAACTTTAGTATGCAAAATTTTATTAATAATACCATCTTAATATGTGTAGAATATTTGAATGCCTGAAGTATCTAATTAATTAAACTAATTGTTCATGCATGTCAATTACATAACAAAAAATTCAGACAATCATTTTCAACAGTAAAATTAGGTTAAAATATTGCTTTCCACTACACATGAGCATGACATGTTGATAATGGTGGCATTTCTTAAAGTGCATATGGCCGGTCATTAGTCAAACACATGCATGAATTGAACCTGCCTATCTCATGAATTTAATCCTTAATGAGAGGTTCAATTATGAGTATTTTGTCTAATATATCCTAAGTAAATGGTTCGATTATGAGTGTTTTTTAACGTATTGAAAATAATGAGAACTTTGTTTAATTATTCAATATGAAAGTGATTAGTGCATTTGTATATAACTTAATATGTTTGTGTTTGAGTGTAATTTTAGATGCATGAATTAGAAAAGGATGATGATAGATAATTAATCTACTTTTTTTTAAGTTTAATATATAGTGTTAATGATTTGGCTATATTCAAGTGCATTTTCTTTTTAATTTGTCTATAATTATTTCCCCTTACTTGTGAACATGTGTGTGATGACCCAATTTAATAGTATAAGGTTGATTTATGGTAGAAAGTTTACAGTAGAACCAAATTTGAAATATGTTGATGGGCAAACAAGTGTTTTCGATTACAAGTATATAAAATTATATTTATGCATATCATTAACAACAATGTTTATTCATTTATTTATACTTCTTTATCTCTTTTGTGTAGTTCAAAAGAGTGTACAATTGCTTTGATGTCATAAAGAAAGGATGGAAGCATTTAAGGCCAACTTTTTGTATTGATGACTACATTCTAAAGACAAAATTCAAAGGTCAGCTATTGAGTGCAGTTAGGAAGGATGGTGAAGGGCTTACAATTATATCAGATATAGAAAAGGTATTTTATTCTTCATATATTTATAGTTTATTATTATACAAATTTCATATTAACTTAATATTTTTTATTGTTATAGGGATTGATTAGGGTTGTTGAAGAGAAATTACCATATGTCATTTATCATATATGTGGTAGTCACATATACCATAATTGGTATATGAATTAAAAGGGAAAGAATTTGCGGAAGCGATTTTGGAATTGAGCATGATAAAATTACGTCAAATATTTCAATAAGTACCTAAAAAGATTGGATAAAATAAAACCTGGATGTGCATCAATACTGCTTGAATAACCTAAGGAGCGGTGGGTAAGATGTTACCAATCTTTTAGATCGAAATGCCAAATTGGCGACAACAATATGAGTGAAATTTTAATGGGTGGATCTTACCAGTAAGTGATAGGCCATTATTAGTATGCTTGAAACCATTAGAATCATGGTGATAAAGAAGCATGCAAATAGAACAGAATTTGTGCAAGCTTAGAAGTCAGATGTTGCACTGATGATTATGAAGAAATTTGAGAAGTATAAGAAAGATTTAATGCAATGTAAAATTATAACATCCCTTATACAAAACCTACAACCATCCATACACATAACAACCAAATTCTTGTATACGCATTCAACGGATATAATTCTATTGAATGCTATACATATACGCATTAAAAAACTCCCCAATGCTTAACATTATCATTTAACAGTAGTAATACATCTTTACATTTATATTGTAATCCAAAAGAAAACATAAAATTTCCTTTCTTCATTACATGTGCAATCATTTTTAACTAAAAACACATTCCAAAATTACTTTTTCTTCTATCTATTGGCCTTGGTCCCTGCAGATATACTTTATACCTCTCTCCTATGACTTGGACCTACACAAATCAACACTCGTGCTAAGCTTGAAAGCTTAGTAGGGAAAATACTTAGTTTAGATGGCCACTTATAGCATTCATTCGCCAAGCACACATATTCAACAAAAATATTGGACCAAAAATTAATATCAGAGTCATCTAGCTCATTAACTATAACTTTAGTAAAACCATGGAAAATATAGAAAAAAATATTAAAGATCAATTGGAAGAAATTACCCAATTAGTAAATAAACTTACACTAAATAACGAAAACAAGTCTCTAAAATATGAACTTATAAAACCTATTACTGATTAAGATGAAATAATTTACGGTTATGAATCTGATCAACAAGAGGTATATATGGATCAACCAAAATCTAAAGGTTCAAAACCAAAAGAACAACCTAAAACAAGTCAAAGTGTAGAAAAACAAAAAAGAGAAAATAAATCTAGTTATAATTGGAATTATAAACCTCTAGAACAAGAAGAATTAAATTGTTTTGGATATTACAAAAAAGCCAATAATATATAAAATTGTCCTACAGAATATACACCAAAACATATAACATTAGGACTAAATGAAATTTTTAATTTAGACTGTGTTTTATCTCCAGAAAATTTATTACTTGAATGGTCTAACAGATTAGCATTAGTCATTCAATTAGAAAAACCATATGAAGGCTTAACAAATATTAGTACTTTATCGAATTTTATTACCTATAAAACTACTGGTATAGTATTAAATTTTTTATTAGACAACGAAATACGAATAAAAAATACTACTGAAATTTTTAATACTATTGAACCAATAAAAGCTTTTCATGTAGTTACCAACGAAATTTATAAAGAATTTATTGAAAAAGATACAACTTCATATAAACAAGAAATTGAAAATGAAGAAAGAAAAAATGCCCTATGGCATCTAAATAATATATGAATATGTGATATCTGTTATTTGGAAGAATACATTTGTAGAACAAGAAATATATATACAAATATTTATTTAAAATTTACCTTATCTAATAAATAAAACATTAGAAGAATTGTTGTTAATAAAACAACATGATAATCTAGTAGCTTATAATCTAGAAGGTGCTATTTCAATAGTAAAAGAAGTATTATCACAAAAATGCTTAGAAACAAAATTATGTAAATCATTAAGACATAAAGATATTCAACTATGTTGTTCTAAATATTCAGAAGTACCTCAACAATATGGATGTGACTCTTTTACCTATCAAAGATAAAGAAAACATAAATATAACAAATATAAATCACAAAAATGTCCCAAAAATAAGTATAAGAAATTCCCATTTAAACCTTTAGTAAATCCACATAAATACTTAGAATCTGTCTAAATATGAAATTCGATAAGTAATAAGTCAACTCTCCATTTTCTTAATGTTTTAATACATGCCATTGTTTCCTTTTCATGGATAGGATATTTCCCTTTAGTGGGATTAAAAGTCCCACTAATGCAAATATGCTTCAACCTATTATCCATATATCGAAAATGTATATTTATAAGCCAAATATTGATATCCAACGCTTATTGATACAAATTATCAATATAATCGCACATTATTACAATTTCTCATTACAAACAATACAAATGGTCATTAATACCAATTATTCATGTTATCATGCTGCATTTCTTATATATGACTGTTATGTTTCCTTTCTATGTTAAGCTTGCACATTTTCTGTGGGTATAGATAACATATACTGTAGATATCCGAAGATATAAAATTGTAGATACCCAAAGGTATCAAACTGTGGACACTGGTAGTTTCAAACTGTAGCAATTGCACTGTAACCCTATAGTTATGCCTATCTATCTATAACAAAGAAAATAGATCAGGCACTATAACATTTCCTTTAATCATTTGCAAATTTCACAAATTATATACAAATCATATGATATACATTTCAAGTAATAAAATATATATTTGCATTCGTACATGAAATTCATGGCTTATCGCCATTAGAAGGGTATCAAAATCACACTTGTTTAATCATATTATACACATATGAGTAATGGATATGCATACAAATCATTTACGTATATGTAAATTTTCTTTGGAATACAATATGCTCAATCTTATATTCCAATGTTCAGTCTCTCAATTCACATGTGGGAAGCCCTATTTCATTTATTTCTAGGTATTTGAAAAGTTTCATACACATTCAAAAAGGTTCGGATAAGATGCAGTAGAAATCGAAAACAAAAACAATGTCACGGTCGTGACAGACACTCTCTCCATTCAATACCACTATTTGTTCCTTAATATGCATATAGAAAAAGTCAAAGATGGGTTTCTAGGTCTTCTAGACATTTTTTTCTCTATATATATAGTTTCTATAGCACTAACAATCAGACCATTTCGACTTCTAAATCATGAGATATAGGTAAAATATCAAAAGCTGCTCCAAAAGGGGGACAACATCAGGTCATTTTTTATATCTCAATTTCCAATGTCATAGAGCCAGAATTAAGTCAGAGTTCCTTCTATAGATATTTAGCTCTATGTCTTAGGTTTTGTATTAAACTAAAATCATACAATTTTGAGGTCCTTATGTTGAGTTATGACTCAAACAAAGTGACTAGTTCAAACAAACCCGACACATAATTCCACTATACAATAATCTCTTGTCATATTCAACCATCTTATGCAAGATAACACTAAAATAACCAAAGCATCATCCCAGTAACCATTCCACATCCAAATGAATCTTTTTACACATTAAAATATACACAAATACAAAAATGAACTAAGTGAAGTCCTAAACGTCAAAATTGACAAAGCAGGTCTTCTATTGCCTTTCCTTCCCTTCCTCTTTGACTTTGCTTGACTCACCAACTAGAAACACCAAAAATATACCTCTTAATCCGACTTCCAACCTTTCATTCCTTCATAAACAAAATAAGAAGAGATAAAGGTGAAGAGAAAATCCCTAACTTTTACCTTGATTTTCACCTAAGATTGGCTTAATTTCCTATATGAAAAATGATGGGATGAAGAAGGTCAAATGGAGAGGAGAAAAATCTGAAGTTAAATCATCAAAGTGTCATCCATCTCCTCTCTCCAAATGCCTTTTCATAATTTTTCTAGTCTTAGACACATGTTTCAATCTCATTGGACCATATGTCACAATCCTATTGCATCATATATTACAATTTCATTGGACCACATGTTACAATTCTATTAGACCATACGTTGCAATGCTATTGGACCATATGTTACAATTCTATTGGACCATGTGTCACAATTCTATTTTAGACACATGCTTTAATTTTATTGGTCCATGAGTTGACTTTAGGAAAATTGCATATTGGTTCTTCTACTTCCTTTACTTCCCACATTGGCCTATAATCTTGTCAATTAATTTCATTCCCCTATGTCTTAATTTTCTAATGTAATAAATTTCATGCAATTTGGTTAATTATTCCAGGAGTTATATCCAAAACACTACAGGCTATTCAAAAATATGGTTATAACTCAACTTCAAGCTAGAATTTAAAAATTTTAAAGATACAATGAAATTTTGATTCCTTCACAGAAGTTTTAGATCTATGTCTCCAATTTAATCTCCAATTGAAATTATCCAATTTGGAGGTCTACAGGCCAAGATATGGCCAAATTACAGAAGTGGAACATATCCATTCAATGAGGCACACATCCCAAATTAACTAACTTTAGTCTTATCATGCAAGAGCAACACAAAAATATATCCAATTTAACTAAAAAAAATCTATAAGCAAATGGGATACTTCTTCTACCAATTCCTCTCACATCACATTCATAAATGCAATCTTTGCACCCTAATTTTGAGATTTTGTTAATGAAGTCCACAAATTCAATGCAAGATTTCTCTATCAAAATCTCTACTCTTAAGAATCAAATTCGGTCTTTTAGTAAGGATTTATCAAAACAAAAGTTTCTTGAGAAGGTTTTAAGAAGACTTCCCCTAAATATGATCAAGTTGTTATAGCTATAGAGGAATCCTAAGATTTATCTAATTACTCATTTATTGAACTAATGGGATCTCTTAAACCTCGTAAAGCTTGATTGAATAGATCAATTGGGACATCTCTAGAGCAAGCTTTTCAAACTAAGCTTGATGGGAAGTACTTCAATGTCTTAAGAAAAGGAGGAGGATCTGATGGTAGTTGAAGAGGTTTTAAGTAATAATAGAAGTCGTGGTAAATTATATGGCTAAAAAAGAAAATAGGTAATGTTAACCCTCTACCTGCACAATTTCATTGTGGTAAGACTAATTACGTTGAGGAAAATGCTAAGACAAAAAGAAATTAGATTATGAAAAAATGAAAATCAGTGTTATAATTACAAAAAAAGGCCATATACCAAGAAATTGTTAACTCAAAAACCAAGCAAAGTTTCACAAAGAGAAAGATAATTGTTTGGAGAATTTATTTGTTGCTTGTTTAGCTGCTAATGTTAGTATATCTTTAGAAGTTTGGTATTTAGACAGTGGTTGTAGTAATCACAGGATAAGAAACAAAATTATTTTGTGGAGATTGATGATTCAATGACATCAAGAGTGACCTTGGGAAACAATAGTCAAGTTCAAGTGAGTGGTGTCAGCACAATGTCTGTGATTTACAAAATTGGTACAAAATACATCCACAATGTCATGTATTTTCTTGGCTTAGATAATAATCTTCTAAGTTTGGGCAAGCTAACAAAGAAAAGTTACTATGCTATCTTTGGCAATGATGAGTGTTTGATTTATGATAAAAAGGAGAAAGTATTTGGTGCATTTAATAAAAATGTACGAAAATCAAATGTTTCCAATCATATTTTTGCAATTGGATTTTAATGCCTTTATAGCCTTGGGTGATGGTTTAGAGCTCTAGCATAGAAGGTTTGCTCATCTCAGTTTTAATGCATTGTAAAAGTTACATAACCTAAATATGGTGATGGGTGTTAGTGTCTTTATTTTCTATCTTTTTGTGTGTTAATTTTCTTTGTTCTTGAGGTTTGAAGTTATACTTAATGGAAATTAATCTTGTTTTATGTCAAGGTGTATTTTGGAAACAAATAAAAGGAACTGTAAATAGTTTGGGACAAAAAGAGTTGAACTAAGCGTTGAACCTAAGTAGACATGGGCTCGTGCAACAACCAACAGCATAAAACGCAACAGGTTAGAAGTAGAAAGCAAACAACGTAGCACAGGAGTGAAACGCAGAAACAAAGAAATGTGGGTTTAAAGGGTGTGAACAATACCATTAGATAAATAGTAAATTGTCACATCAGTGAATAGCAGAGAGAAGCTAGCTTGTAAGAGTTTAAAGAGCAAAAACAAGGCCAAAACACAGACGTTTGTCTAATAATTAAAACGTTAGAGGCGTGAATAGTACGATAACCTCAATCTTTATTCATCCCATCAGCTACATTAGTAAGAGAGGAGAAAAATAGAAAGCTTGCGGTAGAACCAACGAGAGTTGTGGTAAAAGAGAAGAGGGTCGGCGGCAAAAATAGAAGAACAACGCCCGTGACAGTCTTAAATAGTTAGGAAAAATTATGATGTTGGGTAACTTAACTCTTATTTCTTAGCTTATGGAATCCTAGTTATTGAACTCTGAATGTTGTGAGACTTTTGTTCTTTATTTCTTCGTTATTAATTGATTGTTTGATTTTATAGCTAGGTATACAACTAGTTTGTGATTTTATTCATTCAATCGCTAGATTAAACAGGTTGACGTTCAATTCTTTTAATCAAAAGTAACAATTAGGATTTTTGTCTACTACGTTAGGGACATGATTCTAGGAAAAATAATTGTCTAGGCTAAATATAAATGGTATATATGTTGTCTAGTTCGTTGATTTTCGTGGTTCATAAAGCTATTAATTAATTAAATATGAGATCATATATAGGTTATTGATTAATAAGAGTTAATTTGAACACATGTTTTGGTTAACTAAACATAAGAGAATATAGGTAAAGAAATTTGCCACAATGACTGCTTAACAAATAAATTGATAATTTTTTGTGTCGATGATCAACGTAAGTTCGATAATGAAGGAGGTCGAAAACCAAGATTTGTTCCTATTGATTGTTAGATTCTCATTGTTTTGCTACTAGTTATTATTTAATTTCATATTCCAATTAAATTATGTTTAATTCACAATTAAAAACCCCACTTTTATAGCGTAGCTACTAACATCTGAATTTCTTGTGGAAACGATCCCTACTTTCCACTACTACATTATTTTGTGTTGTAGTAAGTTGGTTTCTTTTTATATTTGGTTATAGGTGACAACTGTCACCAAATTTTGGCGTCATTGCTTGGGAAGTTTTGTTGGTTTATATGGGTTATGCATTCGAATCAATATGAAAATTTGTATTACAATACTAAAATTGAGAAAACATCAAAGGCATTAAGAAAATAGACGAAAGAAAGACAACAAGTACTGAGAGAAAAACAACATAGGGAAAGGAACATTAATGCAAATCGCACTGTATGCTAACTGACTGCTCCAGCTGAGGACCGACAACCTCAATACATTAATTTTTCAAATTTAGGTGATAATAACACTTTTAAGTTGAAGTCGGGATTGATTCACTTATTACCCGCTTTCTGAGGCACATTAGGAGAAGATCCTTATAAGAACTTGAAGGAGTTTGATGTTGTTTGTATAGGGATAAAGCTTACTAATGTCACCAAAAAGTAGATAAAGTTGAGGGCTTTTCCCTTTTCATTGAAGGACGATGCCCAAGATTGGTTATATTATTTACCTGCTGGAAGTATTAGAACA
>JANSVA010000001.1:19729111-19744274 GCA_025504915.1 Erythroxylum reticulatum
AAAGTAGATAAAGTTGAGGGCTTTTCCCTTTTCATTGAAGGACGATGCACAAGATAGGTTATATTATTTACCTGCTGGAAGTATTAGAACATGGGTAGAGATGAAGAAGTTATTCCTTGAGAAGTTTTTCCCAGCTTTTAGGGCTGCCAATGTCAGAAAAGAAATCTGTGGCATCTGACAAAACACAAAGGAATCATTATATGAATATTGGGAGAGATTTAAGAAGCTGTGTGTAAACTGCCCCCATCATCAAATCAACAAGCAACTGCCAATTCAATATTTTTATGAAGGTCTTTTACCGACTGAGAGGAGTATGATAAATGCTACAAGTGGATGAGCGCTAGTTGATAAAACACCAACAACTGCATGGGATTTGATCTCAACTATGGCTTCTAACTCTCAACAATTTGGAGCTTGGAATGATTATGGTTCAAAACATGTTAATGAGATGGGAGTTTCGTCATTGGAAAGAAGATTAGATGATTTGACTTCTTTGGTGCGTCAACTTGCGGTATCTAGGAAGAGGAAGTTAAGACTTGTAGTATTTGTTTTATGGTTATACATCCCACAGATATGTGTCCTACTCTACAAGAAGACCAAGTTGAAGAAGCCAAGGCAATAGGTGGTTATTTGGGACAACCTTAAAGGATGTATGACCCATTTTTAAATACATATAATCCAGGTTGGTAAGATCATCCAAACCTCCGTTATGGAAACAATCAAGGATAACAAGTAAGTTCTAATTTTTAGCCATATAAATAGCCTTATATGCCTAGACAATAACATCAAATGAGACAAAGTTTTGGTGAAATTAATTCCTTGGAGGATATAGTCAAGACATTGTCCATGAATACTGTGAACTTTCAACAGAATACTATGAAATTTTAGGAAGATAGGCAAGCTAGCATACAAAATCTTGAGACTCAAATGAGCCAAGTGGCGATTGCCATCAATAGGTTGGAGGCACAAAATTTAGGAAAACTCCCTTCTCAACCTGAGATGAATCCAAAGAAGAGTGCTTGTGCTATCACACTTTAAAGTGGTAAAGAGTTAAAGGAATCTACCCCAAAGGTTTCTAAGCGAGAGGTTGAAGAAGAAAAAGTAGAGAAAGAAGTTCCAAAACAGTCACAAGAGAAAAAGGAGGGTGATTCTTGCATTGTCACGCCTAAGTTCAGTGTAAAACCTCATTTTCCTAGTCATTTTGCCAAGAAAAAGAAGGAGGACCAAGAGAAAGAAATTCTGGAAACTTTTCACAAGGTACAGGTCAATATTCCTTCGTTTGATTCTATTAAACAAATTCCTCATTATGATAAATTTCTTAAGGAACTCTATATCTCAGAGAGAACGTTAAGTGGCAATGAAAAAGTGTAATTGGGTGAGAATGTTTCTATTGTACTTTAAAAGAAGTTAACTCCTAAGTGTCCAGATCCAAGTATGTTCACAATCCCTTGTAAAATGAGTGGAGGGTTTGTACAGATTACAGGAAGTTAAATTCTGTTACTTATAAAGATCATTTTCCACTTCCTTTTATTGACCAAATGCTTGAAAAACTTGCAGGAAAAAACTCATTATTGTAGTTTAGATGGTTATTCAGGTTATCACCAAATTTCTGTTGCACCAAAGGACCAAGGAAAAACAACTTTCACATGTCCTTTTGGCACCTTTGCATATCAAAGAATACCATTTGGACTATGTAATGCCCCTACGATATTCCAAAGGTGTATGGTAAGTATTTTCTCTGATTATATGGATGACTATATTGAAGTTTTTATGGACGACTTTACAGTTTATGGTGAGTCTTTTGATACTTGCTTGATTAACCTTGAAAAATTTTGAAACGTTGTATTAAAAATAACTTGATTCTTAGTTATGAAAATGTCATTTTATGGTTGATCAAGGGATAATCTTAGGCCATGTAATGTCTTTTAAGGGAATTGAGGTTGATAAGGCTAAAGATAGAAATCATTAAATCTCTTCCTTACCTCGTTAATGTACAGGAAGTTTGCTCTTTTCTTGGACATGCAGGTTTCTATCAAAGCTTTATTAAAGACTTTTTGAAGACCACTTAACCCTTATGCAAATTACTTCAAAAAGATGTGGAGTTTAAGTTTGACGAAGCATGTAAGAAAACATCCGATGAATTAAAAGAGAAGCTAATTTTTGCTCCAATAATCCAGCCCCTGGATTGGATTCTCCCATTTGAGATAATGTGCAATGCAAGCGACTATACATTACGCGTTGTTTTGGGGAAAAGGATGAACAAAGCTCCGCATGTGATTTGCTATGCTTCCATGATGCTAAACGACGCCTAGAAAAACTATTTAACAACAGAAAAGGAATTATTGGTAGTTGTTTTTAGGCTAGAGAAGTTCTGTTCATGTCTATTGGGCACACATGTCATAGTTTATTCAGATCATACTACATTAAAATATTTGTTGTCTGAAAAGTAAGTAAAGCTATATCTTATTTGTTGGATTCTACTACTGCAAGAATTTGATATAGAGATATGGGACAAAAGGGAAACTGAAAATCTGGTTGTAGATCACCTTAGTCGTATCTATCTAGACACAACTTCAGACAACCTGAAAGATAAATTTCAAGATGAACATTTATTTGCCACCCAACAGGTAACACCTTGGTATGCTGACATAGTTAATTTTCTGATTAGCTAGTCTTTACCTAATCCTTTATCACGAGATGAAAAAGATAAAATCAAAAGAGAGGCTAAATATTATTCATGGGATGAGCCACATTTATGGAAATATTGTTCTGATAAAATTATTAGGCAATGTGTATCTAATGATGAAATCCCTTCTATATTGAATTTTTTCCATTCTTTTGCATGTGGTGGACACTTTGGTCCCTAAAGGACAACTCATAAGGTGCTTGAATATGGTTTGTTTTGGCCTAAACTATTTTATGATGCTTATATATTTTGCAAGTCTTGTGATCGAGGTCAAAGAATAGGTGGTTCAGGACTAAAAGACCAAATGTCACTCACGAATATCTTAGTATGTGAAAATTTTGTTGTATGGGAAATTGATTTTATGGGCCCTTTTCCTTCCTATTTCTATAAGACAAATATTCTCATTGTTGTGGAGTATGGTCAAAATGGGTTGAAGCTAAGGCTACTCTTACTGATAATGCTAAAGTTGTTGTTGATTTCGTTAAGTCTCATAATTTTGTCAAGTTTGGAGTGCCTAGAGCAATAATCAATGACCGTGGGACTCATTTTTTAACCGAATTGTTGAGGTTCTATTGAAGAATTATGGTGTTACACACCGAACTTCAACATCATACCATCCTCAAACAACTGGGCGAGCCGAAGTTTCTAACGGGAAAATCAAATCAATTTTGGAGAAAGTGGTTAATCATAATAGGAAGGATTGGAGTTTGCATTTAGACGACGCGCTATGGGTATACAGGACAACATATAAAACTCCTATTGGTATGTCTCCATATGGGTTAGTATTCGGAAAACCTTGTCATTTACCTGCATAATTGGAATATAAGGCTTATTGAGTTGTCAAAAAATGCAATTTGGATTTAACTGAGGTTGGAATTAATCGAATATTACAATTGCAAGAGTTGGAAGAGATACGTAATAAAGCTTATGAGAGTGCTAAAATCTATAAAGAAAAGACTAAGGCCTTTCATGATAAAATCTTAATTAGAAAAGAATTTTCCATAGGTAAAAAGGTCCTTCTTTATCACTCTAAACTAAAGCTCTTTCTTGGTAAATTATGATCTCTTTGGATAGGTTCATTTGTTGTTACTAATGTTTTCTCACATGGTGCAGTTGAAATTCAGAGTTTAGACACTTTTAAAGTGTTTAAAGTTAATGGACACCGATTGAAACTGTATTATGAGAATTTACAAGTTGAAACTGCGGAAGAAATTGAACTGGTTAAGCTAGTTTACTTTGAGTAAGTTAATAATTTTTTTCGTCTAGCTAATATGATGTTACAGAAGCACTCTTGAGAGGCACCTCAAGATTTATTTTAATTTAAGTTATTTCATTTTTATTTTATTTCATTTAAAAATAAAAAATAAAAATTTAACTTGCTAGTTTTCTATTTGATTTATTTTTAATTTTTAAAAAAAGAAAAAATAGAGAAAACTCTCTTCACATAACTCTCTTTTGTAGCTCTCTCCTACTATTCAATGAAGTGACAAATAAAGATACATAGCCTAAGCTACTATTCACTTCTTAAAACCTGTTCTTTCTTTTTTCCAATATTAAACATTCACCCATCAGTAGAAATACCCAACAACCTTGCTTCAATTGATTTTGTAGTAACACGCCCACCAAGTGTTTGACAAGTTACCCTAGCACATACCAAGCCCTCTTAAGTCTGTCTACTACTCACCAACCACAGCCACAAAAAAAGTTGCTTGTGAGATGGAACCATTGGATTGTGAGTGTTTGTACAAGATGGGACTTGTAGTTGTCGATGAAGCTGATGGATAAACATTTGCCCCACCTAGACTGACTGTACAATTTGCTCCTCGCCCTTATCGGCGAAAAAGAAGAACTGCGACTACAAACATGTCCACAAACACAACTTCACAATAATCAGCTCCCACCATAACACATGCTTCTGGAACTAATTTGACTGTTTTAACAATCTTACAACATATGGAGCGCAAACTGGATAGATTGGAGCACAACCAATTAGCTTTCTTCAAATAGCAGAAATTTCGACCGCCTTTTCCACCAACACCTTAATGCATTAACAAAGAAGCTTCTTAAACCTTTATTTTCTTTATTTCTTATGTTTTTCTTTTTACAAGTACATTGAGGACAATGTAGATTAAGTTTGGGGGAAAACATTGAATGTTTGGTTTGTGTGACTGTCTTGAATTCACTATTTCTTTGTTCATTTTGATTTTGATTTTTTCTTTTCTGTCTTTTAATTTGCATGTGATGTGTGTTAAGCCATGAAATTCTATCTTAATAGTTGGAATGAGACTTAATTGTGTGCTTAAAGTCAAATTAGGCTAGTTGAATAGAAGGTGAATTATGCTGATCGATTAAAGTAGTTGGTTATATAAGCTTACTCAAAAATTGATGCTTGAGTGATTAAGGAATGTATAAAAACATAATGGATTTTCAATTGAGTCTATGTAAAGATTTGGACCTATGTGACTCCATTCAAAAGTCATTTCATTTCTTTGTGTGTGTGATACTCCCTTAGGTGATTACTTTCAAAAGTTGCTCTGAACTGGTTTAAATATGTTAGATGCATGCTAAATAGAAATGATTACGACCCTTTTTGTTTTAACCTTTGATTTAAATGACCTACCTATCTTATTTACCCTTACAAACCCCTTTAAGCCTTTACCCCTTTTGTTTCTTAAAGAAAACACCCCATTCTAAAACATCAAACCCCATTAGCCTTACCCATTTACAAGTTTAATAAAGTATTAAGTTAGCTAGTTTTGGGAATTTTGGCTATATTTTTCTAAGACGAGTTTACTGATACTTCTAATCATAGAGTACATTGTATTTAGTTGTTGTTATTGTTTATTGTTTTCTTAATATTTAAAAAAACAAAATCAAAAACAAAAAAATAAATAAAAGAAAAAAAGAAAAAGAAAAAGAATCAAGTATAGTAGCAGTAATAAATTTTAAGTAGTTAGTTATTTACATGCAATTATCATAAATGCATTTTGTTATCCCTTTTGTATATTTAGTGCTTTATGACTACTTATGAAGAACATCTCAAACCCATTTTGACTCACCTTAACCCTAGCCCTATTATAACCTTAAATAAAGCCCTTTTGATATATTTTAGCATGTAATCACTATAGAAGAGATTTGGTGTATTTGCAAGCTTATGGTAGTGTGATTTCATATAAGGAGTTTTGAGCGAAACACAACCTATAAACACTTAAGTGAAATGAGTTAATTCTGTGAGGAAAATCCATTTTAAGTTTATGCTTATCTTTGAATCATAGTATCATAAGTTAAGTTTGTTTATGTGCACTGCTGAAAACTAATCATCATGTGTGTAGTAGCTTGACATTTAGTTGGAAAAAGTTTGAATGATTGCATGCGCTTAGTTTCTTTGATATAATTTGATGGTCGTGTTTAATTTGCTTGAGGGCGAGCAAAATGTTAAGTGTGGGAGAGTTTATTAGTGTCTTTATTTTCTGTCTTTTTATGTGTTAATTTTCTTTGTTCTTGAGGTTTGAAGTTATACTTAATGGAAATTAATCTTATTTTATGTCAAGGTGTATTTTGAAACTAAATAAAAAGAACTGCAAACAATTTGGGGCAAAAAGAGCTGAATTAGGGCGTTGAACCTAAGTAGACATGGCCTTATGCAACAACCAGAAGCATGAAACATAGCATGGTTGGACATATAAAGCAAACGATGTAGCACAGGAGTGAAACGTAGAAACCGAGAAGTGTGGGTTTAAAGGGCGTAAACAATACCATTGGACAAAAAATTAAATTATCACATTAGTGAATAGTAGAAAGAAGTTAGCTTGTAAGAGTGTAAGGAGCAAAAATAAGGCCAAAACACAGACGTTTGGCCAATAATTAAAACAACAGAGGTGTGAATAGTAGGGTAACCCCCAATCTTTATTCGTCCCATCAGCTACAATAGTGAGAGAGGAGAAAAATAGAAAGCTTGCGACAGAACCAATGAGAGTGGCAGCGAAAGAGAAGAGGGTTCGTGGCAAAAACAGAAGAACAACGCCGGTGACAGTCCCAAATAAAAATCAAACCATAATAACGCTCGTGGCAATCCCAAATAGTTAAGAAATTTTATTATGTTGGGTAACTAAACTCTTATTTCTTGGTTTGTGGAATCCTAGTTATTAAACTCTGAATGTTATGAGACTTTCGTTCTCTATTTCAATCAATTTATTAGTCAAGTATTAATTATTTTTCTAGGTTATTATTTGATTGTTTGATTTTACAGCTAGACGTGCAAATAGTTTGTGATTTTATTCAATCAATCGCTAGATTAAACAGGTTGACGTTCAATTTTTTTAATCAAAAGTAGCGACTAGGAATTTTGTCTACTATGTTAGGGATATGATTCTAGGAAAAATAGTTGTCTAGGCTAAATATACATCATATGCATGTTGTGTAGTTCGTTGATTTTATTGGCTCGTAAAGCTATTAATTAATTAAATATGATATCTTATCTAGGTTATCGATTAATTAGAGTTAATTCGAATACATGTTTTGGTTAACTAAACATAAGAGAAAATAGGTAAAGAAATTTACCATGAAGAATGCTTAACAAATAAATTGATTATTTTTAGTGTTGATGATCAACGTAAGTTCAATAATGAAGGAGACCAGAAACTAAGATTTGTTTCTATTGATTATTAGAATCTTATTGTTTTGCTATTAGTTATTTTTCAATTTCATATTCCAATTAAATTCTGTTGAATTCACAATTTAAAACCCCACTTTTATTGCATAACTACTAACGTCTGAATTCATCATGGGAACGATCCCTACTTTCCACTACTAGATTAATTTGTGTTGCAGGAAGTTTGTTTCTTTTTATATTTAGTTGCAGAAGACAGCAGTCACTAATGAGACCTCCAAAACATTTCAGATCAACGATTCCAATATATGTGAGCCTTGCATTTTTAGGAAATAACATCGTGAAAAGTTTCTAGTGAATAAGTCTTGGAGGGCAACAAAACCTTTGATGCTTGTTCATACGAATATTTGTTGCTCGATGCACACACTATAATTAAAAGGGAGTAAGTATTTCTTAATCTTTGTAAATGATTTGTCAATAATGACAAGGGCATATTTTTTGAAGGAAAAATGAGAAGCCCTGAAATTCTTCAAGAAATTCAAAGCAGTAGTAGAAAAGGAGTCTAAAAATTCTATCATTAATTTACAAATTGATTATGGGAGTGAATTTACATCCTGATAATTTGAATCATTTTGCATCGCACTTAGGATTTAAAGGCAGCTGATCACAAGCTATACACCATAACAATCTGGTGTAGCAAAGTGAAATAATAGACAATCATTGAAGCAACTAAGAGAATGTTGAATGATAACCACCTTGATGAATGATAAGCACCTTCCATACTATTTTTGGGTTGAAGTGGTGGCTACAATAGTTTATGTTTTCAATAAGTCACCAACACGAGTAGCTGAAAGGAAAAACTCTTTATAAAGTTTGGTTTGGTAGAAGGCCAAATGTAAATCACTTGAGGATTTTTTTTTTGACCCATTTCATATGTTCATCTAATTAACGGGTATGCTGTATTGCCATAAAAGTTGATATAGAAATATTGTTCATCCAATCATAATATACTAACAAGCATCCTTTTTTCATTCCTTGCCCTTTTCTTTCTTCCTATACCACCTAACCAAGCAACCCGTCAGTTCGAATTCCAGCTTAGGTGCTTCTAGCTTCAATCCACTTACTTTTTTCTGAATTGATTATATTTTAGACTCTCCTCCAAGAAGAGTAAAAAGTTTAACAGATATTTATGCTTTTGCTGAATTTGTTTGCATTGCAATGGAACCTACTTGTTATGAAGATGCAATTGATAAAGAAGAATGAGTTAGAGCAATGAGAGAAGAGTTGACAACTATTGAAAAGAACTAGAGATGGAGCTTGCAAGATTTGCCTAATAGGAAAGATGCAATTGGACTCAAATGGATTTTCAAATTCAAATACAATCTAAATGGTACATTTAACAGAAACAAAACACATTTTGTGGTGAAGGGCTATGAGTCTGCTTATCTTTAACTCATGAACTTAGCTAGAGCTTTGACTCTAATGTCGACTGATATGTAGATGGGGACAAATTATAGTAATTTGTCCCAACCTTAGTCAAAAACAAAGACAAGGACAATCTTTCTACACGGGAGCTCTCTAAAAGGTCAATTACAAAATATAAATTCTTTCAACAAAAATGTGAATTAGGAAAGACTGGTTAACTAAATATGTACCAAAGAATAAATCTTGATATACCTCATACCAATACTTTTTGTTACTCTTTTCAAAGTTCTGGGGAAGACGATTCCATTTGGATTGACTGCATCCAATTTGCAAAACAAAAAAAAACAATTGTTTCGCCGTTTCCAACTATTGTTCCTCTCCCAAGGGTAGGTTCTTATGCATTACTCACCCGTCCGTCACTGGAAACACCACTTCTTGTTTAACTTGTAATCTTTCTGATATCCAAACCTAGGATAATAAGCTCATGAACGTGGTCTTACTTCACCGTCAAGAAACAAAAGAAGACTTCCGTCGACAGTCCTCGTTCTAAAAAAAATATCTGGCATAGTTATTCACATATAAAAGAAGAGGTTCTTTATTGATTCAAATGTTGTACCTATGGTATAAGGGGAGAATTTTTCTTGGAAGCAAAAAAACTACTGAAACTGCGAGAAACTCTAGGAGTCGTGCGAGATGAAAGTCTCATGCACAATTTTGAATGAGAGAAAGGAGGAATCCTCTTTCCGACTTTGACTCTCCCACTCTAGTCGAAATTGAACAAAAAAGGAAAATAGAAGAATTATTGACAATATCGAGTTTGAACAACTTGTTCCAAATTGAATTTTAAACTCTATGCAATTTGAAATTATAAATAAATTGAAATTCATTAGACAACTTATATCTATTCAAACTTCTTCCAAGTTTCTCAAGAATAGTGGTGTTGAGTTTCTCGATACTTTGACTAATTCCCCATCGGAGCCATAGTGAAAGTGAGTCTTCATAAGACAATTGTCACTACTTATGGACCCAAAATTGGGTTATCTATCCTATCTTATTCAATTCAATATTGTTATTTCATCAATATTATTTAATACAATATTAAGAAACTTGAAATAAAAGTCTTTTCTCTCAAGTTACAAGTATTGATTTTTTTTTAAACTTTCGCTCATCTTGCACATTTAGATAGAGTGAGATTAATACTTGTAGGTGAAGATGTGTATGTTAAACAACTTAAAGGTTTTGTAGTAAAATTGCTTGAACAAAAGGTGTATAAACTACACAAAGCACTCTATAGGCTTAAACAAGCACCAACAGTGTGGTATAGTAAAAATGACTCTTATTTTACTAAAAATAATTTTTAAGGAGTGTTAGCGAACCCACTTTGTATGTTAAAAGTTGTGGAAATATTGTTTTTGATGGTTTGCCTATATGTAGATGATATAATTTATACCGAAAACTCTTGGGTTGATGAAAGCTTTCAAAGAGTCAAAGATCGAAACTTTTGATATGATTGATTTAGGATTACTATATTATTTTTTGGGCTTAGAAGTTGCACTAAGATATAAGTAGAATCTCTTTTTGTCAAACAAAATATGCTACAGATCTTTTGAACATGTTTAGTATGTTGAATTGCAAAGTTGTCAAGACTCCCTTTAATGTTAGTGATAAATTGTCTGTTGGTAATGAAGTTGAGAAGGCAAATGAAAAGTATTTCAAAAGCTTGGTAGGTGGCTTGTTGTATCTCACTTAAAATCAACTACATCTCATGTTTCCTATGAGCCTTATCTCACACTTTATAGACAATCCAAGTAAACATCACCTAAGAGTTGCTAAGAGAATTTTGAGATACACTCAAGGCATATTAAGTTTTAAGATTAGGTATATGAAAAATGAGGGAAGTGATCCTGTAGCATTTACTATTGATGATTGGGCTAGATGTGTAGATGACAGAAAAAGTACCACGGGCAATGTTTTTTGTCTTGGTGGAGGAGCTATTTTGTAGGTATCAAAGAAGCAACAAGTTATTGCCTTATCAAGCACAAAATATAAATACATATCTACTACAACAACTTATCAAGTAGTTTGGCTGAGAAGGATATTACTAGATTTGAAGTAACAAATGTTAAAGCCAACAAGGATTTATTGTTGATATCTCTAAAAATCCAGTTCACCGAGGAAGAAACGATAGCATTTCATGATTTGCTTCTTAACTAGAAATATAATTGAGTTATTGCAACCATAAGATATGTTGACAAAAGCTTTGATAGGGAGCATGCTACAAAAGTTTTGCAACATCGTTAAAGTCCTTTCTTTTGCCTGAATTAAAGGGAGAATTAATGTTGACTAGTTCAAGTTCTTATTGTTTTCCAATTTCTTATCACGTCTTCCACCTTCTTTCTTTCTATTGCTATTGTTTAGGGATAAGATTTTATTTTTTACCAGTAAAAGTATGGGCTACATGCTTCCTATTTGTAGGACCTAATGCCCATATATTAATTATCGCTGTGTTGAAGTTTCAAGACGCTTTTATTTCTCCACTGTTCACCTTCTTTTCTCTTTCTACATTTTTGAACTTTCGTAAATTTTGCATGTGAAAGTTTAATAAAATAAGAAAATTTGAATACTACATGTCTTGGTCCTACCAATTGAAAATTTTGGATAAAGATAAACCCTTTAACGACTTTTATGTTTTGCTTTTTATATTGGTCGTATCTCTCTTTGTCGGGTTATTTGAGGAAACACTCAATTTCGTTGAAATCTGAAACGAGTATGAGAAAGTGATAAAACTAAGGGCGGAAGATTAGAGCAGAAAACTTGGAATGAATAAACCTTGTCATTTTTCCCAGGGTTGGCTCTTGTTCTGGTTTGCATTTGTCGATCTGCTTAGATGGGCCGAACTGGTAGCTTCTAATAATTTGATGGAGTCATTTGACGAACGAGACAATCAAACTGAAGTTGACCATAGAAATTTTTCCAGCCAACTCAAGCATGGACCACTGGGCATCAGCAATGCTTGGTTCTCATGTTGTTGGTTGTCGTTCTAACTTTAACATTAAAAATTAGAAAAGCTGGGTGGTTTGAGCGGCTCCTTGATATTCATAGATAATAGGCCAGGGGCCGAAAGTTCTTCCTTTCCCTTTATCGTTTCAAACAGTGCCCAATGTGGCGATTTGTGGCCATCTTTATTGTTACAAAGGTAATTTTGGAGGCTTAAAGTTACATTCAAAGTTTCTCGCTCACATTCTTTGCATAGCAATTTCACTTAGATCTGTTAAAGTAAAACTCAATCTTTCCCCAACCCTCGAAGTATTTACCTCGTACATATTCGAAGAAATAATTCTTATAAGAACAATAAGAATAAAAAGTAACAAGGAACACACACAATGATACGGTCAAAAGATTAACTTTATATACTTTCTCTCAAAAAAATACAAAGAATACTTTCTTTGAATTAACCCCCTCTGAATGAATGAATAATAAGAACAAAGCTCGAATGAGCTATATATAAGCATCATAACTTGGAGTCACAGATTTTCACTAAATCTGAGCTACTTAAGATTGTGTTAAGATCACGCTTATCCCTATCAGATAAGACTACATGAATTAATTAGATGACACTCCATCCAAATAGGACTTTAAATGATAAGATAGAATACAACAAGATAACATAAAGATAGAGTTTATATTTATCTAGAACATTGACATCCTTATCCGCAAAGATTTCCATTATTTTCAGATGTTGAGTTTTACTGCAACTCTAACTCCTCATCATCGCCACATCATCCAAGATCTCCCCGTAATCTCTATCCGTTGATGATGCAATGTGATCTCACCAAAGCCCACTAGCACACTGGTCTGATCCAATGCTTCCCACAACAAGTCCGTTAGTCGTAGTCCATCCATCCGAGTACAGCCAAGTCCTTAGCCTGAGTCGAGTCAATCTCCACAAGGTCCGATGCTCTACCAAAAATATCACCAAGTCCGATCCCACTCGCCCACATTTACTTTAATGTTTTCACCATGGCCTTTCTGCATATAAGTCCATCAATGCACTTTCATGGATAAGTCCATCTTTTATGATCAAACTCCCTCATAATGTAATCTTGTTGCTCCATGACTAAGTCATAAATCACAATCCGAGTTAGTATAAAAATCTCACTTATTTACATACCTTCGACCTACCTTGACGAAGTTAGGTGTTTAGGTGCCTCGTCATGCTCGCATGCCTTCGCACATCCTCACAGGTCTCATACACCTTTACGCCTTCTTATGCACCCTTGGGTCTCGCATGACTTAGTTTTTCAACTCCGCGCGGCCTCACATATGAATCTCACGTCTCGTCGAAGATTTCCGCCAATGTGCACCTCCAACGCTTATCAAATCTCACCTACTCTCATGATCTTCGTCGATATTTCCCACATCCCTCGCCTACTTCGCAAGTTCCTTGGATTTTGCTTGCCAACTCGCAAGACTTTGCCTAGTTTCTTGTCAACACGCTTTTCTCGTGTCATCTTACGTGCCAAGCATTGGCTAAGACTCGCCAACACTTGTACAATCCCGCAATCTGGACTTAAGGGTCTAACACTTATACTGCTTTAATTTATGCTCGTGTTAACTGAATTCTCATATCTATTAAAACTAATAATTAGTAGTGTTTTATATATATAAATTAATTAGATCATAATTTAATTTCTAATATTTCTCCTATATACAAAATGAAATCATCCTTTCTTATCTCAAATAAAAGTCTATAAAAATTTAATATGGTATAGTTAACCTAATTTAGAATTGGGTCAATCAACCTAATTTAATGTTGCGTTTAGTCTATTAAAGAAATAAAGTACATGTAAATTTTATATTTTCTTATCAACTTAGCACTCAAACTTGGATGCATTATAATTTTTCAATTGGCTGAGGAAAAATGTACCATATTCATACGGCTACAATTTAATGACAATTATATATATTTATTTATAGGATTCTTAATTTTCTTAACGGTAAAGCATGCTTCTCACATTTATTCTTGGCGTCCTTAATTGATTATACCTCAGATAATCAAGTAATTATGATATTAAATGATTTATGATCAATTGAAATTAGGAATATTGTTTTATGTGTTTACCTCATTCTTCACAGTTAACGAGTCTACACCTCTCCGTGGTTTCTAGTTTTTCCAAGATTCCAATATTCACAAAAAAATTTTCTGAGAATTTTAATCAAATTATTTTTTTATTCATTTAATAGATTTGATTAAAAAGATGTAGTTTCTGGATTTAAAATTTTATTTTTAAAAAATTATATAATCTACATTTACTTTTGAACTATGTAAATTACTTCTTAGTTTTAAAAAAATGATATACTATTAGGATGAATATATGCAACAGATGTACACAGGATTCAACTGGAATTTGGCTAATATTGCTCAAACTTGATTTGAAGTTCATACTCTCTAATTGACTCAATCCAACTCATCAAAGATTTGAACTGTTCTCAGTCATCAATTTTCCTCTCCGTTGAATTTATTAGACATGAGAGATAACAAACAGGGTAAAAATACAGAGGAAGCAAGAGCACGAGAAATAAATAGCATGAAAATTAAGCTATGATACAAATGAATGATAGTGAAAATGAAAGAGAGAAATAAAGAAAATAGTGGACAAAAGCGTGGGTGAAAGAAGAAAACTAAGATATTAAATAAAACAAATGAAAAAAAGAGTCGGTTAAAACAAAAAAGAAAGCGACATAAAAGAGAACTTAGGAGGAAGAGATAGGCTCAAGAACTTTCCACTCCCGCCCATCAAATCAGAGTTCCACAAGCTGTCCTCTTTCGCTTAAAAGGCTTTACAGTCCATGTTGTAAAGAATGTGAAAGAGGTGAACTCACATCTTTCACATTCTTTATTGTAATTATTTCACCTTTGTCACTTCAACTGTCGTGGTCCAGAGTCCAGGGTCCTAGACAAAGAAAACGGAACAATATGATCGGATTATTTTAAGACACTTTCCCCTCAGCTACTCATCTTTGCAGGCATATGCCTCTCTTCTACCAAATGCGTGATGTGGCCTTCAGATCATCAGAGAAGGTTACAATACAGTCAAACGTACGCCAAATTATCAGTGATCTATATATGCCTATATCTACATCATTCACTTATATTTCACAATTATAAAACAGAAGCTTACATGAGATCAGCAGAAAACAAAGAGCTCTATGTAACCATGTGATCAAGTTATATGTTTCTTCCTGCAGCTACCTAGAGACCTATCTACTGAGAAATGGGTTCACGGCCCAGTCTTAGAAAGTCAATGCCAATGGAGCATATGGACTACCTTTGGCAATGTTGGACATGTAAGCGTACCAAGTATAAACCAGTTGAGGCTCAAGAGTGCAACGGCATCAGAAGCAGGTCTGTTCCTTATAGTAGAGAATAACTGAACCACACT
>JANSVA010000001.1:19744374-19789167 GCA_025504915.1 Erythroxylum reticulatum
AACCAGTTGAGGCTCAAGAGTGCAACGGCATCAGAAGCAGGTCTGTTCCTTATAGTAGAGAATAACTGAACCACACTTTTCAAAGACATGACAACTACACCGAAGAGAGCTACCACAAGAGGCATGCAAGGATCCTCAGCTTCCCAGATGATCATTCCAACCAAGAGTGATAATACTGCACTGAAAAGGGACTGTGAAAGTGCAGCTTTTCGTCTTCGGTTCAAAGACTCGTCCCTGTCTATTTGCCGTGAGAAACATCCTGGGATAAGCACCTCTTCTTCGCTGTTGCATTCAGTTCCCCAGGCATCTTTGGGCATCATCTGTTTACTTGCTTCATAATCAGATCTCCATGATGGTATCCCATACAAAATGTCATATGTGTGAGCAATGTCCGTGTTTTTTGTGTTGTCTGAGATGTTGTCATCTTTAAAGTCCCACACGTCCTTGCGCTGAATTGTCTTCAGCTGAAGATTTTCAACCTTCAGATGCCGCAACTGTTAGAAGGGACAAATGTAAAGGTATAAATGTTCGTGCTTGTATATGAATATTTAGTAGCAACCAAATGTTTACAAAAGCAAAAAATCTTTTCAGTCTAAGCTGAGTCATAACGGTGATTATGGAGGACACAGAATGAGCTACAGTATTGTGTCTTCAATATGTACTAATCCAGAATTTGTTTGTCTTGATACCCTGTTGATGTTTGTGCCTCGACTTTTACTTAAACAAAGTCAAATGAACTATCAGCTTCTACTCCGAAACATTTAAATGTTGCCTACTATCGAAGTAGAAAGGTAAAGAATGAGATAGCAAGATGTCTATCCAGGATTCAAGTAAATGATAGCCCCTACTACTGAAAAACTTTCAAATTTAGTAGCAGAAAGTCAAAATTAAATGATAAAAGGGAAGTTTTATGCCGTCGGCAGTGTGAGTAACCACCAAAAGGAGACAAGGTGCAAAAACAAAAAGCAGGGCAATTGCACAAGAAAATATACAAGGAACAGGTAGTGCCGAGTTTCAACAGGGTATCTTCTCCTCCATCCTCATTTTCACTTTTTACTTGATATGATATACAGAATCATTTAGGGCCGGTGGCATAAATGAGAAAAGTACTGGTAGTTGATAAGAGCCAATTCAATAAGCCTTCAAAGGTTGTCATAGATTGCCCTTCTTAATAATTACCGGCAGTATATGGTAGTAAAGTATTACAGTTGTAAGCATCAAGCAGTCTCCAACAAAAACAAAGTTGCAATGTAAACAACACAATCAAGAGGGGATTCAAGATAAATTAGCACTATCAAGGAGAAGAACTTTCACCTCGTGCTCTAGCAGTTCAATCTGGGCAATGGCTTTGTCATTTTCTTCGTCAAATTCTACTAATATTGATTCCAAAATTTCACGTTCTTTAATGGCTATTTGAAGCTGGTTTTGAACTTCATTCTTGCGGTGGACAAGATCACTCATGACATTTTGCATCTCATGTAAGTTCTGCTCCAGCTGAAAATTGTAGCAGGAGAGCATAGAATTATAAAACCAAAATCAGCCAAAGTTCACTCACTCTAAGGTACAATCAAGTTAATCAAGGCACAGGGATGGAAAGATTTTTCCTTTCCAAAGAGTAACTTTATCTAAATATTTGCTTAAAACCATTAACCAATTTCTAAATGCTGAAAACAATAATTTGAAATCTCTTCAAAAAACTCACAACAACTAAAGATACAAGCATGAGACGAACTTGTGTAGTAAGCCGAAGAAACACTAATGAAAACTAACCAGCCTCTCCCTTTGCAGGGC
The DNA here is from genome assembly GCA_025504915.1 of Erythroxylum reticulatum. Classification (NCBI taxonomy): domain Eukaryota; kingdom Viridiplantae; phylum Streptophyta; class Magnoliopsida; order Malpighiales; family Erythroxylaceae; genus Erythroxylum; species Erythroxylum reticulatum. The sequence continues at coordinate 19,746,166 of JANSVA010000001.1, forward strand.
AGTCACTATCCGTTCAGGAAGAGCAACAAGAGCGATTGTGCAAATAATTGTCTTGTGTAAAATATCCAGATGCAAGCTGATTGCGGTTTTCGCCAGATCAATCCAAGTTTGGATCATAACTAGAAGAAGTGTCAGGCTGAACACGAATACAGACTTGCATACTGCAAGAGGCTTCAAAGCCAAGGTAATTAGGGCAGCCATTAACTCTGGATATAGCAGTTTCAGATTCACCAGTAACAGCAGATTATTTTCTTCTGTTCTTCATTTACATACTCATATCAGCTGCATCAATGTTCAAGAACATTCTGTTTTAAGTAATATCCTAAAACGTTTCCCAGGAGAATAAACATTTCTATAAATAACAAAAAGTTAACAGATTTTATTTGACTTGTGCAAAGTTAAATGGAGAGCAAACAGCAAAACAAAAACCAATCCAAAATTGTTAAAAGTTTTGCTATGTAAAACAAAAGCGCAGAGCTACCTCTAGTCTATGGATTTTTGAGAGATGAAATCCTGGTGTCCCACATGCTCCAAGAAGTTAAATGCTCTTTCTGAGGAGGGCTGTAGAACAAATTGATTAAGAACTATAACCGTGAAGAAAGTTCCAAAAGGAGATAAAATACTCATATCAGAAATCAAGGCGAGTATTTCCTCAAGATTGTGTTCCGTTACTGTTTCACTAGTTAATCATCTATTTTGATTTCTCTTATGTTGCATCAATCTGTTACGCAATCAGCAATTGGTGCTCCTTTAGAATACAGAATGAAAACCTCAATCGTTCTTTTGATTAAAAGAGTTTCATAATGCTATACAAAACAATCGATACTAAAAAGCCCAATTATCATAACAAAAGAAATCCTTCGGTGCATTCTTCTTACTTGATCATGAAAAAATTATGAAAACACAAGAAAAGTATATATAAACTGCATATATCTTTTAAGTGAATTATTAACTAGGGATGGATGAAGAGAATAAAGAAACTGAGAGAAAGAGAAGGTTAAAGAGGACAATGATTGGAAGTTTGAAGGGGTACTTACTTCAGCAAACTGAGCAAAGGCAGTAAGATAAACGAACGGGAAAAAGCAGAGCGTACGCCGGAGTTGAAAGTTTGCATCTTTTTTAGGGAAAAAGAGGAGACAGGAGGAGCAAGGTGGCAGCAAGAGCTTTGCCATGGCTGACACCTGGAGGAGCCGAAGCAATAATTTGATAAGCATGAAAAGTTTCTCGAGCCCGGGATAAGGACCCTCCTGTTTTAAATTAGGTTGCGGGTTAAAACTGCCTCCCTAAATATAACTGTTTAAAATTTGATGCTTTGCTTCCTAATTCCAACAAAGATTAATTTGAGAATGAATGATTTAAAAATATTTTCTTATAATTGAGAATCTTTCAGGGCACTTCGTGGATGATAAAAAAAGAAACCATTACAGTATCCTAGTTCTTTTGACCACAAATATCAAAAGGAATGAAACGATCATAAAATAAATTTCAATTTCAAGTAAATCTTGAAGGATAAAAATTTATTCTCTACATTAATAAAAAGCTATCACATGCACATCTAAAAGCTTTGTTAAATTTCGCAATCCGTGACAATATAGCCATACGTTTGTTTAAATTATCCAATAGAATCGGTCTAACACATGCTTGCGCAACGTCTTTTTTGTTTTCCCAGTTAGATCCTACGTACAAGTTACGAAATAATGCATATGAAATGGTTGAACGCTTGAACTTGTTCAAGCCTTATTTCTGATAAAGCGAATTTAGCTCGCCTTTTATATAATTCCTCCTAGATGTCATCAGCGCTAAATTTTGATGTGCCAAAAGAAAACATCGATGCCTCGGCTTCTAGCATCTATAGATTAAGAAAATAGTTTGAATACAAATAAAATTAACGAGGATATTTATATAAAGAATTATGATATAAGATATGAGAATTTCATGTCCTAAAATATTAAGTAGTTTCCATCGATTTAATAAAAAAAATCATTAATTTAGCTCAAATTATAATATTAAAAATAGAATTTCACATTATCATATTGATTGATTCCCTTTTTAACTACGTAAAATTGGTTTAAATAAAAGAGATTAGAAGAGTTCGGAATATGTGTTTAAATTTGAAATTAATAAGCATTATATGATTTTGGATTTTCTCTAGAAATTAAGTAAATAAATAATCTTTTATGCAAATGATTGACGAGAGACTCCGGGAGGGTTTGACTAGTTCTTTTGTTGAAAAGTAGAGGCTGTTGTTTTCTTTTTAAAAACGTTGCACTTTATTTAACTAATTCTATTTTTTATAATATTAGTGGCATCTTTTCTTTTTAAACGTAGCAATTTACATGTTTATTTTTAGTTATTTGTAAAATTTATTTTAGTTATTTGTAAAATAGTTTTCTATTATGCTTCCCTTTTTTTATACGTCCTTTTCTACACCTTATCTCTCTAAATTCTCATCCATTTGTGATGAAACAAACACACGCAAAAGGAAAATGAATTGTGTGTGACTTAAAAGAATTTTTGCAAATTACTTTCAATTCGTATAAAGATAAGGGCCTGCTAAAAAATTAAAACAATAGGATCTTGTTAGACAATAGTAACCTGTTAAACAATAGAAGTTTGTTAAAGTATAAATTGTGTTGAAACAATAAAAGAAGGCTCTTGTTAAAACAAAAGGAACCTATTATAAAAATGAAGGAGCCTTTTGCTAAAATGAACATGCACAGAATATAATGCGAAAATATAAAAGATAAGGAGAGAGAGAGAAGAAGAAAGATGCACTCATTTATACTAGTTTGGTTTACAACTTAAACTTATCTCCAGACCTTAAATATCCAACTCGAGTGTTTCACTATAAAAATTCGAGTATTAAATTTGTCGAGCCTCTTCAAGCTCACGAGTATATATTTTTCAAAGTTTTCGAGCCTTCCACACTTGAAGAGTATAACAAATTTTATAGAAAAATAAAATAATAATTTCTCTCTTGGTAGAGTGATTTCATTTTCTAAGACACAATAATAATGATATGATCCTCAATAATATAGATGTTGCTCAAATATTTCAATAATCTGAATATGTTCGTTACTTCACAAGTGTTGTTGCTCTTCCTTAAATAGTCAATTTCTTCAATTAATTGTTGCTTCGCTTCCATCTTTAGTCAACTAGATAGATTTAAATTTGAATAATTTCGATGTCATCTTTGCTAAAAATCTTCCAGCAATTACGGAGCTAATATATGACCTTTATAATTTGTAGGATCCTTTCGAATAAACCAATTCTAATAAATAAGTTCATAATAAAGGATTTTGCAAGAAAGAAAGCGTATCTCTTATTATTTTATTTCCTTTTCAGAATAAGACCGTTAATTATACAAGAAAATAAATCTAATTTGAATTTTGAAATATTATACAACTATCATCAAAATCGTTAATCATAATTCTTAAGCTAGCAATCTTCATCTTTTTGATAATGATAAGCAATAATAGATATATTTTTCAAAATTTAAAGAGATAATAGATGATTTCGAAAAATACTTGTGACTTTTATATGTCCAGACATAATTAGAAGGATCTTATCTCTTAAGAAAGTAACCTATAGTTTATATATCATAGATTTTCACAAGTTCAACTGAATAATCAATAATGTATAATCAAGGCAACATTGAGAAATATGCATTGAGAAATATATCATCATATATACAAAAATATGAAACCATATATCCATTTAAAATCTTCCCCTTTGTCATTATCAAAAAAAAATTAAGCATAAGGAGGAAGTGAAATAAAAAGATTGAAATAAGGAAAAGAGTAAATACTGTATAAATAAAACATTAATATAAATAAGCCAAGCAGAAAGCAAATAGCAACAAAGTTATTTAAGGGGTTTAAGGATTCTTCTGAGCAAAATTTGCATGTCAGGAAGTTGATTCTACATGCTACTTATTTATTCTGTCATTTGTTCTTGATTGACTTGAATAACCTTAAGTTGTTGTTGAAGATTTGCACAATTTTCATCTTAAGGAGGGACATGAGTTTGTTGGTTTGAAGCAGGATCTAAGTTTTCTGCTACTCTTTCAGATCTTTTATCTACCTAGACTTTGTTTTGCAATCTGTATCCATTGATAGGGAATATATGGGTGAAACTTAGCCGGTGCATATCAATTTAGATTTGCAAAAGGAACTCTATAATGGTTGAAAATCTTGATGAGCAACATTCCATAAGGTAAGCAACCAATGGTATTCTTATGATTCCCCTTATCCACCATGAACCTCAAGATCATAGCTGGAAGACTTATTCTGTTCCTTTTTAGCAAATTATGCACCACATGGTGTGGTATTAAGTCTAATTGTCTACTCCAGGGTCTCCCGTCTTAGGTGTTTTCAACATAAAGGCATATGGATTTGACGACTTCGACTATCTCTAGATCATCAACATCCCACTTATGACAGGAAAAATTAATTCTCCCTATAAGAGCTACTTCTAGTATATTTCATAAGATTCCCTCATAAATTAAAATTTCACATTCATTCACCCATGAGATAATGACTAGTTTTCCATTAATTTCTTCCTTTTTCATGTGTGTGTAGAATATTCTGACTAGCTCATTGCATACTGTCTCATTTAATTTTAGAAAAGTTCCCAATCAATGGCAACAAAGTAAGGAGAGATAGGTATACGCATGCCATCAAACATCATAGGAGGCAAGACCCCTTAGCAACTACCTTTCTTTTATTGTATTGCATTTTATAACAAACTTCAGCTTCCACTGATTAAAACATTTTTTGTGATATTGATGTCTTTCTTTTTTATGTAGTTAATTTTATCTTCTTTGCCTTTTTTCTTTAGGATTCATCTTTTTATAAAACAACTTATTTCTATATATAGTTCCTTCAGTCATATGCGCTTTTCCCTTCTTTATTTTTTCTCTTTTTCTTTTTTTGGATTCTTCTTCCTCTTTCTTTTCATCAATAGGTTCTCTTTTTGTTCATAAATTTTCTCGACTTGATTTGCAAAACTTCCTCTAGTTTGTGGTTGTCTAATCAACTGAGAATGTTCTTCATCTGAATCATCATCGTTTATAACCTAGTGCACTTTTGATACTTAAGGCTTAGAGGAGATAGGTTTAGTAACATAAGCTTCACCATAACTATCATTAAAAGTTGGAGTTTTCTTTTATCCTTTTAATTTGGTTCGTGCCATTGTACGAGCGATGGATGAGGTGTAGAAGATTTGAGATAAAAATAGAGAGTTGGAATGCAAAGAGTCTAGAGTAGCGTTTCGAAGAACAATGAGGGTGAGTATAGGAGAGAAGTTTGTTTTTGGTATATTAGGAGTTTCTTAAGTGTTGATCTTGTGTGAAGATGAATGATCGCATGCTAATACAGGAATTGTGATTATTTGCGTATCTTCTGACAGATCCGTACTATCACTTGTTAGAGAGTGGCTTAGTGAGAATGTTAATTACTTAATTCTCAGTATTAACATGTAAAAGATCAATAGTTCTTTATAAAACATGATCTCTAAGAAAATGATGTTTGATTTCTATATGCTTAGTTCTAGAATGATGCATAAGATTTTTAAAAAGATTTATAGCACTTGTATTATCATATAATATAGGAATATGAGAAAAGTTTAGAGAAAAATCTTGTAGTTGATGCTCCATCCATAAGATTTGAGCACAACAGCTAGCAGTTGTTATATATTCCACTTCAGTCGTTAAAAGCGCTATATAATTTTGCTTCTTACAGGAGCAAGATACTAGACATCCTCTAAGAAATTGACAATGACCACTTGTGCTTTTTTGATCGACTGTATAACTTGCATAATCTGCATCACAATAGCCCACTATGTCAAATGAATCAGTTTTTGAATACCATAGTACAAAATCCATAATTCTGTGGAGATATTGAAAGTTTCTTTTGACTGCTTAAAATATGGCTTTCTTTTAGATTTGATTGAAAGTGTATGCAAAGACACACGCTAAGCATAATGTCTGGTTTTGAGATTGTAAGATATATTAGTGATTCAATCATTCCTTTATGCTTTGTCTCATCCGTAGCTTTGCCTTCTTAGTCTTTATTAAGTTTAGTTCTAGTGTACATTGGAGTACCTATCGGTTTGGCATTTTCAAAATGATATTTCGTGATGTGTTCCTTTGTGTATTTGTCTTGGCTAATGAAGTTTCCTTTTTCTATTTGTATGATTTACAATCTGAAAAAAAAAAGATAATTCTCTTATCATGCTCATTTCAAACTTCCCCTGCATTAATGCTAAAAATTCTTCACAAAAGGATGGATTAGTGGCACCAAATATTATATAATTATCATCAAAATCATTAATCATAATCTTTGAGCTAACAACTCCACATTCTCATCCATTTGTGCACTTCTCCTCCAAATTCTCTTATATTTGTACACCTTCTACCTTGACATTCTCATTCGTTTTGCACCTTGCTGTTTCATATTCTCATCATCATCATCAACAGCAACAACATAAATAGGTGTGTCTACATGATGAGTTATGTATACATCAACAATCCCGTGTATTTGCATTATGTTTGCTAGCCTAATACATCTTTCCTTTGAGTCAATCACTTTCAATAAGCCCTTAAAGTTTAAACCAGGTTCTCTATAATATTCCTTATTAATTTTATCATACCCTAACTCCATTATCATCTCATTTATTGGTCTATTACTAACAAACTCAACATCAATTTTGTTAAATGTAACAATATCCCCACCAACATATGTAAATTCAGGCTCTAACAAAAAATTTCCACCATGAAAAAGCCTTATACTTCCTTATTGAGCCATTAAAACCTATAAACATAAGCATACACGCATTTTAAATGAAAAAAAGCAATGCAATGATTAAAAAATAGCATGTTCATTATCATAAATAGTTCATAACTCCATTGATGCAATTATAGTTAATCCTTATAGATTTCAATAGTACTATATTTGCTTTAAAAGTTAAAAGAAATCTTAACATGAGGGAACTATAAGCATGTAACTTATTTGATTGGCAATTCTAAGAGTTTTTCAAGGATTATCATAAAAACAATTATATTAGAAACTATTTTATGAAGATTGATTTCCACAAAGCATGTTACTTATTTTATTGACAATTTATGTTGCAATATTTGTATGATTTTAGATCCCTCTATTCATTTATAAAATTGAGTAATGCATCACTACTCCTACTGATAGAATTCTCATTAACACTGAGCTTATACAACTTATTAAAAGAGCTAAAGGAATCATATAAGGTGATCTCTTTCCTTTTTTTTAATTTTGCATTAAAGTTCTTACAAGGCTAATTAATCATAATATAAGGAAAGAGGACAACTTTATGTTTTATAGCATGTTTAAACAATTGGGAATTTTTAGTCTTTCCTTTGTTGATGACCTGATTCTTATGGAGCTGACCCTAACTTAGTTTCTTATCTAATCAACTCTCCTAACTCCTTTTACGAACTCTCAAGTTTGACTATCAACAAAGATAAAAACCACCTTTTGGTTTCAATAAGTACTAAAAATTATCTCTTTAAGTCTTATTAAAACTTCTACTATTAAGAGGATCTCTTACAATGTATGATGCAGAAGAGAAATGAGCATTAGAATAATAATTGTCTTTCATTTACTGTTAAGGTACAACTTGTTATCTCTATTTAGAACAACTTTTATGTATATTGGCTCTTCTACTTGGTTTTACCTAAGAAAAAAATTTAAAGGCAATACTATTTTTTTAGAGTTTTATGACATGCCTCCTTGCTTCCAGTTTTAGTTTCTTAGTTAGTATTAGGTGCAGCATATATGTTTATTGCTCTTTCTCCATGAGTTATAGATTGTTAGTTACAAAAGCTAGTTAATTAATTGTTTTGAATCCTTGTCTAGGAGAAGGAGCATGTGCTGATCATAAAACATCCAAAACACAACAACAAATTACAGGCCCACAATAGGGACCAAAAAGCAGTCAAATAAACATTCAGGACCACATGCAACAATAAACTAACGGCAACAAGCATTATTTAACACATACCAATAATGACCACATGTGCAACCCACATGAAGCAAGCATCATAAACACACAAAAATACCTATCATACAACAATAATCAAATCTAACATACCCGATTAACTCAACACACTTTGATGCTCATGACTTCTCTCAAGGATTGCTGACCATTACTTTGCACGAATGATGCTTCCATTGACCAACTTCACCGTTACTGACCAATAACGATGGAGAACGATGACTGATTATTAGAAGCTTGTTGAAGAAATTATGTGACAGTTCCAAATACTCATGTGTTTCATTAATTGTTAAATTTGTGTTCACTAATCTTTGTTAAGTTAATAATAATTTTTTATTCAACTAATAACATGATTAAATTTTGATAGGATTAAGAAAATAATATGTAATCTAATCTTTCTAGTTAAGGTCTGGTTAACATTTAATATAAATGGTGGGTCCCATAGTTAATATTAAATTAAAAATTTCTTTAATTTAATTATAATATGGGTCCTACTTGCCATGTCATTGTCGACGTGACAAAAGGGCCCCTATTCTTTTTAATAAAATAATATTTATTAAGTGCCAATAAAAAGGTTTGAACTTTCAAGGGTAAACTTTAATGTTTTCTAAATATTAGGATTATAATTATTCACTTTAAAATATTAGGATCAAATTTGACGAAAAAACTTAGGATTAAAGTGACCCTTTGGCCTAAAGGAAAGTGTTAAATAGTGCTTCAAATTAGTATAACACCATGAAAGTGGGCACATTTGTTCTCATCCTTTAAATCATATTTTCCTCTTCTTTTGTACTAGTTAAAGCAAGTCTCCACTTTTCTACTTCCCATTTTTTCATTTAATAGCTTATTTTAACTTTCATCGTGTTAATTGTAAGCCTATATATAGACATGTCATTTTAATCAATGCAATGAAGAAACTTGTGTGAAAAAGCTGTCCTCTTCTTTTATTGCAACTTCTTTAATACTCTCGTCATAGTTATCTCTTCTTGTCCCATTTTTAGAACTCCCCCCAACACATTTATCATTAAGTAAAAATGATATATTCTTATCTCCTACATAAGCTTTAAAAACAAACAAAAAAGAGAAAAACTGCGTCGTAGTATTTCTATCCACCGTACGAGCAGACTACAAATGTCTGGATGAAGTTATCGTTATCCACAAGAATTGACACAAGAAGGCGCTTTACTTGAGATGGATGGTCGAACTCTTCTGGTTGCGTCTGAACGTTCCCACTGGATCTGCCTTCTCTGTACTTTGAACGAGAGTGATGAAGGGTCAAGTCTAGCAGCTTGAACAGGGATTTTCTCCAACGAGAACGATAGTATGAAAAGTAGGGATATGAGTGAAAGGATGAAGAAGGATTTATGGTAACAGCCCATTTTGACAACAAAACACAAGATAAGAGAAACAAGAGCAGCGTGTTATATTATATAGAAACAGGTGATGAAGATACAATTCCTATTTAATTAGATATGGAATTGGAACTGAAAGAGATAGCAGATGGGATTAATGATAGATGTGGAAGGAAAAGATTCTTGAAGTAGTTGTTTTCATGGTGACAGTGAAGTCAAAGTGTTCGGCTTCCCAAGTGGACTTTCTCATCAGATGCTTTAAGCGTATTTGCATCGACCATGTTCACTTAAGAGCGCGACGTCTCGTTTCGCGACTTGGAAATAACTTTCGTACATCAACTCTTACGCGGTTTGTTATCTTCTCGATGACGACTTGAGTGGATCCGTGTGGACTACCACGTAATACTAAAGCTGTTCATTGAATTAATGCGAAACTTGCGTGGTTTAACAAAAATAATTCAATATACATAATTCTTTCCTTATTTATAAATTTTCTGAATTCAACTATACAAAATCATACTTATTAATGATCTTTTTGTGCCTTCACGCTTCAACTGCACATTCTAATCTTAAATAACATAATCTTAAAGAATATATAAAATCCAGCCATACGTATCAATTAAATAAATATCATAACAAAATAAACATAAAATTATACATATAAAATAAAAATATCTATAACTGTATTATATGATATAAACCAATTATTCAAAATAGTATCAAAACAAGTAGTCATGCCAATGCAACATACTGAAATAATCATTAAAAATGCGATTTCTGTGGTGCTAAACTAACATATAAAGCCTTATATCAAGTGGATAGAATCGTAACCACCTCATTCTGATGTTAACTAATCTTGATTGATCAACAGATTGATTCTTGCCTCAGTCTAGACCTGGAAAATTTGCCTCGTTTAATGAAATACATAGCCCCAAATAACCTAATGCACGTGCACAACAGTCACTCTTTTAGAAACTCAAATTATATAAATAAAAAATTTCAATCATTCAAAGCACACACGCACTCTCTCTATATATATATATGAGCCACCTAACCATAAAAACATGTTCATATATGATTTAATTTAAAAATAACTATAGGTGTGCACCAATACTTTAAATTATAAATCACATGCCTATTAGTATCTACATGTTCACAAATCATAAAACACGCGCACACACACACACACATACAAATCTCATAAACTTAACCCTCAAAATTATCAATTTAACAAAAAATTTAATTCTTTTGAATACCTTGAATTAGAGTTTTTCACTAATCTACCTAAAAAAATTAAAGGAGAAAAATAGTTAATCAAAAACAAACTAAGCATTTAACATGAAAATAACAAAAATTAAACTTATAACAACCCAATGAACATATGCTACCAGTTTTTGTACGAAAAATACTTGTAATTCATTCCTGTTATAGAGTCATTTGTCCTCTACCTAAATCTCTCCTAAATTCATCTATATATAGCTTGAAATCCATTCTTTTTGTTTGAAAATCATCCTTAAAGCTATTGTCCACACTTTTCCCTTGTTTTCTTTCGTTAATCCCTTTTATTTTTGTGAAAAATGTCAACTAATGTCATTAGAATCTATTTTTAAAAAACAAAGAATCGTAGACATAAGCAAGTTGATGGTAGGGATCTAACTAGAATCATTGGCTTTTATAAACTTTTAAATAACTTTAATTTGATGTTCTTATAAAAACTATGATAAAGATATTGAATAATATTTGCTAGTGACACGAAATAAATTTGCAAACTTCTTTCTATAAAATTGATACTATAATATTCTAAAGAATATTTCAAGTCTAGAAGTCACTTCAAATTTAATTGTATGTCCAAATTTTATAAATAGTATCATAGTACAAATCAAATATCCATTTTCAAAAGTAACAAATCAAATTAAAATTAACTTAATCATCAATGCTCATGATTATTTTCCTAAATAAATCAAATCACAAAACAACCAAACTTATTATGAACTATCTTGATCAATATTCTTTTAAAGTTAAAAATTTTATCAAAATTGTTCCTTATTAAGCTAATTATAACAAAATTTATATGTATAAGTAATTAATTCCTTTCCCTACTCTTGAATTGATATTTTCCCCAATGTACATGACATATAAGAACAACAAAAAACTAAAAATGACAGAAAAGAGAGAAATAAGGATAATTGGTACTCCCCTGATAATAAAATTTTTTGTAGCTGCTGGCAATATATATATCACAATCCAACAATGAAAGAACATCAAAGCGTACTTAAATCTACGAATTTAAACCACTTTTAACTTAAAATACATAAATCATTAGGTTACCTCCTAATAAGCATTATTTAATATCTATAGCTAGATATGGCCACTAATTAGAGCAATTCATTGAAAAACATTATATGAATGTGCTTCACACTATCATTCTTAAAGTAGTGCTTCAACTCCTGTCCATTGAGCATAAATACATTATTATCATTGACTTTAACTTTAATGGCACCATAGGATTGCAATTTTGTCACTATCAATGGCCCAGAACATCGAGACTTCAATTTTTCCTAAAAACAATTTAAAGCAAGAGTTAAAAAGTAAACCTTTTATCCCACTTTAAACTCCTTCCTAAGGATATTATTGCCATGAAATGCTTTTGACTACTACTTGTAAATTTGGGCATTTTCAAAGGATTCCCTCTAGAACTCATTAAGCTCATTTATCTAGAGAAGTCTCTTCCCACCATCCAACTTTAAGTTAAGGTTGAGTTTCTTTACCATCCATAAAGCCTTATACTCGATCTTAATCAAAAGGTGACAAGATTTGTTAAACATTAATTGATAAGAAGATATCCCTAAGAAAGTCTTACAAGTTTTCATATAAGCTAAAGAGTATCATCAAGTTTTAATGCCCAATCCTCTAGAAGGATTGATCTTTTTTCTACGATTTGTTTAAACTCTAAGTAAGATACTTCAATTTAGACCCTTGTTTGAGGATGATAAGATCTGGAAGTCTTGAAAATGCACTTATTCTTCATCAGAAGGGCCTTGGATAAGGAATTTTAAAAGTGAGCACCATTATCACTAATGACAACTTGAGGTACATTTATTGTTGTAGGAAGGGTAAATAGCTCCATAAAGTCTATGCCCTATATATTAAAAGGTCTAATTCTAGAGCCAGGTTGTTTTCCGATATTTCCTATCCTTTAACATTGTTCATACATAATTATAAAGCTCATAGCATCCTTGAATAATATAGTTCAATAAAACCCACATTGCAAGACTTTAGTAGCAGTTTTGTCAATACTATAGTGTCCACCATAAGGACATGAATGACATTGATGTAAAATATATCTCAAACTCCTCTTCAAGTACACATCTCCCAATAACCCCATTGACATATTGTTAGAGCATCAAAGGATCTTCTTAATAGTAAAATTTAACTTTTGAAAGGAATTTCTTCCTCTAATGATATGAAAGATCTTATAGGATAATTTCAAATATAAGCAAGTTCACAAAATTCACAAACTAAGGGGTTTCATTATGTTGAACAACCCAAAGCCTCTCATCAAAAAATTGATCATCTATAAGTTCCCCATCTATATGATCTACTTGCTCTAACCTCAACAAGTGATTTGCCATTAGGTTTTGTGACACTTTCTTATTTGTGATTTCCAGGTTAAATTCCTCGAAATGAAGAATACCTTTTTAGATAATAGATATTCTAAAGATAAATTTTCTATGTAAACAATCACATTAGAGCGAACAAGATAAGGTTTAAATTTCTCAAAAGAAAATACTACATTTAGAAGTTCTTTCTCGTTGGTAGCATAATTAATCTGCGCATCATTAAGAACTTTACTGGCATAATATATATCGTGAAGTTTTTTCAATCCTTTTGTAGCCTAAAATAGCCCTTATTGTGTAATATTTATCATCACACATTAACTTAAATAGAAGGTTCTAATTAGAAGCAACCATGATAGGATACAAAGTTTGATCCTTTTTTTCAACTAGATAATTACATTAAAATATTCATTAGTAAACTTAAAAGGAACATTTATTTATAATCAATAATAAAGGGGCTTAGTAATTTTAGAGAAATATTTTATAAAATACTGATAAAACCCATTATGTCCAGAAAAACTAGTGACTATACAGACTAATGTCAAAAGGGGTAATCTCTTTATAACTTCCACTTTTAACTTAATCCATGTCAATCCCATGAATCAAAATCCTATATCCTAACATTATTCCTTATTATTCCATAAAATGACATTTTCTTAGTTAAACACCAAATTGGTTCCATCACATCTTTGCAACACCTGTTTTGCATTAAATAAGAAACCATTAAGACTCAAAAACAGAAAAGTTTTCCATGAATACCTTGACTAATTCCTTTACCATGTAAGAGAAAATTGCTATCATACACCATCTAGAAAGTTGGCTGGTGCATTGCATAATACAAAAGACATCCTTAAATTAATGAAAGTGTCATAGGGATATGTAAAGGTTGTCTTCTCTTAATCATTTAGCATAATTAAGATTTGGTTATATCCCAAATATCCATTAAGGAAGCAATAAAACTCAATTCCTACCAATCTTTATAACATCTAGTCAATAAAAGTAGAGGTTAGTGATCCTTCTAAATAGTAACATTCAACTTTCTGTAATCAATGTACACCCTTTATCCAATGACAGTCTTAATAAGGATCAACTTATTCTTATTATTGGTCACTATGGTCATGTCTTCCTTTTGTAAAAATTAAAGTAAGGATGATATGATGAAACAAAGAGTATTTTTCTATACATATTGGGCTACACCAAGATTCTGCTTTGAGTTCCTTTATGTTTGTAGTAGTAATTGATGAGCTCACCAAGAACATCAAAGGAGATGTGTCTTGGTGTATGTTATTTACTGATGACATTGTTTTAGTGGATGGGATAAAAGAGGGGTCAATGCCAAGTTTGAAATTTGGAGGGATACATTAGAATCAAAGAGTTTTAGACTGAGTAAGACAAAGAATGAGTATGTGGAGTGTAACTTTTTAGGACATAGGGTGGTTACAGAAGTGGAGGTAAAGATTAGTTCATAATTTATACCACAGAATGAGTGTTTTAAATAATTAGGATCTATCATTCAGAGCAACGGAGAAATTGATAAAGACACAGTTCACTGTATTAGATCAGGGTGGCTAAAATGGAGAGGTGCTTCATGAGTTTTGTGTGACTAAAAAATACCACTTAAGTTTAATAGCAAATTCTATTGTTTAACAATTAGGCTGGCCATGCTCTATGGGCCAGAGTGTTGGCCCGTCAAACAAGTTTATAGTCATAAACTAATGGTAACGAAGATGAGGATGCTTCGTTGAATGTGCAACCTTACTAAAGGAAAAAGGTAAAGAATGTAATGGTAAGGAACAGACTAAAGGTAGCTAATATTATGGACAAATTAAGAGAGAAAAGACTTAAGTGGTTTAGGCATGTTAAGAGGAGACACCCAGATGTTCTAGTGAGAAGATGCAAGGGGATCGTACTTAGAGATTGTAAGAGGAAAATAGGGAGATCTAAGAAGAATTAGGGGCAGGTGATTAAAACAGATATGACAATATTGGAAATTACCGAAGACATGACCCACGATAGAAAACTTTGGCATGATAGGATTCAGGTAGAAGATCCCTCGTAAAGAGATCCTGGTAGTTCTCTTATATCTTTTAACTCTTGCTATTGTAGTTAGCTAAGTGGTAATTACGTATTCTTTTTGTTGTAGTAGTAGTAGTTGTTGTTGTTGTTATTGTTCTTAGTATTTTTATTATTATCATTAGTGTTGTTATTATTATTATTATATTTATGATTATTAATGTTAGGATGATAATAATGATGATGATGATGATTATTATTATTATTATTATTATTATATATTAGTTATTTTATTGTATTTTATTTTTCTTATTATTATCATCATCATCATCTATTTATTTTAATTTTAATTTCTTTTTTTGGTTTTTTAATTTTTCTTTTTATTATTTATTTATTTATTTATTATTTTCATTTCTTCATGTGGGTCATTTGGAAACAACTTCTTTATTAATTAGGGGCAAGGCTGCATACTCCTAAACCTCCCCAAACCTACATCTCAACGAAATTTCTACTGGGTGTTGTCGCTATATAGTCATGTGTTCCTTCTTCAATATAACCTAAACATGACTCACCTAAGAGCTATTAGAATTATGGTATATAATTCTTGAATCTAGGAGTTTAGTTACCTTATATTGTAGAATTACTTCTTTCATATTCAGATCGATTTCTTACTGGTTCTCTACACCAAACTTATGATTATCCTTTAAAAGGATACAATGATATATTAATATCATGAATATCTAAGATAGTCCATGCAATCACTATATTTTGCTCTCGTATAACCCCTTAAGCAACTTATCATCCTAAATGGAACTTAAAGATGAAGAAATAATAATAGGATAAGTGTTATTTTCTCCTAAAGATACAAACACAAGTGAGAAAGCAAGGTACTTTTGGGATAAATGGCACGGGTTTAGGCTATCCTTCCCTTAAGTCCTAAAAAATACGAGAAATTAGGTTCTATAGCCCTCATCTTTTAACCTAAAAGCATAATTAACAAGGTTAGAATCCTCCTCTTTTCTATTAAGTTCTAAAGCTAAAAATGTTTCCAAAGGTTCAATATAAATAACTTTGGTTAAGTCATCATGCACAATAGAATCAACAACACTGATCCTATAAAAAAAAGTGTCATCAAGGGAAGGCCCTTTAAAGTACCTACAAATGGTGAACTTCTCCTTGTTATTGCCTATCCTAAACATAAATTTTCCTATAGATACATCAATTGATGCCCCTCTAGTAGCTATAAATAATCTCTCCAAGATGTTATGAACCTTAATGTTATACTATATGTGTATTATCAAAAAATATTCAAGAAAAGTTAATTTTCCTACTTTAACAAGTAAGTTTTCCACTATCCTAATTAGGTATCAAATGAACCTATCAATTAGTTAAAGTGACATTGTTATAATTGAGTTTTCCTATTTTAAGCTTTTTGAAAAGAGATAAAGGTATAAGGTTAAAACTTGCATCTACATCACATATGCATTTATAAATATTGGAAACACACAAAATGAAATGGAATAACAACCCTCCTCGATCCTTTAACTTTGTAGGTAGTTTGTTTTGCAACATTACACTACTCAGTTAAAAGTATTGTAACATAATTTTTAAGTTTGTTTTTTGTTGGAGACGATATCCTTTAAAAATTTTGTATAGGATGACATTTTTAGTTAACTATTTAGCAAATGGGATATTGATGTGCAATTTCTTAAAAATATTTAGGAATTTCTTGAAATTGTTCATATACTTCCTCTTTTTCAACCTCTAAGGGTATATAATGGGTGGAATATATGGTTTACCGAAGGATTATGGTGTTTACTACTCCAAACTAGTGTTGGAAGTAAATGAGACTAGTGTTAAAGTCGTATTGTTCACCAACTTTGACCTTTAAATTTTAATCACCTTATACTTTTCCTTAGGCTTCTTTGACCTTTGTATTTACTTTTTATTAGTGGCTGCAGCATTAAGTGTTTTGTTACTCTTCAATGTGATGGATTACACTCTCTCTTTTAAGTTTACCTCTTACTTTGACCTTTGTCACCTACCATCTTGGCTAATTATTTCACTTGCACCTCCTAATTGTGGTGAAGAGTTTAATGGTACCACTTTATCAAGTTGGCTTATATGAGACTTAAGTTTTTCTAAGTTATATAATTTTATATTGAGGAAAGAAATATATTGCTTGAGCATCTCTTCCAAACCTTTATCCTATGAATATGGTAGTTGATAAAATTAAGGTCTTAATTTTTTGAACTCAGGTGATCATATATATCTACCTGCTCCAACTTCTTGCTCTTTCCAAGATAAATTTAGGTGATTTCTCATTCCATAATTATAAGTATTTAAGAAAAGATAATTCTTAATAACTCGTTTTCCCCATAAATAGCCATATTGTTTGCATCTTCATAGTAATTTGAGGTAGGCTTCACATTCATACATGCATGGAAGGATACCCATGTATGCCACATTGATAACATGCCTCCCTATTTTTTATGTCTCGATTCACCTATTTAAAAATATCCACAACTTATGATGTTAAGTTTTAAAATGTTTAAACTTTAAAAGCTTTTGATTTTTTCTTTACAACGTTAGTTGAAGAATTCTTGGTCAAAGTTTCAATGATTTCCTTAACTTTCTCAATGATTTTTATAGAGATATGTGCCTCTTATAGCAGTGTTAACCAAGATAAGAAATTTGAGAGGAAGACTTTCATAGAAAAATTACATAACCAATTATAAAGAATATTGATGGTGTAGGATTTGGTTAAGAAAAGATCTATATCTCTCCTAATGTTTATGGAGTGCTTCTCCCTCTTTTTGTTCAAAATTTTGAATATATATCCTAAGCCTAATGATCTTATGTAGAGGAAATAATCTCAATATAAAAGCATTATATTCTTAGTCCTAATCCTTAAAAAAATCAATATTGATTGAAAGCAAAAAGATCTAGCTTAATCTCATATGTAATATGAGACACATCTTATATACAACTTATCTTTAATAAGATCATTCGAAGAAAGTGTCTTGATCTCAAAACGAAATTCCTTAATAAAGGTGATAATATTTTTCCAAGATAATCCACTAAAATTTAATGACAGGTGAAGATGGACTTGTTTAAGCTAGTAATTCCTTAACTTTTAACTCAACCTGATATATGAAGGATTAGCATTTATAACATCCATCTGAATATTTCCTATGCAAATTATAGGTTACTATTGCTCCCAACCCAAATAAAGACAATGTTGTTAGCACCATTGTTGTCAATGATTATAGTATTATGATTTGCAACATCTCTCTTCTCCTTCTTGTGTTGTTTCATTTACAGTTCCACTCAATTTTAAGGTTAATAGGAAGTGGATTGTCCAAATTTATGTTTTTAGATCTCATATAGGGATGTCAATGGCCAGGCCAACCCAACCCACCTTATATTTAAAAAATATTCAAAAATGATGTCATTTTTGATGTTACGATTGGGCCACAAGCTAGGCTGGTTGGCCCATGCTTAGCCCGACCTCAATTGGGTCGACCAATTTTGGCCCGCGACTCGGTCAACATGGGCCAAAATTGACATTCCTAATTAAATATCTCTCATCAACTACCTAATAATAAAAAGGAAGATAATATTACAACAAAGCTAAACTTAACAAAATAGTAATTAAAATAGTTTCCGCAATAACATAAAAAACCTGATCACCTAAATTTGCAATGTGTAAAATCAAATGTAGTAATTTTAAACCTAAAGGATTCCAAGTTATTGTTCCCTCACTAATTCAATTACTAAATTTAACAATCCTAGCAAAGCAATGAAATAAATTTAACAAAGTTTTATAAAAGGTAACTAAATTACTAAACTAACTGAAGTAATGTGATTAACTATAAAAAAGAAATCAATGTAAATAAAATGCTAGTGCTTTAGGGTTCCTTTATAAGGAATTTCAAATGAATTATCAAGGTTGAAAAATTGATTAACCTAAGATATCTATGTCATCTCTTAATGTCATACATGTATATCTAATTAAGCAGTTACCACCTATTGATGTGTAATTAACCTACTTAAATTCATTAAGAATAATTAATCTATTACTTATCACAAGAATGCAAAATATCTCTGTCTTTAAGTCTAGAGTGTTTATTCTTTTAGTGTGTATATTATACTTCATTTTTCAATATTTCATATAAACCCCAAGTTTGAATATGATATAGCCAATCATAAATTTAAGAATCATGCTCAAAGTGAATAGATTCAACCTAATAACAAATAATCATGCATTAATAATTGAAAAATCTAACATGAGTTATTTCTCTAACCTTAACTAGGTATTTATTTGCTAAACATAAAGTAATTGAAATACAAAGGAAATGATATTATCATAACAAAAAATAAACAAGAAAATGTTAGAAGAAATTTCCACAAATTGTTTCCAAGTTGTGATGAAGCTTCCCCTAGTCTTTCCCCAAAGTCTCAAAAATCAACTCAATGCAAGAGCCCTTCACCTAGATCGATTCCAATTTAGTTCATACTTAATTAAAAATGTCTAATAATAATCAAGAGAAAAAGGGTAAAAGATGTCATTATCAAGAATTCTTAAAATTCTAATGTTCTTCGTTGAGTTTTAATGACACCTCCTTCATCTCTATAAAGTTGCTCTTTTATTGTGTCAAAATGCTCAGGTTTGACTCCTTTTGATTGCCCTCTCTTTGATCCCTAAAAGTTCCCTTTTATTCTTATAAAACCTTAAAAAAATTTAAAAAGTCTTGCCTAATACAAGTCTTACATGAACTTATATTGAGCTCACATTCTTCACAAATATAACAAATTGTAATTTTTTAAAAAGTTTTTGTTGATATAGATTTTGAATTTATAAGAAAAAAGTGTTAGAATTTGTTTAAACCTTATCTTGACCAAGTCTGGATGGCAATCAGTGAAGTTATGGTTTCTTAAATTTGAAGAATCATAATAATAAGATCCACACATCAACAAAATATGGGCTAAAATGGCTATAAATAGGATCAAAGTGAAGGATGAAGGGCATCCCAAGTTTTTCATCTCTATTTTATGGCTTTTCACAAAATTCTCTTTTCTTTTTTTTAGTAGACATTAGTATAGTTTCTCTTCACTAGATGTTAGTAGTAGCAATGAGCATTATTGGCTAACTTTTTTTTTAAAATCTTAGTTGAAGTGAAAAATTGGGAGATAATTGGGTCTTATTGCTAAGTGTTTCATCTATTCATATATTGAATTGTTTTTCATTGCTTTTTTATGATTATTTTTATTCATTTCTAATGCACATGATTAGTTTATTGATTGAAATAATCATCTGCTGAATTAAATATTGAATATGTAAAGGTTTAATTTCTTTAATCTTTGTAACAACTAGTGTTAGCTCAAGGTTTGTTTTGAATGATTTTGGTGATAATATATTTCAAATTTTAAATTTGATTCATTTCTCTTTATTTAAATAGGTAACAATATAACTTTTTAAAGGATATAACTTTTAAAAGGATATAAAATCCAGTTATCTATGATAAGATAAATGTTTCCTTTCTTGTAGGAACCTTCTTAATGAACTTACCTGATTTATTAGAAATAATTCCACAATATCTGGAAGGATCTTGCTAATCATATAATTTGACAATAAGCTCTAAGATATTGTCAAATTTTTTTAAATGTCTAGATACTGGAAAATCCTAGCAGAGATGATATCGAAGAGTCTTCAGATTTAATATCAACTCAGAATATAAGTGAAGCAATAACTAGTTGAAGAAAATGTTTATTTAAGGAAGAACCATTGTATTTACAAATAAGTCATATTTTTGAAATACATTAGCGACGTCAATATTCTCAAATGTCATATCTTTATCAAACTCTTTGTGCCTTAGAAAGTGAAATTACTCTATTGCGAGAAATTGTTATTACTTGAAGCTTACATTAAGCAAATCCTATATTCATTGCAAGTTTACAGAGGCTTGTTAAACATTACGAGTGTAGAAGGTTAAAGAACCTTGAAAAACATATAGTTATGAGCTTGGAGAAGCTCATCAAAATTTATTATTTGGAGTTTTATAATGAAATACCTAAGTTGGATATTTAGGGATTAGATATAGGCTTTGTTATAAGTTGAACCAGTATAAATTGACTGTGTTATTCTTTCTCTCTTCTTAACCATTAAATTTTTGCATTATAGTGTCTGTGTTTTCAATTTGCAAGAGGCTCCTTCAGTTTAAGAATTGAATAGGCTCATTTTATTTTAATATTGGAAGAGGTTCCTTTCGTTTTGAACATTAACAAGCTCTTTTCATTTTGAACTTTAATAGGTTCCTTTTATTTACAGACTCCTTTTATTGAAATTTAGCAAGTTGTTATTGTTTACACGAATTAATGGTAACTTGTAAAATTTTTAAGTCACACACAGTTTACCCCCTTTTTATGTGTGTTTGCTTTATCATTTGGTATCAGAGTGAGGTTTCACATTTATTGTGTTTTACAGCATGTGATAGATAATGGAAAACAATTTAAGAAGTCTTGAAGGACAATTTGTCTCAAAGCCTCTTTATTTCAATGGAAACAATTATTCCTATTAGAAAGAGAGAATGACCATTTATCTTCAATTTGTACATATCGAAATTTGGTAAGCAATCAAAGTTTGAGTTGCACCTCTTGTTACTGAAGGCGTAGAAGTACGAACTGATGTTGATAGAAAAATGCACAACTAAATGCTAGTTCAAGAATCATCTGATCTGTGCACTATCTCTAGAAAAGTATGAAAAGATATCCTCCTGTTCTACAACAAAGGAAATGTTGGACAAACTTTAAGTTACTTTTGAAGGAACAAATGAGGTAAAGAAACATAGAATAAGTCTTTTAGTGAATCAATACGAAACTATTTGCGTGAAACAGGGAGAAACTATAGGCGAATTCTTTGTACGTTTCAACAACGTCATCACAATCTTAAATAACTTGGGAAAGATATATCCCAATGAATGAGCTTGTAACAAAGATCTAAAGTCATTTCCAAAGGAATGGATACCTAAGGTGATAGCTCTAGAAAATATAAAGGATCTAGATACTATTTCTCTCGATTAGTTAAGAGGAAATTTAATGATCTAAGAAATTGAGCTTAGGCGAGATGAAGGATCCTCATACAAAAGAGGAATGACATTAAAAGCAACTGATGAATCAAATCCATGAAAGGGTGATGAAAGCGAGACTGGGTTGTAAATAGATGGAGATGATGAATTCAATTTCATGGTCAAAAAATATGCATGCTTCTATAAAAAGAAGCTAATGAAGAAAAGAGAAGGAAATGAGAAAACTTGAAATAATAGGTTCCTATCAAAAGGTAGCAACAATAGTAGCTATACATAAACTTGAAATAATAGGTTCCTATCAAAAGGTAGCAACAATAGTAGCAATACATAAAATAATCAAATCATATGCTATCACTGCAAAAAGCCTGGACACATAAGACTAGAATGTCCTCTTATTCAAAAGGACAAAACAGAGAATAGAATCCAAAAAGCAAGTTATGATTGCAGCTTAGTCGAATGAGGATTTTGAAAACTTTGAAGAAGAAGAGCCTAAAGAAGTCAGCAATGTTTATTTTATGGTTGAATGAGGAGACAATGAGATATATTATTCTAACTCTGATATTGAAATTGATGAATTAAGAAATGCATATCATCAAATGTATGATCATTATAATGAATTAAAAATGCAATATTTCATAAAGGTTGAGAGGTTCAAGAATAATGATGCATCCTTAACGAATAAGATTAAATCATTAGAATCTGTGAATAAGAATTTATTGTTTAAAAATATGCCTCTTGAAAATGATAATACGAAAAAAGTATCTAAAAGGAATTTTTGGAGCAAAAGGTAAGTCAGCTAGAGAATGCATTGCTTGAGAATGATTTTGTTAATGTAAAACAATTAGAAGAAAATTTTGTTGTTCTAAAACTTGAGAAAGAGAAATTAACTAAAAAAAATCATTTCTATAAAAAAAGATCTTGCTAATTTTGTTAATGGAAGGAATAATCTTAATGCGTTACTTGGGAAGGGTAAAGGTGTCTTTGATAAGGATGGAATAGGATATGATGAAAATAATAATATTAGGCCATACAAGAATTTCTTTGCTAAATCCAGCAGTAGCTATAGTCAAAGCAGCAAGAACTTGATAAATGGCAAAAATTATAGTAATTCTTATTCATCTATTTTGTGCATTTACTATGGTAGACATGGTTATCTTAGTCATTCCTATTACTTTCGAAGAATGAAGAAATTTTCTCAAATGTATGTTTGGAGACCAAAAGGTCAAATTACTAACTTGGAAGAACCTGGAAAAATTCAGATACCTAAAATGAGATAATACATTCTACAGATATGCTTTGGAACAAAGACAAGAGAAAATCAATGGATAGTTGATAATGGTTGTTTGAGACACATGACAGGTGAAATATTACATTTTAACTATATTGAAAGGAAAGATGGAGGTAATGTTGTCTTTGTCAAAAAAACAAGGCAAAAGTCACTAGAATTGGTAAATTGGTGATTCTAATTATGCTTCTATTGATAACGTTCTTTATGTTGAAAGATTGAAACATAACTTGTTAAGTGTAAGTCAATTATGTAATAAGGGATATAGAGTAACTTTCTATGCATCCCATTATGAAATAATTAATAATCTTAATGATAATATTGTATTTGTTGGTCCTAGAAATTAGAATATATATTATGCTCAATTGGAAAACATGTCTTTATAAAATACTAAGTGTTTTGTTTCACTACAAAAGGATTCGTTGATCTTACATAGAAGATTTGGACATGCTAGTATAAGCATCTTATCAAAATTATCCAAAAATGGTTTAGTAAGAGGATTATCGAATTTGAAGTTTGAGAGTAATCAGGTTTGTGAAGCTTGTTTAAAAGGACAAAAAATTAGAAGTAGCTTTCCTCCTAAAAATATTGTTTCTACTAACCAATTGCTTGAACTTCTACATATGGATTTATTTGGTCCTACTAGGACTCAAAGCTTTGGTGGTAAACACTATAATTTTGCTATAGTAGATGGTTATTCTGGATTTACGTGGTTTTATTTCATATCAAATAAGGATGATAGTTTTAAAGTTTTTAAGAAGTTTTGCAGAAAAATTCATATTGAAAAAGAGTACTGAATTACATCAATTCAAAGTGATCATGGAGAAAATTTTGATAACAAAAAATTTGAAGATTTCTGTAATGAAAATGATATAACTCATATTTTTTCCTGCTCAAGAACTCCTCAGTAGAATGGAATTTTTGAGATAAAGAATATGACTCTTGTTGATAGGGCCAGGACAATGTTGTGTGAAAGTGGTCTACCTCATAGTTTCTAGGCAGAAGTTGTATCTACTGCTTGTTACATACTTAATAGGTTCCTTATAAGACCTATTCTTAAAAGACCCCCTATGAGTTATGGAAAGGAAGAAAACTTAATGTTGCTTACTTTTAAGCGTTTCGCTGCAAGTACGTTGTATTAAATAATGGAAAAGACAACCTTGAAAATTTTAATGGGAGACTAGATGAAGATATTTTTCTAGGTTACAGTACTACTAACAAAAGATTTAGAGTTTATAATAAAAGAATAAAGAGGATAGAAGAATCAATGCAAGTGGTATTTGATGAAGCATTACCCTCGACAACAATAGCTAATTCAGATGCTGAAGAGAATCCTTTAGTTCCTAAAATTATATCACTGGCTCAAACCACACCTATAGTACCTTCAGAATTATAAGATCAAGAAGGCTCTTCTAAAGTTAGGATAGAGCAGGCTCCTTGTCCAAGAACATCTCAACAGGAGCCTATGTAACAAAGAACACTAAGATAATGGAGAGGTCTTGATACACTTCAGTATATTCTGGGAGGCCCTTTTGAAAGTCTAAGAACTATATCATCTTTCAAAAACAATTATGTTTCCCTCATTTCATAATTAGAACTAAAGACTATTGAAAAGGCTCTTATGAATGAAAATTGGGTATCAGCTATAAAAGACGAATTAAATCAGTTTGACAAGAACAAAGTTTAGAATCTAGTACCTCGTCCACAAAACAAGTCAATCATTGGAACTCATTGGGTATTTCGAAACAAACTTGACAAAAATAGTAAGGTAGTAACAAACAAAACTAGACTTGTAGCTCAAGGTTATAATCAACAGGAAGGTATTGATCTTGATGAGACTTATGCACCTCTTACTAAATTAAAATCAATTAGAATTTTATTTGCTTTTGTATGTTATAGAAATTTCAAATTATTCCAAATGGATGTCAAAATTGCCTTCTTAAATGGATATATTAATGAAGAAGTACTTGTTAAGCAACCTTTAGCTTTTGAAAATGAAAACCATCTTGATTACGTTATGAAGTTAACTAAAGCTTTGTATGGTCTAAAACAGGCTCCATAAGTATGGTATGAGAGGTCAAGTAACTTTTTGCTTGAGAATAACTTTGGAAGAGGAAAAGTAGATAAAACCTTATTTATTAAGAAAAAGGAGGATTATTTAGTCATAGTGCAAATATATGTTGATGAGATGATATTTGGTGATACTAATCTATCCTTTAGTAAAGAATTATCAGCCTTAATGCAGGGGGAGTTTGAAATGAGTATGATGGAAGAACTATCATTCTTTATTGGGTTGCAAATTAGGTAAACAAAAAAAGGATTCTTCATTAGTCAAGACAAATACACTAAGGAACTGATCAAGAAATATTATTTTAAGAATGTCAAAATAATGGGTACTCCTATGTATACTGGAGTTAAAATTGATAAGGATGAAGAAGGTAAGGTTACAAATGAGACAAAGTACAGATGAATGATTGGATCACTTTTATATCTTACAAGCTTAAGACCAGATATTATGCTTAGCGTATGTCTTTGTAAACGCTTTCAATCAAATCCAAAAGAAAGCTACCTTTAAGTAGTCAAAAGGATCTTTCACTGTCTTCTTGGAACTATGGATTTTGAATTATGGTATCCAAAAATTAATTCATTTAACATAGTTGGCTATTATGATGAAGATTATGCAGTTGATAAAGTTGATAGGAAAAGTATAAGTGGTCACTGTCAATTTCTTAGAGGTTGTCTAGTTTCTTGGTCTTGTAAGAAACAAAATTACACAATGCTTTCGACAACTGAAGTAAAATATATAGCAGCTGCCAGTTATTATGCTCAAATCATATGGATGAAACATCAACTATAGGATTTTTCTCTGAACTTTGATCATATACCTATACTATGTGACAGTATAAGTGCAATCAATCTTTCTAAAAATCTTGTACATTATTCTAGAACTAAGCATATAGAAATCAAACATCATCTTTTTAGAGATCATGTTTTAGAAGGAACCATTAATCTTTTGCATGTTAAAACAGAAAATTAAGTAGCTGATATCTTTACTAAGCTACTTTCTAAAGATATATTTTGATTGTTAAGAAAAGAGCTTGGCATGTACAGATTATCTAATATTTAACTCTGTATGAAGATTCTATGCTACTTCTTTTTGCAAATATTAATAGGCTCTTTCTAATATGTTCTTTATCAAGCTCCTCTTAATTTAATAGGATAGAATACATGTTTCTTAAAAAGGCAGTTATTAAATAGTGTTGTTTTAGTTTTTAAAATGTGCGCACTATTTTTTCTGTTTTCCGTATGTGACTAATAGAAGATACGTAGAGGATCGCACCTCCTCTAATAACTTATACATTTGTTTATCTTTATACGAAATTCATGCTTAAGAACTGTTTAGTATATCTTGAAAAGGTTTCTTCCTTCTACTTATTTTCATCTTTCTTAGAAGCGCCTTTTACCTCTCTACAGTTAAACTCGCTATTTTTCTCAAATCTATTAAATCTCACTAGCTTACTTGAACTGGCACGAATAAAGTCCAAGGGACAAAAGAAAACTTTGACACCCACTACTAGCCATGGCGAAACTCTCCACCATGAACAGGAGTTTGAAAATTTTGCTTCTGAATCATCTTCTCTATCACCAACAGTAGGATGGCTAAACACCCCTACTGAACTTACTTCTATCACCTCTATTAAAAAGCCTCAAGTTTTAGAAGCATCCATTTAGGAGACTCTATAAAAGAGAAAGAAAAAGATTTTAGCTATTTTGTCTTTTCTTGAAGAATCATATTCTGATTCATCTTTCAGACACAATGAGCCAACAATTAAGTAGCAATATGTCTCTGAATATGATGAAGAAAGTTCTGATAACTCAAACCCTAGCTCGTCAGAAAAAAGAGGCAGACAAAGAAAAAGAAGATGAAAAATCTTCTAGTAAGGGGACCTAACGAGAAAGGTAAGATTCCATTCTCATTCACTGCCTACTCTCACTTTGCATGCTCCCCTCTGTCTATTATTTCTTCACCACCATTGACTACTCCTTGACCTAGTCCCATAGGTTAAAAATTGCCTGAAGTTTCATTAATGATAATGGTTCAGATGAAGAACTTGTTCATTTAATAAGGAATCCATTAACTAGAGGAAGCTTTGCAAAGCAGGTTGAGAAAGAATTTGAAAAAGAAAAAAGCCCTGACATTGAACCAAAGGACGAAGAAAAATCTGAGAAGAGAAAAAGAGAAGAGATAAGAAAAGTAAAAGTGCCTATTATTGAAGAGAATGTTGAGGACCCTATTACTCAGAATGAACTATTTTATGAAGAAATTCCAAAGACAAAGAGGTTAAAAACAAAGAAACTCACTATACATAAGAAAGGAGTGTCTTTAGCACCGATCAAGATGTTTCAGTCAATGGAAGATGAAGCATAATACAAAATGCGCTACAAAAAGTGAAAAGTGGTTGCTGGATGTGTTTTGCCTCCTCTCTTATTCGATGATATTGATATTCTCATCTCTCTTTATTTTCTTACTGTTGGTTGGCACAATTTTTGAATTTGGATGAGACAGTGAGTGATGATTTAGTTAGAACATTTTATACACACATAAGAAAATATGAAATTGATGGAATGTTGGCAATTGTCTCTTGGGTATGTGAGTTTGATATTTTGATAATTGAGGAAATCTTGGGAAACCTACTGAATATAACTCCCATAGGAAGAACTAACTTTCCCTGTCATAAGTGGCACATTACTAATCTTGACATGGGAGAAGTTGTGAATTTTAGTTGCCTACACATCAAGAATACTTATGAACGGAGATCCTAATGTAGACATTTGGACTTACTGTCGCGATGCCTTGAATCGATTTTGCTACTTCAATTTTTCCGAAGAGTGGTTCAGTGAAAGACGTAGTCTCTTGGACACATAAGTTTTGTATAATCTACTAAACAAAAACCAGATGAAAATCCCAACAATGATCCTACAATTTATGGTGGATAAGGGGAGTCATAAGAATACCATTGGTGGTATACCTTGTGGGATGCTAGTCACCAAGATTTTTGCTCATTATCAAGTGTCTTTTGATAATATGGATTGATATAAACTTGCCAAGTTTCATTCCTCTATTCCCTACTAATTCAGATATAAGATATAAGATAATATGTGGGTAGATAAGAAAACAGAAAGAGTAGTAGACATTTTGGATCCTACTCCATAGAAATAGCCCCTATCACACTTTAGAATATAAATGATCTAATCCTTCAACAACTGAGGGACATTTGATACAATCAAGATCAAATGTGTGAATAGATGACAAGGACATAAAACTAATTCAATGACATGCAATTCCTTCTTTGCACTATTTTGATTCCCTTAAGGAATATTTTACTTGATTAACATACTCTGGTTATATTTTTTGAATTTTTAATACTTATGATACATCGATAATTTTTGTTAATGTCTGTTTTTTACTCTTACATATTTGTGCATTTTTTCTTGCTTTATGATTGTTTCTGATAATGACAAAGGGGGAGAGTAGGCATAGTATACTTAGGACTTCACTAGAATGCTTGGCTTATAAGATAGATTCCTACTACTTAGTGTTAGTAAGAGGCTCCTTCTAAATTACGATTATTAGTAAGGACTTAAAAATTACACATATCTTTTGAAATCCCTCTAAATCATTTGAAATTTTAAATATTTCAGTTTCTTAGTTATCATCATCAAAAAAGGGGAGATTATTAGCTCAAGGTTTATTATTAATGATTTTGATGATAACTATAAAAAAATTCAAAATTCAAAATTCAAAATTGATTTATTTCTCTTTATTTGAATAGGTAACAATATAACTTTTAAAAGGATATAAAATCTAGTTACTTGTGATAGGGTAACTGTTTCCTTTCTTGCAAGAACCTTATTAATGAACTTACCTGATTTATTAGAAATGATTCCACAATATCTGAAAAGATCTTACTAATCATATAATTTGATAATCAACCCCAAGATATTGTCATATTTTTTTAAATGTCTAGTTACTGGAAGATTCTAGCAAAGATGATATCGAAGAGTCTTTAAATTCAAAGTCAACTCAAAATATAAATGAAACAACAGATAGTTGAAGAAAATGTCTATTTAAGGAAGAACGACTATATTTGCAAATAAATCAGATTTTAAAAATACATTAGTAGTATCAATATTCTCGAAATTCATATCTTTATCAATCTCTTTGTACCTTAGAAAGTGAAAATATTCCATTGAGAGAGATTGTTATTCCTTGAAGCTTACATTGGGCAAACCCTATATTCATTTTTGTTGAGAGCTTGTCGAGAATTGTTAAACACTACAAGTGTAAAAGGTTGAAGAACCTTGAAAAACATGTACTTGTGAGTTTGAAGAGGCTCATTAAAATTTATTGCTTGGAGTTTTATAGTGAAATAATTAAGTTGGATACTTGGGGATTGGATATAGGCTTTGCTATAAGTTGAATCAGTATAAATCAACTGTGTCACTATTTCTCTCTTCTTAACCTTTAAAATTTTGTATTATAGTGTTTGTGTTGTCAATTTGCAACAGGCTCCTTTAGTTTTAGAATTGAATAGGCGCCTTTTGTTTTAATATTGCAAGAGGTTTCTTTCATTTTAAATGTTAATAGGCTCATTTTGTTTTGAACGTTAACATGATTATTTTGTTTTGAATGTTAACAGACTCTTTTTGTTTTGAACTTTAACAGGCTCCTTTTATTTGCAGACTCATTTCGTTGACATTTAGTCAATTCTTATCATTTACATGAACTGATAATGACTTGCAAAATTTTTAAGTCACATACAATTTATACACCACTTTGCGTGTGTTTGCTTTATCGGCAAGGAGTTTTTAATTTGCTTTATCATAACTTTTAGGAAGAGCGTTCAAATAGATTAATTCTTTTTTCTTAAAACTATTGTTTAATTAAATTTTGTATCATTTCTTAGGTTTTTAAATTACATGTTTTTGATTAACTAATTATAAGAAAAGACATGTATTTAACATTGCATCGAATATGTAATTGATAAAATAATATTCTTTTTATATAGATAATCAATTGTGGTTCTAATGGTAGGAGCAAACCGCAAACTGATGTTTGTTCTATTGATAATTCTCTTATTAGTTTTTATTACAATATTTTGTATCATCATAACTCTCATTTCATTAAATACTTCTTTTGTAATCGTTGGCAAACTAGAATTTCTCAGCAGAAATGATCTCTTCTTTTTCATACTATATTTGTTTTATTATAGAAATTTAGGATTTAATTCAGGTTCAGATGATAGCAACACCATCTAGAGTTTATTTTTAAAACATGGGTATGAAGGCTATGAATACGAGTTCCTATTTTGGTCAAGTTTCTTAGTACGGCAAGTCCTCAAAAAAATAAAATGGACTAATAACTAACATGGAAAAGAACATGGGACCATGTTTGGCCCTTATTCTAAATATAAGTTTATATTTTACCCATTTTCACCAATATTATACAAAACTTCTCTAAGTTGGCTCTAACTTGCTCAAATTTGTTCTTTCTTTATTGAGAAGCTAAAACAAAACTTGCAAACAAAATTTAAACCATATTGAGTACTATATCATATAAAAGTAATCCAAACATAAGTAAAATGATATCAAAATCATACTAACAATATACTTTATATGGAAATTATCATTAACATGTTTTTTTTGCAATTAATTCAAATTTAAAATTTGATTATATATTTATTATTACATGACTATTGATGCTTATATTTTATTAATTACATATTGTAAAAATAATTTATATTTATTATATTTCTTATTATACTTTATGAGTGTTATAAGAAAAGATGTGAAGGTTTAAACAAGATATTTACATCTTATCAAGTATGCATATTGATAAATAAAATTTAAAAGGTAAGATATTTTAAAATTTAAAATTGTTATTTTTATTTAAACATCAAATTTAGATTTAGAAATGAACGTATAAATAGTTATTTTTGCTTAATATTTGATTATAATTTTAAAAATTAAGAATTATTTTCAATACAATTTGCATTCATAATATATAAAATTATTTCAAACTTGATTATATTTAGTGTCTTAACTTTATCTAAAAAAACATTTATTAGAATTAATATTTTTATATTCATTATAAAATATAAATATTAAAAATGCTAAAAAATATATAATTTAAATTTTATTTGTATAAATATTGTACTTGCTAATTTAATATAAATTCTTTATAATAATTAATAATGAACTATTATAAATAGAATATAAATAAAGGTACTTATATTTAATAAAAATATCATATACTTCTACTAATAAGTAATAATTTCACATCATATGATTTTTATATGAATTTAAATAAAATATAAAATATTTAAATGAAAGTTAGAACAAAAATAGTGCAATTCTAGTTATGTATGTATTTGGCAAATAACGACACTTAATCGCAAATAACGAATATAGTCTTGCTTTAAATTTGGATGGCGCAATTAATGAAGGTATATTTGTGTGACTAAACATATGCTTTAATCAGATCAAATCGACATCTTGGCCCTCTTGGTGACTTAGATCCTCCAATCCCAAATTTTGTAGCCGTTATATTTCGGGGAAAGATCTAACGAAGGAATTCGAACAGTATTTAGTTCACCTCTACTTGGAGGAGCACATTTTCTTCGTTTGCAACTTCCTAATGTTGTTAGGGAAGCTGCATGGAAGGAAGCACTTGACTCTGAGGTGATTAAACCAATACCTGTAATAGAAGCACATTAAGTCTCATGTGTGAATGCCCTAAAAGTAATCAAACTGGCAGCGACAACCTGTTTGTAGTTCAAGTAGTTTATCATCTCATAATTGGTTTTTATCTGTAACTAGCGTTGCATTTGGTTACTGTCTCCAATATGTAGAGATGGAACGAGACAAAAATTTAGAGATGGAACATAACAAAAATTAGAGACAGCGATGTGTTTGATTGTGATGGACAGAATAGAAAAAACTGTCTCCGTCTTGAGGACATAAATGTTTTTGGTTGCGGTGGACAAGACATAAAAACAGTGTCAATGACAAAAATATTCCTGTAGTATAATATGATTAGAAAGATATAATTCATTGATTATTTTAAAACTAATGATTGTATTAATAAAAAGTTAACAAATAATAGTAATAACAATAACAATAAGAAATTAATTTTGTATAATAATAATAATAATAATAAAATAATAGAAGAAGAAGAGGAAGAAAATTAATAATAATAAGGAATTTAATAATCACAATAATAATAAGAAAATTAATTATAAATAATAATGATTATAAAAATAATAATAAGAAAACTAATTTTGCATAATAATAATAACAATAATAATAATGTAATTAACTTATAAATATTAATAATTATTAATAATAAAAATAAATTAATGATGATAATTAAATATTATTAGTAAAATTTATTATAATAATAATAATAATAATAATAATAATAATATAATTGATAATAAAAATTGTTTATGTGGAGGGAGGGGTATTTTTGGAAGTTACTTATGTGTTTTGTTTTAGAGACGGAGACGAGAAATATTGTATCATAGTCATGG
This sequence comes from Erythroxylum reticulatum, assembly GCA_025504915.1. Taxonomy (NCBI): domain Eukaryota; kingdom Viridiplantae; phylum Streptophyta; class Magnoliopsida; order Malpighiales; family Erythroxylaceae; genus Erythroxylum; species Erythroxylum reticulatum. The sequence continues at coordinate 19,779,142 of JANSVA010000001.1, forward strand.
GAGGTACAAAAAATTTCTATCTTTATACTCCGAAGATGGAACAAAAATAAGTGGGGACAGCAAATAAATATTACGAAGTACAAAATTTTTACATCCCTGTCATTTGTTCCTATCTATAAGTACAGCAACTAAACACAGCGCTAAGTCATATTTCGAAAAGGCCTGTGACAAGCTACTGCGGGAGTAACCGAGTCAAACCTGCGAGCTTCTCAATCTTATGAACAGAAAGTCCAACCTCTCGAATAGGATATTGGGCTAGAAACTATTGGGTTCTATTTGGATGATTGGCTACAAGTTGCCCATTAGTGGAATTTGAGTTAACTCTGCTCAAATTTCTGTGTTTCTAATTATTGATTAACGTCATCATTACTCTTCTTTAGCTTTCAGTATCCGGTCCCTTTCTGTTTCAAATTGAACGGTATTGGTTATTTTCTTGTATTTCCATTAGTCTCAAGCTTCAAGTGATGTACCGAAAATCCTTTCTTTGATAGTGTAACTTCATCACTTACTAAAAAATATTCTTCATAACCTCTCATTGTTGAAGTAAACATATGTAGATTTATAAGTATACTACATTCATTGATAACAGAAGATATTCACCAATAAAACGTAGTAAATTTTTCTTACCGTAGCTACGCTATAACTAAAAAATTCAGAGAAACAAAAAAGTGTATTTGACTGTATAAATTTGTATGTTTGCTAGAAAAGTCAAACTATGACTATAATGGAATAGATGCCATTGAAGGAGATTGCTTTCAAAAATTGAGATCAAGGGTGCCATTCCCTCCTCTTCTGTTATCCAAATAGGAGCTTTGCAAAGAAAGAAGGGATACCTTTCCAACCTATACTCAGGATAGCCTACACATTGTCTCACATCTTTTTACTCGAAAATCGCGAGCAGTACCGTAAGAATGCAGGAGCTTCTTACTGTGATAGATCATCTAATCGACGTCTGAATTGTACTTGGATTAAACTTATACTGAGTGAACTTATCAAAAAAGAGATCGGTGGGTTGGTGATACATATTGACGTTTATGAGGTTTTTCGTGATCATCATTTCTGTTAAAATTTTGCGTAAGGTTCCTAAATTTTTTAATCATCACGTAAGGAATAAAAAAAGTTCATCTTATTTAATATCTTCGAGTGTTTTAGAACTATCAATAAAATCACTTGATGAAGTGATTACACTGTAATAAAGGAACCATCAAACTGAGAGTTCGAACAGAAATATGCCAACAAATAGTATCAGCAACCAATAATGAATGGTGTCTCTAAAACGTACCTTTTGTCTGAGTATATACTACCACTCAATCAAAAAAGATTTCGCTAAGAAACATGAAAAAGAAAAAGCATGTAAATTTCAAACCTCCAGTATTTCTTGAACAACTTTGTTGACTTATAGTGGTGCTAGTGGTAATGGATCTTCAATATGACAACACAGCTTAAAGATGGAATCAATGAATCGATTAGCCCTAGTTGCATTCACCCTTACGACAAGATGGCGCAGGTCTTGAAATGGATCCCTGTGCTTGTCTCATGATTTTCTTTAAGCCCTCACGATGCACATGGCTCATGTCTTCACCTGCAATAATGATTGTATGGTACTTTACCCATCAGTAACCAGAGATTAAAAACGAAAATGATCAAACTTTATATGCAGTTATTCCAAATATCGATATTATAACTTGGATCATATAGACCGAACCTCTACCTGTATGGTTGAGGAGGGTAGCGGGGGGCTCAGGTCGAGCTGCTTCAACTGACTTCATCATCTCCAAGGGAGAACGAAACGGGAAGAATAGAAGTAAAGAGACTAAAGAAAATATCACGAAAATTTTTACATCTTCCATTTTAACAATAGAATTAGTTACAAACTAGTTGCAACTTGTTCTATATATACTAAGAAGTGTTATTACATGAGATATTTGTATATCTTGTTAAACACTTGAGGCCATCGTAATTCAAATGGTCAATGGTTTGAAAGGAGGAATTAGTTTCTCTTTAAAATAACCAATGATATAGAAGATTAAGAGAGAGTTCTATGACGAATTTGGCCAGTAAGGAGAAGTTTCTAACAACGCGTTGCATTTCATTAAGCATGATAACACTTATAAAAAGACTAATAAAGGAACATATTGGATCAAGGTAAGGAGTTGATCGTTAGGTAAAGCGAAATGGCTGTTTAACTAAGATTACCGACGAGCGTTTCACGAGTTTGGTGATTTAAAGGAATAATTATGGTAGTAGCTCGGAACAAAGTCGCCAAAACGTGAGAGACGTTCCCATGATCCTAAGGAATATAGATTCAACCTTGACGTGTCTGCGGGACTTTAGTTACCAACTACGATATAAGATGCTGTTTTTCGTCGACAGGAAAGAGTTTTGATATGCGATTTTCTTTGACCTTTTACTTATCCTAATTAGGTATGATCTTATTGTTGGGGTCTCTCTTATAGCTAATCAGTTATAGTTATAGAGTTTGTTATAAAATTAATTAAATATATTATTTATTAATTATATTTGATGTTTTCATACTAAAATCTTTATAATAATTACTATGTAATTGAAATTATAATGATATCATAAATTATGAGATTCAATTTGTATTTATATAATAAACTATTCCTATTTATATTTTCATCAAGAAGAAATATTTATGTTGTATTCTACATAAGGTAGCTTAGTTGATGTTAATTAGATATAATATGAATCGGTGATAGTTGAGTAACTTAATAAACAATTTTTCTTTAATGAATTGAAATTATAATGATATCATAAATTATGAGATTCAATTTGTATTTATATAATAAACTATTTCTATTTATATTTTCATCAAGAAGAAATATTTATGTTGTATTCTACATAAGGTAGCTTAGTTGATGTTAATTAGATATAATATGAATCGGTGATAGTTGAGTAACTTAATAAACAATTTTTCTTTAATGAATTTTCTGATTAGAATTAATTGAGGTTTGAAAAGATATTTTTAAATATCAAATATAAATCAGTGACTAATTAGTAAAAATGACTATGGTTATTTCATACTTTATTTCTAATTGAAATATTAGATGATAAAATAATTACATTATATATCATAACCATAGATATGTTGAATCAAACTATTTAATATTTCTAACATTTGAGTAATTATGGCATGTCACTACAACATAAACTACATTTGACTACTAAATAATTCGTCACCAAAAGTCTCAAATCATCGGTAATAATAATTAATTAGCAACGATTTCCATTCGACACAAAAAAGGTTGCCAAATCCCCCTAGCTAAAAACTATAAGCGATGTTTTTCGCTAATCATTGCTAATAGTTTTCTCCTATGATTTATTTTCGTAGCGAAAAACTATTAGTGACATTTTAAGAAATCGTCGCTAAAGCATATAGCTATGCTTGGATTTGGTAGCTAAAAATTATTAACTACAATTTTGGAAACGTAGCCAAAAGTTTTTATCTACATTTATGAAACAGTAGCCAAAAAGTTTTACCTACATTTTTTAAAACATAGCCAAATGTTACAGTGTGCCTTGTTTTTCTTTTGTTAGCCATTGTAATTGGTTCCAAGGAAGGAAGCTGTGCAAAACGAACGACACAACAGCCAGCTTAGCAATTAATCTAGCTCATGAAATTATTAAATGGAAGGGGTATAAAAGAAGTCAGCAGCTGGAAATATTAAACACTAAAAGCTATTAAAATAGAGGGGTATAAATAAAAGTCAGCAGTTTTAGCTACATTTCCAAAAATGTAACCAAAAGTTTTTAGCTACATTTATGAAACAGTAGCCAAAAAGTTTTACCTACATTTTTTAAAACGTAGCCAAACGTTTTTAGCTACATTTTATAAAATGTAGTCAAATTTTAATATACATTTTAACAAAATTTTATATCATGTTAATTATAATTATTTGTGACATTTTTATCTATATTATTATATATAATATTTGTTTTATTGTTAATATATTATAAAAAAAATTGATAATTTAAAACATTTTATATAAAAAGTACAATATCATTAAATTATACCAATAAAAAGACAATTCTTCGTATACAAGATTTTAATTACAACCTTAACAATTCTTACAAACAAAATAATAAATACAAAGACTAGTTTACAAATTATAAATGTTGAGATAACAAAAATTTGCAACGTAACTAGGACAACTAGGTAGGTTTATCCATGTCGACGAGAGCAACTTCATACCATCATATAACAAAGAAAAGTGACTAAAACCTCTAGTAGTTTGATCTCCACCAATTGTTTAGAGCATATACTTGTTAAGTGTTTTTGCTCACGTATCTGCATAAACGAGATAATTTGTAAATTTTTTAGAACATGATCATAATAATATAGACAAATAGTTAGCATAGACATATACGATCTATCCCTAAGATAATAACAAAAACATGAAGTTAGAAATATCAAATAATATATCTTAGACATTAATATCCCTAAGATATTAATGTAATAAGTCATTAATTACTAATTCAAAAAAAATTTATGTTCAACTATTAGCATCCCATTTATAGTTACCTTGAACAATTAAATAAAACTAGAAGCACCATATCTTGGGTGCAAATGTAGGCAAAAGGTTTAGAATAGCAAAATCATTTAGAGGAGTTGTATAATAAGAAGTAGCATTTGAAATTATAACATTAAAAAAGGAGACTTCTGCAACAGAAGAACACAGTGAATTTGCTAGTGTGCTAAAAATAATATAGAAAATGGAGGATTTCAACTTTAATTCTAACTAATCCTGATCCAAAACTAAAAGTGTCCATTTATATCCATGTAAAAAATCCACCAGATACAAGAAACCCCACTGAAAATATGAAAAATCATTGTTGCTACAATATTTTAATGTTCATCATTAAAAGATTGAACTTTTTTTACATGTATTTATTTAGTATAGGTTGATTCATCTGCATAACTTATTCGTCTAACTATGATTTGGCATAAAGCAACAATTACAAGTCCTTTTGCAGGAACTAAGACAGTTGATACTAAAAGGGAAGATACATTCTACATGGCAAGTTATGCTCTTAGTACTAGGCAGAAATTATCCTTGTATGCATCAATTCTTTGACAAAAAGAAAAGTAACTATCCGACCTCAGGAAAACTAGAAGGCTTCCAGGTAAGTAAGAACTCTTTATTTCCCCCTTAAATTGAAAGAGGTGACTTTGAAGGTGAAAATGATTGGAACAAGGAATTATTCGTTAGAGTGTCTTTTTTTAATATAAGATTCGAGTGTCTACATGGAGCTAAAATAGGAGTTTGAGCGCTTGCTCCCTCTTTGTTCTCCAACACTCAATCCTTGCCTTAAAAACAAATAAAGAATAAATGAAAACTTCTTAGTTCAATAGTAGTGAAACTAGTGACACAAATCAACAAATGGGCAATAGTCACTTATGAAGATTATATATTGAGCAATTCATAATCTACGCACAAGCTAAAGCTTATAATCTTCGTTTGCTTAGACTCATACTCCTATGACAAACAAATTGTAGTTATAGAGATTAAACACACATTGATGGAGAAGATCATTGAAAAAGAAACAACCGAATTTATGTGAACTATCGAACCATCCAAAACTTGCAGAATTGCCATTAGATTAAACCCTGTAATATCTTGCATAAACAGGAAAGAAGGAAATTCAAGAGAACAAATTCAATGAAAAAGGCAATCGAAAGAAGAAACCGTTTCAGCCTTTACAATCAAATTCAAGAAATAAGTAACAATCTAAATCAACAAATAAGAAAAGTAATATAAAGTCCCAATTTAAGACTGCCACCTATAGAATGAAGGGACTTACCTAGAAGACAAAACTGGAAAGTTACATTTGATCCTACTGTAACCTCTAATTGCTAGGACAATGAAGTAAGAGTGCAAAGCTCAGGGGCAAAAGTCAATACAACGACCAGAAAAGAAAGAGGAGGAGCAAAGGAAGGGATAAGAAGCAACCCCTTTTGTTTTCACCAATGTCAAAGTAGAAAACTTGTGGATTGTAAAATGAAAACAAAATAATAATAAAGGATTAAGAAATGCAAGAAACTGAAATTAGTGTTAAAAGTTTTAAGAGTTAGGAAGAGCGAAAAAAGAAATTGTCTTGATGTCGTGTTGCAATTCCTTGATGAAGATGTCCTGATCACCGGAATTGACGTAGTAATTGAAGAGATCTAAGAACCAAGAAATGTTGGAGAAGGGAATGATGATGGTGGACTTGGTAGTGGAAGTTTTCTTAGAGATCTTCAAGTAACGCCCACGAGTATATTGGTAACAAATTTCCTACAATGCATAAACTTTCTCATTTTCTTTTCGATTTGTTTTCATTTCCCTCCCATTAAATTTCTAGTTTTCATTTCCTGCCTATAATTATTTGGCGACGATTTTGAAAATCGTCACCATAGAGTTTTATCTAAAGTATAGACTTTGCATTTTCAAATGAACTAGAAAATGGTTCAAGATTAGGAGAAAGTGTTGTGCAACTACCCACTCTAGAATCCACATTATTTGCATTCATGGATGCATCGCTATTCTCTTGTTCTGAATTTGCAACATTTGCAGTGTCACATTTTGTAACTTCATGACCAACAGTTTCAATTTTACTTGTTTCAACTTCTACTTCTTTATGATCGTCAGTGGCATTTTCTGCTGCTTCTATAGGTTCTCTAATCACTACACCTTCTACTTCTTTCTCCTGCTCTTCTTGTGCAAGACTTTTTCCAAAAACTTGAAGTTGTCTTTTATCTTCAGGTTTGAGAATATTTTCTTCAGCTCCTTTTTGTGGTACTAAAGAGTCCACATTTGGTGACAATTTCAGAAATCTTCAACAAAAGGTCATCATCCCAAAGGCAACCTTTTGGCAATGATTTCAAAAATCTTAACCAAATGTGGGCTAAATTAATGTGGAGCATTTGGTGACGATTTTTGAAAGTCGACATCAAATATGGACCAAATTAATGTGGAACCTTTGGTGACGATTTTCGAAAATCGTTAATAAAAGTCTTTTCACATTTGGTGACGATTTTTGAAAATCGTCACCAAATGTGTACCAAATTAGTGTGGAACTTTTAGAAACAATGTTCTAAATTTGTCACTAAATGTGAACCCTTTGGTGACAATTTTTAAAAATGGTCACCAAATGTGTATAAAATTAGTGTGAAACCTTTGGTGAAAATTTTCTAAAATCGTCACCAAAAGTTTTTTAGTGACGATTTTCAAAATTTGTCATCAAATGTGAACTGTTTAGTGATAATTTTCGTTATCAAAGGTTCCACACTAATTTGGTATACATTTGGCAACAATTTTAAAATCGTCACTAAAAGTAAGCCTTTAGCAACAATTTATAACATCGTAACCAAAGGATCCACATTTAGTGACTGTTTTCTAAAATCGTTACAAAATGTGAACCCTTTAGTGACCATTTTCAAAAATGTTCACCAAATGTATACCAAATTAGCGTGGAGCCTTTAGCGACAATTTTCTAAAATCGTCACCAAAAGTCTTTCTAGTAATGATTTTCAAAAATTGTCACCAAATGTGAACCCTTTAGTGACAATTTTCGAAAATTATCACCAAAGGTTCCATACTAATTTGGTACATATTTGGCGATGATTTTGAAAATTATCACTAACAAGAATTGTGGTGATGATTTTCTAAATCGTCGCTAAAGACTTACTTTTAGTGACGATTTTTATAATCGTCACCAAATGGTTACTTGTAGCAAAGATTTTTAAAATGTAGCAAAAAAAAAAACATAGCTAAATGTTTACCTTGTTGTAGTGTGTTAATAAACGTTAATCTTGATTTGTAATTATAAACTAAAGATAAATAAGCATAAATTAATTAGAGAATTGAAGATAAATTAAAAGGAGTTTTAATTTATCTAATTCTAATTATGAACTATATAGTTATAATTTATAATCATTATGAAATCTAATAATTCACACATGAAGAAAAATTAAAGAGAAAAATCAATTTAAATTAAATTATACTTAAATGTGACGTTTGAAATTTTATAAAAATTATATTATAATTAGGAGATTAATTTTAATACGAAAATTTCCAATGTTTTTTTGTATAAATAAAAAAACATAAAGGATAATCACTCTTGACTTTTTGTTTCAAATAATTTGACTTCTTTTTTTTTTAAGTATCTCTGAAGAATGAACATATGGATAACTTATGATTGATAGATTGATGAGAAATTTTTAGATGAATCCAAATAAAGTACATTCAATCTATTGCTTACTATTTACTTTTTACAAGTTATTTAATTAAAGATATTATAAAAAATTATTTTTCGGACTTGTATTCCTCTTTTCTAAACGATGTCTCTGTAATGTAATTGCATGTATACCTTGCAACTCTTTTCTTACACCAACAAAAGTGCTAGGCCAGAGTTTAATTTTTTTAATGTTTTCTTTGTAATTCAAAGAACTTAAAAATATTTTAGTTAGATTATTTTACTAATATAAAATATTTTCGAACAATCAACTTCAAGCTTAGCCTTCTTCAAGTTAAAAGTACTAACTTTTTTAGCGATCACTTAATGATGATATGTTTAAACGCCTGTTGAGCACAAGGTGTGGAGAACTTCTATGGTCTTCATATCTTCAAACTTAATGAACGTCACCATATATAATGACTCATATATACCCACAAAGGATATTACGGTCAATATCCTTGAAAAAATTACCAAAGGGAGTTATATGAAGGCCAGATGCACGAAACGGTATTAAAAAAAACATACATCTATGTATGTTAACTTCTTTGATGAAACATACAGAAGTAGAGAAATGAAGAACTCTGCAGTTGGTAACAAAAAGTTCTTTAATTGGTTGAATCAGAACAAGAATTTAAGTACATAATTCTTTGCTTTATTTACATATGAAATGATCTTATTTAACATGATCTCTGTAATTTGTTTTATCTTAATTATTTCTAACATTGGTATCAAAGCATGTTAATTTTTTTTATGTTGTATACATGTGTAAATATGAAATTTGGCTTTTGATGATTTGTGAATAATGATAAGCATTTTTTTTTAATATTGTGATGTTTATGATATGTTATTTTGTTTTTTTTTTTCATTTTGTCTCTTTTATGAGTGTTGAGAAGATGATTGTTGACAGTGAAAAATGAATGATTTTCAACAGTAAAAAATGGTTCTTAAGAAAATGTTAAGAACAAAAAAGAGTTTATTTTTTTCTTATTTTATGAATGGTCTTCAAACAAAAAGACAACGATGCCGTTTTCATTTCTTCGCTTTAGGATGTTTTTTTAACGAAGTCAGAAGAGTTGTTTTTTTCTCATTTCTTCTCTTTAGGATTAAAAAAAACAAAAACAACGTTGCCGTTTTCATTTCTTTGCTTTAGGATGTTTTTATTTTTTATGAAGCCGGAAGAGTTGTTTTTTCTTGTTTCTTCTCTTTAGGATTAAAACAAAAACAAAAACGATGCGCAGAGAAGAGGAGGAAGAAGACACCTTTCACAAAGTACGTGATTTTTCACAAACAACGCACGAAGAAGATAAGAGGCATGTGGCCTTTCACAGAGAGTATGTGGTTTTTCACAACTAATGTGCGAAGGTGGACCGCTCAATAGTTACTAAGTACGTTTATTCATATATGAATAAACACATTCATGGCAGTTGGTTCTCAACATACATTTTTATACATGTAAGTATAATAAGAAAAAAGTCTTAATAAATAGGTTTTTGGATATATGTTTTAAAATAAATGTAACATAAAAATTAGAATTATGTTTTCTAATTGACATAAACTAATTAAGTTAGTTAAATTAGTTTCTAATTAATATAAAATATTAGAAATTATTTTTAATACAAATAAACTTATTTGTTTAGTTGAAATAAACTCAGAAATAAGTTTCTAAAACCAACAAAATAAGAAATGAGATTTCTAATTGTATTATTTTGTCGAATTAAAATTAGACATATGTTTTCTAATTAAAATCAAAACTAATTTGTTTAGTTGAAATTAGAAAGGAATTTCATT
>JANSVA010000001.1:19789267-19803043 GCA_025504915.1 Erythroxylum reticulatum
ATGTTTTATTTTACGTATATATTTGTTTTATGAAAAGAAAAGAATGTCTTTTGTAAGAAAATTGATTATTACTTAAAAAAGAAATTGTTTTCTTTTATGGAGGTTAATGTTTATATAAATGTTTTCTTTTGTTGGAAACCAATAATACTCACTGAGCTCATTTAGCTTACCCTTTATTTTTTGTTTTTAAATAAAACCTCCTAGGTGCACGCTCAGGGGCTTCATTAATAGGGCTCCACCTTGCGAGTAGTCAACTTCATTGTGTGCTGTTATGTAGGCATTTTTATTTTACCTTGTACATATTTTTTAGAATTTTTGCATATCTTTGAACATGTTTTGGAAAGTACATTTGTATAAAGAATGGATGTGTATAAAGGTTTTTAAATGAAATGCATAGCATTGTTTTAATCTTTTCAAAGTTTGTTGATGTAACTATTTGAGACTAAATGTGAGTGAATTTGAAGTCCACAATTTGGAGTTGAGAAATTGATGTGATAATAGAATTGTTTTGAACTTTTATAGGGACTTTGAAATTTTTAGCATGTCAAAATACAACCATTGTGCTGCCGAAATTTTTAATAAATTGAAAAACAAAACTTCACTATTTACATTTCTTATTATGAATTGAAGCTTTTCCTTAACAAAGCCAATAGGCTTAGCTTCACAGGAACTTTCTAGCCAACTCGAATATTGACTGGAGAGTCACCGTGGAGTGTCGGGTTGGTCGTCTAGTCATTACAGGATAGGGGCTTATCAATAGGGTTGACCTTTGGCTAAAACAAATCGTAGCTAAAGGTATAAAAATTATTGCAAATAGTTATTTACGATGATTTAGTTTTGTCACTCAAAACATCACCAATTCCCTATAGCTGAAAGGTATAGGCAACATTTCTGGTAATCATTGCTAATAGTTTTTTACTATGCTTTATTTTTATAGCAAAAAATTATTAGCAACATTTTTAGGAATCGATGTCAATATGTTTGGCTACACTAATAGTTTTTAGCTATGTTTTCATAATTGTAGTCGAAAGTCTTTAGCTATATTTCTAGAAACATAGCCAAATATTTTTAAGCTATGTTTATAAAAACGTAGCCAAAAGTTTTTTTCTATGTTTTATAAAATGTAGCTTATTTTTTAAAGCTATGTTTAAAGCAAATGTTATATCATTTCGGATTTAATTATTTGTTAAACTTCTAATTTATATTATTATATATAATATATTGATATATTTTTAATGTTAGTTTATTATAAAAATTGTCCAAAAATAATTGATAATTTGAAGCATTGGATATATTTATTTGTATACAAGATTTTAATTACAACTTTAATAATTCTTATACACAAAATAATAAATACAAAGACTAAGTTACAAATTATAAAAATTGAGACTCTAATAATTCAAAAAGCTTAGTTAAAATATTGTGATTATTGAAACAATATTGCCTAATTAAAGCAAACATCACATAACTTTACCATTCATGGCATAATCACTCAACCGTTGCATCTTCTTTGATTTTAAAATTTGAGAAAAAAATATTAAATTTAAATTATAATAAATGCATGAATTATAAGAAAAAATTATAAGATATGTAATTAATACCGTTCACATTCATCTGCACTACTATTACAATTTGAGCCAAGTATTTTTTGGAGATACTTATCATACTTGGTTAACTATTTTTCAAATATGTTGTACTTCAGCCTTAAACGTCTTATTTTCCTCTTGAAGTTATTGAATTGAAACATTTGACTTAGGTCCAAAGCCAAGACCTTTTATATAACCAAAATGTTTACCAAATACGATATAACAAACATGTCATCTAAAGCTATTTTTGCCATAATGCACTACGACAAAAAGTACTTTAGGCAACAGACAAAATCGTAACTATAAGTATAATTATTGTTGCTACTTTATCAAGGAAACGTAATTCATATCGTTACAATAAGTAGTATTGCAATAAGTATAAGGCAACATAATTTTTTGGTTAGGCAACAAATTTAAAAAATATTGCTTTAAATTTTAACCAAGGGAGCACATTAGTTTCAAATTATAACGACCATGTTAAATAGACATTGCAATATTTTTATGTCTTTATAAGGCAATAGAGTGAATTTTTAGGCAACAATTTGTAACAATAAAAGCAACAATTTATTTTTTTTGTTACCAACATTATTTAACGTAAAATCAAACTCTTATCATTATGTAGAAAACATCCATATATACATTAAAAGAAATGTATAAATATTAATGTATGTCTTAATTACGTATGTACTATCAAATGTAAACAACAAAAAAACTATATTTATATATAATATATAGTCCATAAAGACTTATAAAATTCAATCTTTTAACATATTCAAAATAAAAAGCAAAAAATCACTAGTTAAAATATTATCTACAATATCGTCCTCCGTTCCATATGGAATATAGGTGAATTAATCTAAATACTAAACAAAACCAATATGTAAGGGCACTCCACAAATTTGAGATTTTTATAATGAATAAATATGTAAAAAATTACATATATTGATAAAACAAATAAGATGAAACCAAAGTCATTAATAATAGAGGATATGATTATTAGAAATGAAGAAAAATGTTATAGCTAAAGTGATCAATTCAATTAATTGTAATTATGAATTCAATTGATTAAGAAAATTTGAAATTTTTATAATGAATAAATATATAAAAACTTACATATATTGATAAAATGAACAAGATGAAACTAAATTCATTAGTAATGGAGGATATGATTATAGGAAATGAAAAAAGTTTACATTTTAGAGGTTGAGCCTTGGAGCAACTTTTACTCCTTTGTAACTACAAGGTCACATGTTCGAATCATAGAAACAACCTCTTTGTAAAAATTACAAAGGAAAGGTTACCTACATTGATGACCCTCCTTCGGCCCTTACAAAGTAGGCAGCCTTGTGCACAGAGTACGTTAATATTAAATAAAAAATTACTTTTCCTCATATTCCATTTTGACAATTATATTATTTCATTTATATTTTCTATTTTCCAATTTTAAATTTTTATTAAATTTTAATTATGAAATTGACGTATTTTTAACATTTGGGATACTTTTCTATAATGTTTACTTAGAGTGAAAAAAGTTACAAGAAAGCTTATAAGAAATTTAACTTAAATAATTAATTAATTAAAAAAGAGAGAAAGCATAAAGATAAATTCATTAATTATAGTAACCTTAATTGTACATAAATGATTATCCAAATCATTTTACAAAAAATGATACAAATTTACAAAAAATTAAGATAAAATCATAACGGAGACTGGCAGGGGTAGACTAATAGAGGAGCAAAGCATTGTGGTTAGGATCATCAATAGTTTGCACATTATATTTAGCAACGTAATATTAAAATTAAATGAATATTAAGGAAATGGTAATAATTAATAAATAATTAAATAAACCTTTATCTTTAAGTATCAAAATATTGTTCACTTGATCGATGAGTATGATTAGTCACGTCTGCATTAATACATATGGTTGTATTAACAGAAAATTAAAAATATATATTAGGTAAGATAATATAAAAAATAGAGAAAATTGATATATCAAAAAGAAAAGAATTTACCTTTAGTATCTTCATCATTTAACCAACTTCGAGTACATATAAGGGCTTCTATAGTACAAGATGAAGTCGAGCACGGTGAAGACTAATAACCGAACCGTTAGTGCTAAAAGCAAACTCTGAAACAATGATGGATGATGGAATTGGTAATTGCATATCGAAAAATTATTCCACAACTCTTCCACCATAAGAACACATCAAATTGCACAACTTCAATTTCGATCATACAATATTTGGTTAAATATTTATCTAATTCCATCATATTGTACAAAGTCCTAGCCTTTTTTTCATAAATTTTGGAAGTGAAAGTAACAAATTGTTCTTAGAAGATTAACCCGAACCTAAAATTGAAGTGGGGTTAAACAACCTAAACAACTATGATATAAATCATGCATTTTGTCCATTTTGAGTTAATAGTCATTAAACAATTCATACTATAATTATTTAATGACATCTACATGCTCTTGGTCTCAATCACCATACAATACATTATAAATAAAAGTAATCCCCTCTGTTTTGTATCTCATGTCTAGCATATCTCTGTTTTGTATCTCATGTCTAGCATATATAACATTGTAACAATATGTCCAACCATATACCAATAAGAATTCAACTTCCATATCATCTGCTCTGCCATAATTTGAATAACCTCAATTGGAATCAAACATTCAATTAGATAAATCATTATTTATCTAACACATAGTGTTAAAGCAACATTGTGAAGTTGGATATTTTTTTTCTAAGAACAATTCAGTGGCATTATAAAATAATTCCAACTTTGTACAAAGTTCTCTAGCCAACTCTCATTGCTCCTTAAATCATGAGTTTCTTTAAATCTCTATACTCTTTTACGTGTTGCACTCCAATATTCCAAATCAAATACATTCCTTCCTTTATGATATCCAATCCTTCATTCATAATCAAGTTCACATTATGGGCTAAACAATGCATATGGAATAACCTTCCACCAACTAGCAAGTTTTCAACATGTATCTTATTCTTTAACTTTTCAATCATAGCTTCATTCGTGCCACAATTGTTGATTGTGATGGTGTATAATTTACCGTCAATGTTAAAATCCATTAAACAATCTCCTAACATGGTTGCCAACCTTTCGCTTGTATATGATGTTGGCACGTAAATAAATCTACCATGTACAAATATTACCAACATCAATCATAAATTTATAAAATAATGAAAAAGTAAATGATAAAATTATTTAAAAATATAGATTACCTCAAAATTTTATTGCATAAAGTCCAATCATTATCAACATAATATGTTATCACCGTCATATAACCCTTCTTTTCGTTATCGGCTATCCACATGTCTATTGTAATAGTAATCTGTCAACTTAGAAACTTGAAGGTCAATTGTGGTGAGTTATAAAGCATCCTAAATCTTTTGGTATCAACCATAGATAGTAGATGCTCATCACTAAGTACTATAGAATCCATAAAAAACCTTGATTTGTTACCATGATAAAAAGTTTTTGTCATTTCATTCTTCCCTATCATAAGGTTAGGGGTCAAAAATGTTTGACCTCCTAATACCATTTTACTTCTAATACATGAATCTACATGTCTCCTTAAATGAGAGGTTCCACCTTTTGAACTACTAGTCAACATCTTCTGACAATCTTTACATTCGGTTTTTTTTACTCTATCCATAGATCTAGTCTTATTGAAGTGATTCCAAATTTCATAAGATGATAGCCATTTAATATTAATCCATATATAAGACTACTCTTAAGCTAACATCAAAAAAGTAAGTGTGTTGGACTCCAAAATAAAGAGAACGAATGCTGCAGGGAGTCAATGAAGCAATATAATATGGAGAAAAAAAACTTTATAAGAGTTATATGAAAGAAGTATGGATATAATAACAAAGGGTACATAAAAAAAGAATAATAGTTGTAGACCTGATTTTAAACCTAGAGTGAATAATCCCAACTTTAAAAAGAAAGGCTCTTATTTTGTTTGTGGAAAGTCAATTCATCATACACTTCAATGTAGGAAACGAGCGAGAAATGGCAATCTTATCAAACTAAATATATATTTGGTTAAAGTAGATGATAACAAAATTATAGTTATTGTTATTCTTCAAGTTAATGTTGTGGTCAATGTGAATGAATGGGTGCCAGATTCTAGTGCTACAAGGCACATATATGAAAATAAAAATGTTTTCACCACTTATACTCCACTAAAGGAAGGAGAATAAATAGTTTATCTTGGAGACTTTGGAATAGCAAAAGTTCTTGGTAAAGGCAAAGTCCTTCTGAAACTCACATTTGGCAAGACCTTGGCATTAAATGAAGTACTTCAAATACCAACTATTAGAGTTAATGTAATTTTTATAACCTTGTTAGGAAAAGTTGGGGTTAGAGTTTCATTTGAATATGATAAGATTGTTATGAAACAAAATGATATATTTCTAGGGAAAGGTTACTGTAATCAAGGATTGTTTATTTTTGAGTTCTTATGAGATTATCAATGAAAATAATGCATGTTCTTCTACTGACATGATTAATTTTTTTAATATATGGAATATTAGATTAGGTTATATTAATTTTTCTTATCTTAAGGATATGTGATCTCTTAGCCTTATTTTTGCTAATGGTAATGCATGTATGGATAAATGTGATATATATTCTTAAACAAAAAAAAATAAGAAATCTTGTGCTTTTGTTAATAAAGAATTCAAATTAATAAGTTTTCATACTAATCTTGGTGATCTAAAATAAACTTTACTAGAGATGGTAAGAAATATTACATAACATCTATAGATGATTGTTTCAGATATACTATCATGTCTTTTATAAGAAATAAAGATGAGGCCTTCAATAGCTTTTTATTGTATAAAGCTAAAGTAGAAAACCAATTAAATAGGAAAATAAAAATAGTTCAATCAAATAAAGAAGGTGAATGTATTTTGTTTGATGACTATTATGGAAAGGAAGGAATAAACCATGAAACTACTCTCTCTTATTCCCCTTAATCAAATGGTGTAGTATAATGGAAAAATAGAATTTGAAAAGAAATGATGAATGTTTTGCTTGTTAGTTGTTCTGCTCCTAATAATTTATGGGGTGAAGCTAATTTATTTGCATGTCATTTCCAAAATAGAATTCCTTATAAGAGAAATGGTAAGACACCATATGAGTTATGGAGAGGTTACCATCATAATTTGAAATATTTAAAAGTATAGGGGTGACTTGCTAAGGTGATGTTCATCCTACGAAAAGGAAAATAGGTTCAAAACTTCTCGTTGCATTTTTATTGGTTATGCAAATAACAATGCTTCTTATAGATTTCTTGTTTTGAAAAGTTATGTCCTTAATAGTAAGACTATCATTAAGACAAAAAATTGTGTAATTTTTGGAACATATTGTCCCACTTTATGAGAAAATTTGTTATATTCCTAATGTTAATATTGATTGTAAAAACTTTGATGGGTAGTTAATAAGGAGTAAAAGACCAAGAAAAGAATTATCCTTTGTAATGATTTTTTTATAATTATCTTGCTAAAAATGACAATTTATCATTTTCCAATGCAACTTTTTTTTAATAAATCATTTTGGAAAGAAACCATTAAAAATGAGTTTGATTCTATTTTACAAAATAAAACTTAGGATTTGGTATTTACCACTAAGTGCTAAACTTATTGGTCACAAGTGGATTTTCAAAAGGAAATTTAATCCTAATGGTTTTATTGATAAATATGAAGCTCGTTTGGTTGCTAAAAATTTTACTTAAAATGTAATATTGATTAGTTTGATACTTACGCCTTGTAACTAGAATTTCATCAATTCGTATTTTGATTGCTTTGGCTACTATCCACAATTTATTTGAATACCAAATGGATGTCAAAATTGCATTTTTAAATGGTAATTTAAATAAGGAAATTTACATGGTACAACCTAAAGATTATGTTTCACATTGGTTTGAAAACAAAGTTTGTAGATTGTGAAAATCTTTATATGGTCTTAAAAAAAGCTCCTAAGTAATGGCATTAAAAAATTGATCGAGTTTTATTAAGTGAAGTTTTCTCTTTTATTATAGTGGATAAATTTTTGTAAATGAAAGTTATAGATGGAGAGCGTGAGATCATTAGCTTATATATGGATAACTTGCTTATTTTTGCTACTATTATTAATGTTGTATATATTACTAACTTTTGGCTTTATATTTTGATATGAAATATGTGGCTCTATACGAGTATGCTTAGATTATTAGGAGTCCGATACATTTAGTGAACTTAAAACAATCTGAGATAACTTATGTTGTATGTAGACTGAGTAGGTATACTCATAATCCTAATCACGATCACTGGCTACTTTAGTCATTATATTGAAATATTTGAGAGGTACCATGAATTACAATATTTGTATAGTGGATTTCCTACTGTATTAGAAGGGTACAATGATACTAACTAGATCTCTAATTCAAATGAGATCAAACCTACTAGCGGATATGTATTTACTCTTGGTAAAGGTGCAATAACTTAGAAGTCAATAAAACATATTATTGTTGCTAAATCGACAATGAGATTAAAATTTGTGGCCCTAGAGTTAGCTAGAAATGAGGCTAAACGGTTAAGATACTTCTTAATGAATCTTCATTTAGGAATAAAACCAACACGTTCCATATATATGAATTGTGATTACAAAGCTACAATAGTCATTGCAAATTATAAAACGTTTAATGGAAAAAATAAACACATTCGTTTGAGACACAAAATATCAAAGCAATTGCTTAAAAATGGAATCATATCCATTGATTATGTAAAGAAGGAAATAAATTTGATTGATCCTCTAAATAAACCATTGGAAAAGAAACAAATATTTGAAACATCGAGAGGAATGTGACTAAAGCCAATACATAATATTAATAATGATGGTAACCCAACCTATGTGATTGATGATCATATAAATTAGGTTCATTTGGATAATGACAAAGTTATTGATTGATTTTGAAAGGCATTATCAAACATTTATATTCCTCTTGTAATGTCTAATTAGTGCTAAACTACAACTTAAGCGATGATGAGTTGGGCTTTTAATAAATTCCATATCCCTTATGGGTGGTGTATTTGATTGCACCATACACTTCAAGGAATCACACACATGATTGTGGAATGAGACCTTTCCTATGAGAATTTGGTTAATCTGTGGAGCGCTCGTGAATAATCAGGTGTGCACATTGCCTATTAGTACAAACACACATTGAACAAATGTTGGGGGTGTAATATGATTAATAAGAAATATAATACTATATAGGATATTGGTTTACAGAAACTTAAAGTTTCACTATCTGTAAGTTGTTTTATTAATTATGGTCTATGGCCCATAGTCCGAAAGACACCAAATTCAAATTATTACACTCTAATTTTAATCTAGCAGTACTTAATTATTCTTTTATATATATTCCTTTTGAAATAAGTGGGAGAATGTTGTGAAATTGGTTTGTTATTTCAAAAGTCTATCATATTTAGATAAAATCACATTTTGCTTATTCTAAGTTTAACTTAATCTAGAAAACATGTGTTTCAAGGTAACTCAGTAAATCTATAGTTTATTTTTTTAACATTAATATCCAAACTTAGTAAAATTGTAGATATTTTATCTTTATTTTTACGTTCTTGTTTGCTTATTCTTGTGCATATAAATATTCATGCTTTGTTATTTTAAATATATGGATTTTATCTTCTGTTGAATAATAAACAAACTCTGTTACTCTATCTATTGTTCATGCTTCCTTTGATACAAAAAGAGCTTGTTAAATCCTAGAGTGTTAATGTCAATATATATCTGCGAAGTGGAATAAATTCTCAAGGATAGTTTTCTTTCTTTTTCTTTTGACGCCTCAACCTCACTTTTTTTCTGTTGTTTTTTATGGTCATAATTTCATAACAAGTTATTAACTATCTATTTAATATATATATATATATATAAAAAACATACATGATTGTATTATTTTTAATAAATAACTTCACTTTTCCCTTCTTTAATAATTAATAAATATTTGTTTATCTTTAATATGTCTTACAATTGATCCATTTCCAAAACTTTTACTAGTTTTAATGATGATTAATTTTAATTGTCTTTAATACTAAATTTAAATAGTGTATTTCATTTTAAAATCTAAATAAAGATAGGATATTGCATTTAAGCATACGAACCAAACTAAAATAAGACTGTAAGTCAAGCAGTAATTAAACTATATAGATATGCCCCATCTACATTTGCAGTTGCCATTTTATGCAAAGTCGGTCTGTGCGCCGACTTATGTCTTACTAAAATGTGAATTTTTACCAAACAAAATTTAAATTTTTTTTGTCATTCTTCTATAGATAAGATAATAATTATATGAAACTAATTCAAGTATTTAGTTGATTATAGAAATAAGTATATAAATAATGTAAAATTGATACCAGCTACTGAATTTATCTGATGTTTATTAATTGAATAATACATTTAGTGACGAAGGCTTGAAGGTAATATCATAACATCTTTATTCTTTATTCTTTATTCTACCTTTACACTTATCACACGAATAAAATGTATCCATTCATTTTATGCTAAAATTTTATGAAATTTAACAGAGAGAATATGTTAAGTTTTACTAAGTTTCTGGTCAATTTAATTAGAAGTTTTCGATTAAGATTCAGAGACAGTCTGACAAAAGTTAATTGATAGGAACCTTGAAAATCAAATTTTAGGAATCAACCGGATTTTTTTTACGTAAATTACATGGTTCAACGTCCCATGTCGAATTTGAAGTGCTTGTAATGTCTTTGTCAAGCCTATTAATAATCTAGTTTCTAAACTCTAGGAACTTAACATGGAAATGGGCCCCAACTTATACGAAATTCAAACCACATGCCAGGAGAGAGCGGACTGTTAATGAATTGATCAATAGCGTGTTCTCACGTACAACAAAAGAAAAGAAAACAAAGAAGAGTTGTGCTAATTATATTATTAACTTATAATTATGAACAGTGCCCTAGGATCAGTAATCTTCTCAATTAGATAAGTAACTAAGGAAGATGGGATTCAACGTTGAGGTTTAACTATGCTTTTATCCGCTCTTCCCGTAAAAGCAATAGTCTTTGTCTAATATTATCTTAAAGGAACTTTAATGGGGTATTTGGAAACTTTCGAATTGAATTCATTAACGAAATGGATTCAATTACATTAATGAGATTGTAATTGAATTCAATTTATACTAGTTGGATCAAATCCAGTAATATTATAATTGAATTCAATTACGCTGTTTGAAACATAATCAAAATGAATTCAATTATTTCATATGACATTTTTACCCTTGACTAAAACATAATCTTATTAAATAATAAACATTCACACTTACATAAAGCAACTTATAAACATCTATTTCATTATAAGTAATATCATAAAAAAAAGTTCATATTAAAATGAAAAGAAAAAATTAATTGCAAATGACATTAGGCTAGACTGAGCTATGAAGATAATAGAAAACTATTATAATTTGGACGCTTAAAAATGCATGAATGAGCAGTAGTTCTTTTGCTTTGACAACTATAAGGCACTATCAGATTTTGAAATTTCACTCCAAATTACATAATATCATAACAAGTTTAACATGTCCTCCGGTGATAAGGAGACATAAGATCGTTACATCAGAAAATTAAATAAAAAATATTAATACTTGCATAGAGCAAGTTACATCATCCATAAAGTTCCACACTTAAATAGAGCAAGCTATAAAAACCTAACACCAACCCATCTTCCTAGACAACTAATCTAAACGTAGTTTAACTGGACATGAAAAAAACACACTAATAAAGTTAGGACGTTCTACAAGCCAATCAACTGCATCTAAGAAAACACGTCCTTCCGATCTTAATTCTTTCATTGTGTCAAATATTTCCTCCTCTTTTCTAACACGAGGGTTTGTGGCTACAATAGCTTGTGCAATTTCTTTCATTGCACTAGACATAATTTGTAATTCCAAAAAAAATTGATCTTCCACTCGTGCTTTTCTTTTCTTACCTGTGTAGGATGGCTTTGACACTAAAGGAGTTGATGATGAGGGAGCTTAAGTTGTTGGTGTTGTTGGAGTACTCTCGTTCTTAAATGTATAAAAACTCTCTAAATGAATCTCATGATTTGCTTGCATATTATCAATATCCTCAATATTTATATCCCACCTTTTCTTTTCCCATCTTTGAACCTTCTCCTTTGCACTTTCAGCTTCAAATCCGGTAGATCTATCCTTCTCGTAGATCTCACGAACAAGGTCCAAATTAGGCAAAGGCTTCCCTCGAATATGTTTCACCTTTTCGTTAACCTATCAATCAAAATACAAGAAACTACGTCAACAAACTTCATGCATAAAAAATAATACAAATAAAAAAATTAACTATATAAGTATTAAATAAAATACCTATATCAAACTTTGCCACACCTCTGGAACCGCTTCAAATGTCTTGGTAACATCATTTCATCCAATTCGACTTTTTCCATCAAGAAATATTGCCAAATGCATTTCTTCCCTTGAAGTTCTCAATCGATTTACAATTTTGCTCTGATTAATCTTAACCCCAAATTTTTCATTAATTTCCTTTATTATCTCTCTATATGCACCAGCACTAAAATTTCTATCCTCCTTTTGGCCTTATTTTTCTACTCCTTAAGAACTTGAAGCATGCACTTATCCATTTCATAATTCCACCTCAAATATCCATCAACTTTTTTTTTCATCATAATTCACCTCTACATCCATCGTCACCTATTTTTTCCAAACACAATCCAACACAAACCATCTTATATTGTTATTAAATCTTACTTTTCTCAACAGCATAAACAAGCATAAAATTGTTAAAGACAATTACATTCAAAGGACGAACAATCATATTTACAAGTGGAGGCAACAAAAAGAGAAAAAAAACATAAACAAAGTTACATAATGTATTGAAAAAAATTTCAACAAATCAATGATGACAAATGTAATCATTCCACATATGCGCAGCGATACTATTTCTTATGATTTCTCCTATTCTACCATCTTCATTCCTAGCAATTCCTCTAAAGACATTATCATCCTCATGATCACTATTTAATAGTTCTTTATCAACTCTTGCAACAAGTTCTTCATCCAGATCATATTGTAGCAAAAAGTTATGTAAAATACAAGCTAACATATTTTCAGATAATGTGTTCACATCATATCTTGGCATCTCAAATAAAATGGGAAATCTATACTTCAAAACATTGAATGCCCTTTCAATTGCATTACGTAATGAAGCATGTCTCAAGTTGAAAAACTCTTTTGCATTAGTTGGAGCTTGCCAAGAATACTCTTTTAAATGATATCGAGTGCTTTTATAAGGAGCAATAAATCTGGACCTCAGCATATATCCAGCATCAACTAAATAGAATTACCTATAAATAAAAGTTAAACCATTTACTAGATGCTTATTGACAATAACACTTTTTGAATATAATATGTAATTTAATAATCTTCAACTAAAAGATACCTTGAGGAACAATGAGTTTATCTTCTCTAACTAATGCATTATCTAAAATTCTTGAATGTGAGGCTAAACCTTCCCATCCAGGTAAGACATATGTACATTTCAAGTCAAAAGTGCATGCAACCAAGACATTCATTGTAGGATAACTCTTCCTTCCTGTACCTTGATATATTTTCCTTTGAAATTTTTACTTTGATATGTGTTCCATTAAGAGCACCAATACAATTCTAAAAAGTCCATAAAATTTATTAGAATTTTTTTATTAATAAAAAGTATGTTTTTGTATATAAATTGTTTTAAAAAATTCTTGAAAATATGAACAAAATCTTCCTCTACTATTGATTATTTCAGGAGGAACAACCAAACCATTTAGTTGAACCAAAAATTGATTATCGAGGGTAATTATTTCTCTGAGTACTTGGTGGAAGTGACAACTAATTGTTTTAGTAGATTGCCGGAAAAAGAAACTTTGTGAACGAGTGCTCGCTCTATTACTTAAAATATGTAAAAATGTTTAAACTTATTCCTCAACCAAACTATATTGGTTATCTCTTAACAGTCCCCTCCCATGAAAAGTTGAATATAAGCGAATAAATGCATCATAACTCATGCGTAAAATGCTACGTGCATTATAATGTATCTCTATTGTGGTTAGTAATTCTTGA
>JANSVA010000001.1:19812979-19841462 GCA_025504915.1 Erythroxylum reticulatum
CTGTAGCTAGATTAGAAGCTATTAGGATTTTGCTTGCATATGCTGTTTGTCATGATATAAAACTGTTTCAAATGGATATGAAAAGTGCCTTTTTGGATGGTTTTGTAGATGAAGAAGTTTATGCAAAGCAACCTCCCGGTTTTGAAGATTTTGATAAACTAAATTATGTCTATAGATTTCATAAAGCTTTGTATGGATTAAAACAAGAACCTCGTGCTTAGTATGATCGTCTAAGTTCATTTTTTATTAGAAATGACTTTATTAGAGGACAAGTAGACAAGAATCTGTTTAGAAAATGTATTAAAAATGATTTCATTATTGTACAGATATATATAGATGATATTATTTTTTGTGTAACTTCTAAGAAGCTATGTTCCAGTTTTGAAAATCTTCTAAAAAGTGAATTTGAAATGAGTAGGATGGGTAAATTGAAATTCTTTCTTGGTTTACAAATTAAGCAAACTGAAGAAAAGATTTTTATTTATCAACAGAAATATATCAAAGAATTGTTAGTTAAATATAAAATGGAGAAGGTCAAACCTATGTCAACTTCTATGCATCCTTCAATCTTTTTATCTAAGGATGAAGCAGGTAAGAAAGTTGATCAAACCCTTTTCAGAGGAATTATTGGTTCTTTACTTTACCTAACTATAAGTAGACCTAATATTTTGTTTAGTGATTGTTTGTTTGCAAGCTTTCAAGCAGATCCTAGAGAATCTCATTATATTGTTGTCAAAAGAATATTGAGATACTTGGCAGGTTCTATTGATCTTTGTTTAATGTATAAGAAAGGTAAAGATTTCAGGTTAACTAGCTACTGTGATGCTGATTATATTAGAGATAGGATTGATAGGAAGAGTACCAGTGGAGGTTGTCACTTTCTTGGTCATAATCTAATTTCTTAGTTAAGCAAAAGGAAAAGCTCAATTGCTCTATCTACTGCAGAAACTGAATACATATTAGCTGCAAGTTGTTGTTCACAGATGTTATAGATTAAGTACCAGTTAGAAGATTACTCTATACAAGATGATCAAATTCCAATCTTCTATGATAACACAAGTGCTATCAATCCATCAAAGAATCCAATACAACACTTGATGGCAAAGCATATTGAAGTTAAACATCATTTTATTCAAGACTATGTACAGAGAGGAATTATCAGTATAAAGTTTGTTGAGACGAATCATTAATGCCCGGATATCTTTACTAAACCCTTTTGTGAAGATAGATTCAAGGACATTAGATGCAACTTGAATATGGTAATGCTGAATGACCATTTGTCTAACATGTCATGACCCAGATGATTCGTACAAGAAGAAGATAAAAAATTGTAAATTTTCAAGTAAATAGAAACGGTAAGTTATGAACGGTAACTTTTCAGAGTATGTATAAGAAGGAAATCTTCCTAAGACTCTAAAATACCTTTTACTGTAGAATTTTCTTAGAAAAAAACTTTAAAATCAACTTGTTTAGTGCTCTCAACCAAGACGATTCAATACTCAGTTCTTTTCACATTCTTACTTTTAGATACTAACCTCGCTACGTTAAGCTAAATAAATTTGTGTGTTTATTTTTTATTTGTTACATATCACAAATGGAGCAATCTCTTATCTATGGGAGACATGTTGATTTCATCTTATTGAAGGAAAATCAGGTGGACATTGAACTATAAATTAAAGCAGTTGGCAGGAAAAATTTCTTCAACGTTCTTGAAAGAGTCTATTTGAATGAGATATATGAGTTCTGGAAGAATGCAAAGGTGGTGGATGACACCTTAGTATCAATGGTAGATAGATTGTCAGTTATCGTCACCCAAGATACTATCAAAAGGGCTATTGAATGTTCTAGTATTGGAGCAAAGCTGTTTAACAGTACAAAATAGATTACTCAAGGTCGTGTAGATAAAGTGCACATCAATCGATAACTATATAGAAGTAGTGATTCAAGAGTTAAGAAGGCTTCAACCCTTGTTCCGAAGGCTAAGGTTCTACACTCATTGCTTCTCCACTATGTTCTACCAAGAATAGGCTCAAAGGATGTTGTGACAATGAACGATGAACATTGTTTGTTTCACCTACTCAATCACCAACCCATTAATCTTACGTACTTGATTTTGATGAACATGATGAAGTCAAAGACAGATTCTAGCTCTTTATCTTATAGTATGCTGTTGACAAGGATTTTTAAAGAATCTAGAATCTTACTCGAAAGAGGTAACAAGATAAAGATGGATGTGAAGAGTATTATTAATGCCACTACTATTCACTGAATGGGAATAAAGTTTGAAGATGAAGTGGATAGAGATTCTACACCGAAAGCAAGGTCTGAGGGGGAGCTTGTAGTAAGATGGAGAAGAAGTGAACGTGTTATGTCTGAAAGAAAAACAAAACCTTGATCGACAGGAAGAACATCCTTAAAAGAAAAGATTGAGAAATTGTCTGATGTACCAATAAAAGCTAAGACAATTCTCTAGAAGGAGGAAAGCCAAATTCAACAATCTTCACAACAAGTGTCATTGAAGAGAAAGGTGGAGACACTTCTATCATAAAAATATAAGTAGTCAAGAAGGTCACCAAGACTATTGACCTTGCGACAATAAGAATAGAAGAAGCTGCAAGCTTTGATTCTTGGTTAAGATTCTGAAAAGCAAGAAAAAAGATAGCAACCTACTAGATCAATTGTCTCTATTTTGCAAATTCAATCAGTAAAATCATCTGGAGAGACAAAGATAAAAAGGAAGTTGATATTTGAGAGGAAGAAGTCTCAACAACAACTGTCTTCTACATCGGCAGAAGAACAAAAGAAGGTGAAGTCTAGTCTAAAAAAGGTTTCTTCATTTGATGTTTAAGAGAAGGCTAAGACAATTGAACACTAATTGGAATCTTATAATCTTTCTCAACCAATCAACAAAAATGATTTAAAAATAAAGATTATAGAAGAATCAGTACCTGTTCGAAGCAGAAGCTCAATTATTATCAAAGAACCTTCGAAGAAGACAGTCAAGGTACAAATCAAACCTATACTAATTAACGATCAGTCAATACATCTTCTAAATCACGAGGAACGAAGACTATATGGTATTTTGCGAGATGAGAAGGTAGAACCATATCCAATGAAGATTTCAAAGGATCGATATACAATCTATCCAATTACTAGTAGAACATCGATAAAGATAGTGCCAAATATACAACCAAGATGTTCAATCCCTATGAGCAATGAAGAAAAAGGGAAAAAGAAGATGTTTCCTGAAGGGAATGAAGATGATCTTACAGAAGAACAGATTCAAGTAGTTGTGAAGAACATAAATGATGCATGTATTGCAGCTCAACCTGAAGGTATCTGTGTTTCATATCACATTTCAAAGGCATTAGGAAGTTAATTTGGAGTTTCTACTAAAGATGAGAACTTTAAGGTAGTTAGCACAGTGACAGAAGGACAGCACAGAAGTAACACGGTTGGAGTTATCAATTTCAACTTAGAAACCTTTGTGCATTTAATCATACATTTCAGACCCTTAGGTTTCATACCTTCAGTCAAAGATGTGTTACATCATCTTGGGTAGCTAATTCTTAAACTACCTAGACCTGATGATCTTAAACTCCCAGAAGGAAAACAAACCTTCAAACTACCCTCAATTAAAATCATAGAGTTAGACGCTTTATCTATAGAACCATCTGTTTTTGAATACTTTCATCCACTTAAGGAAATACAACAAGATCCTACTGATAATTCAGACTTCTTGAATCATTTCATAAATTGGATGGAAGCAAGTCACAAACAGAAGGAAGTTTAGGAAGCCTTAATGTAAGAAATTGAGGAAATTCATACTAAGGTTAATGAACTGGGTGACTCAGTGGGTGATCTTTATGGGAAAATAGCACTTCTACGGGTTACAATTGAACAAGACCTCAAGACAATCCGTACTGACATGCAACATATGTTTTCTGAAATTTTGAAGCTTCTACATTGAGCAATCTTTTTGATTAATAAAAAATAGGGGGAGAACGAGAAGAGAAGATAGAAAGCATTGCATATACTTCTTATGCGTTTCTTGTGTTTTTTGCATTTCTTATGTTTTTGCTTTGGTTATTATTAGCTTGAATACTATTTGTCTGAATATCATTTTATCTTCTAAAATTATGATTATTTGTTATCATAAAAAATAGGGAGATTGTTAAGTCAAGAAGACTTCACTTCTATTAATTTTGATGACAATCAAATAATAATAATATTAGAAAGGTATGAACTGTTTTGATAAGTTTATTAAATGTGCAGAAAAATGTAAGTAACACTTAGTCAAACTCAGAAGATGCATGGTCAACAACAGACGAAGCAATACAACAAACAAAGCGTGACAACAGACGAAGCGCAACAATAGATGAAGCATAACAATAGACAAAGCGCGACACCAGACGAAGTGCAATAATAGACGAAACGTGATAACAAAAGAAGTATTATACCAGATGATACAAAAAAGATACTATTCTAGAACGTTAGCCAGTTAGTTAGTTAGAGTTAGTTACAAGATTCAACTAATAACGATTTCTAGAAGATTCAAGAAGTAGTTTCTAAAAAAAAAGGACAGTTGAAGAATTAGGCTATAAATACTAGTTCTAGTCTAAGAGTAAATAATATTTTGACAAGAGAGAAAATTTTTTATCGTACAATACTTAGAGAAATTTTTTATTCAAAGTGCGAAAGAAGAGAGCGAATACATCTATAATGTGAAGCTCAAAATATCTTTCCTAGAAAGAGAAAGGAAGGCTGAAGCCTGGAGAGGCTAAGAAA
Source organism: Erythroxylum reticulatum (assembly GCA_025504915.1). NCBI lineage: Eukaryota > Viridiplantae > Streptophyta > Magnoliopsida > Malpighiales > Erythroxylaceae > Erythroxylum > Erythroxylum reticulatum. The sequence goes on from JANSVA010000001.1 coordinate 19,817,768, forward strand.
GTAGATAAAGAATACTTTGCGAGAGAGACCTGAAGAGGCTCTGTAAGTGTAGAAAGAATACTTGTAAAGTTGAATAGTATAGTGAAATCTCAGACGAACTCTAAGGAATGGACGTAGTCCAAGGTTTAGGGTGAACCAGTATAAAATCGCGGCATCTATTCTCTAACCTTTAACTTTTAAAATTTTTTATTGTTAGAAGAGTAGATAATATTACTTGCGATTGCATTACTTATCAACTTTAGCAAAGTATTCTTATGATCAACTGAATTTTATAAAGAAATCTAAGAAATTCTAAAAGATTAATATTTTTAGAAAAGATTAGACAATTCAACCCCCCTTCTTGTGTATTTTACATATTATACGTGATTTCTATATTAACAAGTGATTTATTTCATAGTTGTCATACCAAAAACTAGCCTTCAATCCATCCCCTACCTTGCATGAGATTTCAGAACCCAATTCCTTTTTTATCTTCAACATTTATGATAGAAACCAAGAGTGGGAGGATTTGGGTTAACAGTCCATATACTTTGGCCTTTTAGGAAATAAGCATAGAGCCATTTTACCCATAAGGTGTCCTCTCCTTGCAGTATAGACCAGAATTTCTTCATCAAGAGTGCTTTATTAGACAATGACATAGGAATAACACCTAGTCCTCCCTCCCTCTAGGTCTGTAGACATCAATCCACTTAACCTTGGCAGGTACCTTATTAGGGACACCTCCTCCCTAAAGACAACTTTTCATTAGCTTTTTCAATGATTTAGTTACTCTCCTTACAAGCACTATATTCGAGGACCAATAAGTATGTAAGGGGTTAAGCACATAATTTACTAATTGTAACCTTCCACCAAAAGATAGAGCACGGTTAGTCCAAAAGGACAGTCTCTTTTAAATTCTTTCAATGAGAGGATAACATTCCCAAAACTAGATCCTTCTAGACGTGATTGGTAAGCTTAGATAGCATAGAGGAGTTTCTTTTTATATCACTTCAGTTAAAGAGGAAACTTGTCCTTCCATATGATCTACACTTTTAGAGAGAACAAAGTGGCTTTTATTATAATTAACAGTCAGTCCAGACTGTTAGACCATTTAATGTCCCATGTGACTTATAGATTTGAGTCCTATGAAAGTACCTAAGATAATGGTTATTGGGTATTAAATAATGGATCTCAAATGGGTCAAAGACCCTTTCCCTCTCTCTTCCAACAATGAACCAATATGATGGTTGGTGAACCAAACCAACATGGTGAAAGGATATATGAGTTTTAGAAAAATTATGAATTGAAATTCTAATCCATTGGACAAACCTTTAAAAGTTCATAAAGAATAGAGGAAATAAACTTGTATCAAATAACATCAACATCTTATGAAAACAAAAGCAATTATGGATACAAGTTGGAAAAAATCAATTGATCCATAAATGTCTAACAATTGGTATTAGAGTAGGTTATTGGATGATTTGTTTTATATCGATATCATTTCGGTATGATTATGTTTCTGTTTGTTTTTGTATGAATGGAGTGTTTTTATTCATATACAACATAGATATAGCAGACAATGCTTATTGTTATTTTAGGATATTAATTGAACTTCATGCGCAATACGTTATCAATATATTAAACAAAATATGGATGAATGGTTTTGGATGGATTGTTTAAAAATTCCATAAATGAAAATGAATGTTCAGTGTTTATATGTAATGTGTATAGGTTAGAGTAACATAAATACACTTAAGAGAGAACCAAAAATCCCAATCCGAAAGAAACTATCCTCTGTTATTATATTACCATGCTTGGAAAGGTAAGGCTTGGGCTAGTTTTCGGTTTGAAGAGAAACCATTCTTTGTGATTATGGTATGAAGAGCAATGGCGTGAAAGAAAGCAGATCTTAGAATTTTTTTTTTTAAAATTTGAGGAACAAGACGATGGTGCAGCGTGCATATGCTAGACACTGCATCAATAGGCAGATAGCTGGCATGCGCCAGACGCTACCTTTACTGCAGACACTAGTGCGTGCTTTACATGCGCTAGATGGGCTTCTTGGCCTAAACACCTTTAAGGAAAAATGGAACCTTCACGAAATAAAGTCCATGTTGGTTCAGGAGGAAGGTAGATTGAAGAAAAGAAAGGAACACTTTGTCCATCTCATGTTTCATCAAGAAGCTAGTAGCAACAAGAACAAAGTAGGAAAGAAAGGCAAAGATAAAGACAAAGCTCTTAGCAAAGTTAATGATGGTCAAATCTATAAGGATAATAGGTTTCACTTCTGCAAGAAGCCTGATCACTTTAAGAAAGATTGTCCTAAACGAAAGGCTTAGCTCGAAAAGAAAGGTATATACTATGTTTCAGTATGTTTTGAATCAAATCTTATAGAAGTGCCTAATAATACTTGGTGGTTAGATTCTGGTGTAACTACTCATATGTCACATGTGAAACAGGGATTCCTTTCAATCCAGCCTATAACGGAACTGAAAAATTCTTGTATATGGGGAACAGAATGAAGGCACAGATAGAGGGCATTGGGACATACAGATTGATCTTGGACATTGGATGTTCCCTAGATCTAGAAAAGTGTCTTTATGTTCCTGAATGTGCTAGAAATTTAGTTTCTATGGCAAATTTGGATGACGTAGGACTTAAAGTTAAGATTGGAAACGAGGTTTTTTCATTGTATAAACATAATTACTATTATGGTCCTGGTACTTTAATTGATTGTTTATATCATTTCAATCTTGATGTTGATTTTGCTGAGTCTCTGTTTCATGTTGACCATATTATAGGAAGTAAATGTAGTGCATAAAATGAATGTTTTACTTTTTTTGTGGCATAAAAGATTAGGTCATATATCTAAGGAAATGGTACAATGGTTAGTTAAAAAGGAAATCTGACCTCCATTAGATTTTTTGACTGGGATATATGTGTAGATTGCATTAAAAACTAGCAACCAAACATATATAAAAGCATCCAGCCACAAGACGTAGCACATTACTAGAATTAATACACACTGACATCTATGGTCTTTTCAACATTCCTTCTTGAGGCGGCAAAAAATATTTTATTACTTTTATTGATGACTTCTCACAATATGGATATATTTATCTACTATATCAGAAGTCTCAATCAGTGGACATCCAAGAGGTATTCATTAATGAGATAGAAAGGCAGTTAGATAGAAAAGTAAAGATAGTGAGGTCTGATACAAGTGGTGAATATTATGAAAATTTTGATGAAAGTGGACAATGTCCAGGTCCATTTGCAAAGTTTCTTGCCAATCGAGGCATATGTGCGCAATGGAAAATGCCTGGTACACCACAACAAAATGGTGTAGCTGAAAGACAAAATTGTACTCTTATGGAAATTGTTAAGAGCATCTTAAGTAATAGTATTATACCTTTATCATTATGGATGCATGCATTAAAAACTGCCATATATCTGCTAAATAGGATTCCTAGTAAGGTAGTTCCTAAGACACCTTACGAACTATGGACAGGAAGGAAACCTAGTTTATGACACCTTCACATTTGGGGTTGTCCAGCAGAAGTAAGGCTATATAATCCATATGAAAAGAAGCTTGATGTGAGAACCATTAGTGGTTATTTCATCAGCTATCCTGAAAGTCAAAGGGGTATAAATTTTATTTTCCTAACCATAATACGAGACTAGTTAAGTCTGGTAATGCTCGGTTCATTGAGAATGGTCAAATCAGTGGGAGTGGAGAACTACAAAAAGTGGATATTCACGAGAATCGAGTAGAAACTACTCCAAGCTGAGTAAACACTACCACATCAGACATAATTCCATTGGTTATTATTCCTCTTATTGTATCATGGATATGCAACATATAAGAATAACAAATTAATGTTCCAATTTCACAAATTGAACATATTAATGATGAATCAGCTAATGGTGATCAAGTTACAAATGGTCAAGCAATGTCACAAGACGTAGCATTACGAAGGTTTTTAAGGAAATGAAGACCAGCTATTTCAAGTGATTATGAAATTTACTCACTTGAACATGAATGTGACTTACGCATTGATAAAGATCCAAGCTCGTTCAAACAAGCCATGGAATGTAACAATTCTGAAAAATGATTCGTTGCTATGAAAGAAGATTTGAAATCAATGGATGATAACAATGTATAGGAATTAGTTAAGTTGACAAAAGGTGCAAAACAAGTGGGTTATAAATGGGTCTTTGAGACCAAACATGACTTACAAGGCAACATTAAAAGGTATAAAGCCAGAATTGTTGTTAAAGGTTACACTCAAAAGGATGGTATTGACTATAAAGAGACTTTCTCTCCAGTTTTAAAGAAGGACTCCTTAAGAATTGTTATGGCACTGGTGGCTCATTATGATTTAGAGCTTCACCAAATGGACATAAAGATCATCTTTCTAAATGGTGACTTGGAAGAAGAAGTATATATGGATCAATTGGAAGGTTTTATGACCACAGGCAAGGAACGAATAGTGTGTAAATTAAAGAAGTCAATATATGGACTGAAGCAAGCTTCCCTACAATAGTATCTTAAGTTTAATGATATCATTACGTCTTATGGTTTTGTAAAAAATACCGTTGATTGGTGTATCTATATGAAGGTTAGTGGGAGCAAGTTCATTATATTAGTACTATATGTTGACGATATCCTTCTTGCTGCAATTAATATTGTTTTGTTACACGATGTAAATAATTTTCTTTCTAATAATTTCGAAATGAAAGATATAGGTGAGGCATCCTATATGATAGGAATAGAAATATTTCGGGATAGATTACAAGGATTGCTAGGATTGTCTCAGAAAAGGTTCTATCAAGAAAGTATTAGAAAGATTTCAAATAGAAAAATGTTCTACAGGGATAGTTCCAATTCAGAAAGGGGACCAATTTAGTCTAATGCAATGTCCATGAAACGATTTAGAACGTAAGGACATGGAGTCTATTCCTTATGCATCAGTAGTTGGGAGCTTAATGTATGCTCAAACATGCACTAGGCTAGATATCAGTTTTGTTTTTGGAATGCTAGGATGATATCAAAGCAATCCTGGAAAGGACCACTAGAAAGCTGCAAAGAAAGTCCTCAGATACTTATAAGGCACCAAGGACTATATGCTCACATATAAAAAATCAAACCATCTTGAAGTGATAGGTTACTCGGATTTAGACTATGTCGGCTGTGTAGACTCATGGAAATCTACCTTTGGTTACATGTTCATATTAGCTGGAGGATTAGTTTTGTGAAAAGGTACAAAGCAGTCCGTCATTGCTACTTCCACTATGGAGGCTAAATTTATGGTGTGCTTTGAGGCCACAGTTCATGGATTGTGGTTGCATAACTTTATCTTAGGTCTTATTCTTGTCGACAGTATTACCGGACCATTAAGAATTTATTATGATAATTCCACAGCCGTATTCTTCTCTAAGAATGACAAATATTCAAAGCATGCGAAACACATGAATTTGAAGTATTTGTTTGTGAAAGAAGAAGTGCAAAAACATAAAGTGTCAATTGAGCATATTGGTACCGATCTTACAATAGCGGATCCATTAACAAAAGGCTTACTGCCCAAAACATTTATTGTTCATATTGAACAGATAGGCCTTATAGACAAGTCCTTGTTAGCATAGTATTCTGACATGCATATATACATATCATTGTGTTGCTCGAATTGTTATGACACTTGTGAATTCAATTATAGTAATATGTTTTTACTCACTTACTAGTTATCCTTATTATATTATATACAATAATTATTATTTGTGAGATAACAATTACCGAATTACCCATTTAAAGTTTGTTAAGTTGAGTTGATTTTGTGATACATGAGAATCAGGTTATATAACTTTGTGACCACCAGATCCTATTAGCTTAATTTAATTAAGGATGACTTGATCGATTCTATGTATTGTGTGCACTTAAAGTTTTATTATTGGATCGCCAAGTCATAACTGGGCCAAGTGGTAGATTGTTAGACTATTTAATGTCCCATGTGACTTATAGATTTGAGTCCCATGAAAGCACCCAAGATAATGGTTATTTGGTATTAAATAATATATCTCAAATGGGTCAAAGACTCTTTCCCTCTCTCTTCCAACAATGAACCAACATGATGGTTAGTGAACCAATATAATGGTTGGTGAAAGGATATATAAGTTTTAGAAAACTTATGAATTGAAATTTTGAACCATTAGAGAAACCGCTAAAAGTTTACGAAGAATAGAGGAAATAAACTTGTATCAAGTAACGTCAACATCTTACAAAAACAAAAACAATCATGAATACAAGTACGTAAAAATCAATCGATCCATAAATGTCTAACACAGACATAGAGCTAAATTGGTTCAAAGAAGCCGTAAAGAGCTTGATAGAATCCTCATCAGCCTTAGAGAATAGGAAAAGATCATCTGCAAAGAATAAGTTCACCAAAGAGACTTTCTTGCATCGGTATTATATTTCAAGAGTGAAGTTAGAGCCTCCATACATAATATGAATAAATAAGGAGACATAGGATCCCTTTGTCTAAGTTGTCTTTTCCTATGAAATTGTTTTGTAGGAGTTTCATTAACCATAACAACATAAGAAGGGGTAGTAATACAAGCTTCAATTCATTTAATTAAGACCCTTAAAAAACCCATCACTTTAAGTAGTCTCAATATAAAGTTCCATTCTACATTGTCAAAAGCCTTCTTAAAATCTATCTTGAAAGCACAATTCTTTGGAGCTTTCTTCCTCGAGTAACTTCTTATCAATTCTTGTACTAGGGAAATGTTATCCCCTATTTTTTTGCCATGTAAGAAAGCACTTTGGTTATCACTAATCAAAGACCCCAAAACAATTTTCGGTCTGTTGGCAATAATCTTTGATATCACTTTATATAAGAAATTTGAGCAAGCAATAGGCCTGTAGTCCTTCAACGATGTTGGATTTCTTAGTTTAGGAACTAAGCAAAGATAAATTTTATTAATTTCCTTTAAAACAGTTCCTGAAGAGAAGAATTCTTTAACAGCCGCTTTCACCATCAAGCTAATCTCAAGCCATGCTTTCTGAAAAAAGAACCCCACCCATTAAACCCATCAGGTTCTAGAGCCTTTTTAGGATTCACTTAGAAGGCAATCTTCTCTATTTCCGAATCTTCAACAGTTTTGGTTAATAAAGTTTTCTCTTCATTGGATAACTTGTTATGAATAATAGAATCCAAGAATTGAGTGTGCACTTTTGTATTTCGAGAGATATAGAAATCTTTAAAGAACCTCTCAGCTTCTTTCAGCAAATCCTCATGTTTACTTATCTTCCTCCCATTTGGCACAGTAATTTCCCTTATAGAGTTATAGTTCTCCCTGGAATTATTGAGTTAAAGAAGAATTTAGAATTTTGTCACCTTCTTTGAGCCATTTCACCCTAGACTTCTACTCCATAACACTGGCATTATTGTTTAAAGCTTGCAAATAGTCTAACAAAGCAACTTTCTCTTAAGATAAAAGGAAACTATCCCCAGGGTTATAAGAAAGAGTATGTTATACTTGGGATAACTTGTCTCTAGCTACTGATATGGCTTGAAAAATGTTCTCCCCTATTTGTTTCTTTAGTGTCTTTAAAGCCTCTCTGATTAATTTCAGCTTCTGAATACATTTGAAATGGAGAGTAACATTTAAATTTGTTGTTACCTTTTCCCTTAAACAGTCCTGAAATTCCTCTACATCAACCAAATAGTTGTTAAATCCAAAAGGATGGCAGCGTTTAACCTTTAAGAGCAAATCCTCCATAGTCATTGGGGTATGATCCAAAAATATAGGGTCTAAGAAAGAGGCCTTACTATTTGGGAATTGTAGTAACCATGCTTGGTTGACCATAACTTGGTCTAGCTTTTTCTTGAGAGACCATCCATTAGTTTGCTTATTACTTGAAGAGAAAAAATGACCAGTCGCCTTCAAGTCTAGAACTCTTAACTAATCAACACAATCCTTGAAATCAATAGAGTAATTACTTTAAAAAATTGACCTTCTGCTTCCATTCTATAAAGAGTATAATTAAAATCTCCTAAAATGAGCTAAGGACCTACCACTCTTCTTTGGAAACTCAACAAGCTCTCCTAAAGATCCTTCATTTGAAACAAATGGTTAAAACCATACACTATCGAGGCAAAAAAAGAAGTATTTTGCTTAACAAAATGCCACTTCATGTGCATGACCTGCATCTCCATTTCTAACACCTCAGTGTCTACTATTCGGGGGTCAAAACCAACAATAATTCTGCCATAAGCATGAACTTAATGATTAGAGAGGAACCGCCACTTATTACCTAGCTTATTAAGATAATTGATATTTTCTGGTCTAATTTTTATTTCTAAAATAGAAAAAACTGAAATGTTTTCCTTAGCCAAAAATTCCTTTAAGGCTAAGAGCTTTTTGGGGAACTTAAAGCTCCTAACATTCCAAACTATAATCATAAACAAATGACTTTGGAGTTTTGATCTTTGCTCCTATTACCTTTCCTCCGTTTGACACTAATAAACTGTTCTGCAGCCTCTCTCCCTTCAACATTGCTCAATGTTAAAGGGGATGAGGTCACCTTCACATCATCAACTTTTTCACCCTCCTGTAAAGCTAGCATGCCTTCCTTAAGATCTTCTTTAGTAGTGCTTGTTTCTATTTTCTACTTAGGTGTTGGATTTCCGCATCTAAATTAGAAAGTGCTGGAACATTGTGACTTGGTTTCATCTCCTCATTTCCAACCTTATCCATGTGATTTTGATCCTTTATGAATGGTTATTCTTGGGTCACATTTTGACATATTACTTGCTCATCATTTCCATCCTTATCATCTTAATCTAGACCTATTAGTTCTATATAGCTCCCTTCTTTGAAGATTTTCCCAGTTGGTATCCACCTTTTTCCTTATAGCTTTAAAAAAGGCTTCTAATGGTAGTTTATTATGAAAGTATCTTCATATAATGTTCCATTAAAGCCTAACCTCATAATGGGAATTTGGTATGCTAAATCCTTAAAGATATCCATAGTAATACATAGTTGAGCATAGCCTAACCTTTCCTTTTTGTTGTATTTTCATCTATGTATAAAGGCTACCCCAAATAACTTGCAATCATATTAAGGCGCTTGGTAGTCCAATATTCTAATGGAAAATTATACAGATTAACCCATAAAGGAACTGACTTTAGCTTTTCTATTTCAGGTTGGAACCTCGACTGTCATCTTTGGAGAATCAGTGGAAGGTTTATCATATGACAAGGTCCTTCTTCCAAAACTTTAAGAGCCTTCACTTTTGTGGGAAAGGTAAATAATTGTTCTTCCAAGTATTGGTTGCCCACTTTTGCATCACCAAAAAAAGGGGTCTTTTCTCTAGAAAGAATCCTACCAGTGAAGACTAATCGGGCTCCTTCTTGTAGTACTTCCATATCCAGCGAAACAGTGACTCTTCCTTGGTCTTTTTTGGGGGAATAGTGGAGTGCAGTATCTCCTTTATCAGCTATCACTTGTTTCCAACTCTTCTTGAGGTCAGAGGAAGAAGTAGAAACCTTTTGAGGTAGCTTAGAGTCAGCCAAAGTGAGGGAGGGTAATAATGGAAAGTCAGTGGGAGAATCTGCACAAAAAGTAGGAGTTTCAAGTGTAGGCATGGTTAATAGGCAAGAGAATGAAATGTAGAACAATGGCAGGAAGAAGTTTCAAAAAGTGATTACCAAATGAGGGAATAGAGTCAAAGCAGACTATAGGAAATTATTAATAACCACTAGAAGCTAAAGAGGGAAGTTTTTTAGGAAGGGAGAGAAAGTATATGTTTGTGAAGAAGATTAAGTAGGTCTATATTGCTTGAAGTGAGGGGGAAGTTGAGAACTAGGTAGGGAAAAAATTGAGGGCTAGAATAGAAGCAAGTGAATGTGGCATGAAGAGAAGTGGAAATGAAGTTAAGAGCTAGATAGAAGAAAAAGTAGAGGGCTGGAAAAGAAGCAAGTGAATGTGGCTTGAAAAGAAATAGAAATGAAAACAGAGAGCTGGAGATCAGTGGGGCTGGATACGGGGAGAAGAACGTTGGATTAACCATTGCTAGAGAGTAAAGAAGGATGAGAAAGAAGGAGCTAAAGTTGGAGAATTTGGGACCGCCTTCGAATACCTTCAAGATGGTGTAGTGTTACTCTTATCTGAATCCAATATTAGATTGCTTTGGTATGGCTGAAACTAAAATAAATGATACAACAAAAGAAGATTTTGCTAGAGGTGTCTTTTAACAATCTTTAGTGTTGCATCCGAAGTAAAACATAAAAAGAATGAGTTATATTGGTTGAGTTGCAATATTGTTTCCCTAGTATATTGCAACTCAGGTGCTTGAACATGTGATTTTAGCTTATTAATCCAATTCAATTTTTCAAAAAATAAAAATATCGACACCATGATTTATTTCTTGACAATATTCTTATGTTAATATATTAAACTTGATCTTTATAAATAATCATAAATTCAGTTTGATTAAAACTTATTAATACTCTCTCATAAACACATTAAAACTTAGCAATACGTTTGTTTTACTATTATATAAAAAAATTTATATCGAACATAATTACTAAATTTTTCAAATAAAAATTATTCTAAAAATGCATATTAATGTTAAGAGTTGATTTATCCAATGTTTATTTATCTAAAAAGGATAACAAACTAAAAATGCTAAATATTTTTAAATTTTTAAATCTCATTGTCTAGCCTTTTAAAAATTTCAATTAAGTGTCCAAAATTTTGAAATTAGACAATTCAATTAAAAAGTTATTTTTGTTAACATTTTGTTTATATAGTTGGTGGAGCAAAGTAATTAAAAACTAACATTTGGAAGGGTTATATAACTGTTCATCTTTGTCAATATAACTTTTGAGTCTTTTATGGAAAATATATTAATATTTAAGTATTTAAAATGTGGTCAATAGTTTGATGTCCAAATATGCAAAAACTTTATGAAGAAGAAGATGTCATGTAACTCCTCAAATATTGGCATTAACATTACTATGTTAATCACATAAGCAAAACATTTATAGAGATATTCTTGTAAGGTAACTTATTTGATTTTTTAAAAAGTTTAAATATCTAATTGAAATTTTTAAAAATTTAGACAATGAAATAAAAAAGTTAATAAATGTCACTTGTAATTTATCATCCTATTTAAAATTTTATAAAAATTATAAAAGTGATTTTTTGTAAGACGAATAAAATTAATTAAAGCTCATAAAGGAAGCAAGTTGCAATAACTAATAAGTTTATAATTCTTTGAATAGATCATTATAAGCATAGAAGCTTACCTATAATGGGTCCTAATCAACTGGAAAATTTATTGACTATATAATATCTATGTGCGTAAGGATAATAAAATTTTCCTTGAATTTTCCAACTAGGAATATGTGAAGAATATATTGGAAGTAGGGTTATGGCATGTATACAACAAGCCTCTACTTCTTCAAACATCATGTCCATGATTAAATATAGATGATATAAGGAAAAAATATCCTAGGATTAAATAAGTTGCCTATAAAGATCTATCGGATAGCAACACAGATGTAGAAATGGTAATTAATAGTGAAAGTTACAAATTGACAAAGAAAGAAGTAAAGAAGATAGTTTCAGAAGCCAAAAGTCACAAAAATAAGGTATATATTTGGCCACATTTTTTTTTTACGTTTTGAAAATTGTAGCTAAAAATAAACCTTTGACAACAATTAATGTAATCGTCACCAAATCAGGACCATTTGGTGATAATTTTTGAAAATCGTTACTAAAGGGTTCGCATTTTGTGACATTTGTAGCATTCACATTTTGTAATGTTTTCAAAAAACATCGCTAAAGAGTCCACATTTTGTGACATTTTTTAGTGATAACTTTTCAAAAATCGTTGCTAGAAGTTTCTTATTTGGTGAGAAAATAACCCTTATTGACAAAATGACCTTTGATAATGATTTAAAAATCTTCGCCAAATGTGCCAAATAGTTATAGGAGGGAATAAAAATGAGAATGACACTTTAAAAAAACCTTAAAGCCTAAAGCACCCATCTCTCATCCTCTACTCTTTCTTTCCTCTTCCTTTATAAACCGAAGAGCAATTAAAAAATAAAGCTTTAAAGCTAAAAACACCTATGTCTCATCCTTAAGTCTCTTATTTCCTCTTCCTCCATGAAAACGAAAGGTACACTCTTAATCCATCGTCGACGATGTCTCCTTTCATCGATTCACTTTGTTAATTAACCTTTGCATTTCTTTCTTCTCTCATTTTCTGTTAATGTTTTTGTGATTTCATTAATTTTAAATGGTTGAAATACCCGAGCTACCAAAACTTGAGAAATTCTAGAGTTAGAGTTTGTAAAACCCGAACACCCATCTTTACTAAAATATGATTTCGTAAAGAAGAAGAAAAGTTGCAACGACTTTGTTAGGGGCAATGAGGTGGTGACGAAAAAAGGGTCAGTGAGGAGGTTAGTGAGTTTTATCAGGGAGAGGTTATGGGGAGTGTTGGGTCAGTGAATGTTGCCAGAAAGTGAAAAATGGTTGTCAAAAGTTAGTGTTTGCAACTATAAATAACATGTCTTTGTTTATCATTTTTCAGGGTTTGCTTTCTAGTTATGAATTTTGTTTTCCTAACAAAAAGCTCTATAAGTAAAAATCTTATGGAAAATACAAGAGGTTGGTAGTTTCTTTGTAGCTATAAAAAGCAAAAATAGATAATTATTTCATGAATTCTTCTAATCCATATTTGTCGGTAGAATGAGAAACCGTCTTTGAGTTCTCTATATTAATATATAATTATATATCAATGTGTATGCTTAATATTATCTTTAATTAGCTTTTTTTTCATTCTTCTTGGGAGGTTCACTAGAATGTGTTCTGTTAGGAAGAGGGGTATGCCATATGTTATTTCATCTTAAATGGTTGATTTTCTTTATTGATTGTATTTTAAGACCCCTTTACGTTATTTTTTTCTTTGACACTGGAGTTCATCTTCACTTTTTCGTTTTTTCCCTACTTACAGTTAAGTTTAGATAATGAAAAATGTGTTTTGATGAAAATTCCATATACATCTGAAACCATGGTTCATTCTTTTAATGCCTTCTTGATTTTTGACTAAATATTTATGGATTACCTTGGATAACTAAAGTATGCTGCTTTTCATTGTTCCAATTTTGAAAGAATTCATCATAACTAGTGCAAGTTAATATATCTATGGAAGAAATTGGTGTTAAAGAAAGATCTCATTATCATTTGTATACATGTAGTGACATTTCTTCTTCATCATTATCTCATATTATTTAGTAATTCTTCTATTTGTAATCATTTTTGTGATTTTTCTTTTTGCTTGTTTTTTGCATGTCATTTAAGTTTTTCTTGTCTTTGTCTATATATTGAGAACTGGAAATGTTCTTTTTAACTATAGGTACTATAATAATAAATTGCAAAAAACTAAAGGTACCCTCTATGTTCCTATGGTATAGTTTGTTTTAATCTATCTTTTCTTCTTTCCTTAAAGTTGAATGTTTACCCAACAGTTAGTAAAGGGTTTTTGGTTATCCCACCTTTACTTTGATTCTTGGTTTCCTCATTTTCTCTCATGCATTCGATGATTTTGGCTATAGTTATTGAAGACTTTTTCTTATCCGTTTTGCTTAGTAAAATGTGCTAGCTTCAAAGTTAGGCATGTTTCCACTGGATAACTTGTTTCTTTTGATAAACATAGAATGCTAGTTACTACTTTTCTCCTATATTATATTGTTTCTCATCTTTATGATTTAGAATTTAGTTTTTTATGCCCAAAAGAATTTTAATCATAAATTTCCTTTTAGGGTTTGAGAAATCATTTATTGTTATCTCATGATCCCTTTAACTTTGAATTTTGAGTTGGTCAACTTCTGAAATCTTTGTTGAATTCTCGAGAACTTAAGCCTTCTGGACTATAAACTACTAAGATAGCATTCAATAGGAGACTAATAAGATAGCATTGATGGTCTTAGAGCTCTAGAGATGAAGTGCTTTTAAACTGTCATGTTTGTCTTTCTTCATCAAGCTATATTCTTATTATTTAAAGTATTCTTAACCTTGTTGAAGCTATAGATGCACCCAATGTATAGATGTTAGAACACTTGTTTTTGTTTTACTCTGAGGTTGGATTGTTAAGTGTTTACATGATAAAGTCGTACTTTTGAAGGTATTTAATGGTTTTCAATGAATATTTTGCTAGTAATTCCATCACTCTCCTTTTTTTCTTTCCTAATTAAAAACAAACTAGCTTAATTATGCATAATTTGAGGCACTCTACCGATCTTAAAGTTACTTTCATGATTCCCATGGCTAATCCTTCCTATATGATGGCTGACTTATAAAGTTGCTCTCATCACATAAACAAACCTAGAGTCATTCTAGTTTTTTTTTTTTTTGAAATCTTAGCATTTATAGTTTGTAAATTGATCTTTGTATTTATTATTTTGACTATAAAAATTGTTAAAGTTGTAATTAAATTCTTGTATATGAAGAATATTCTTTTGGTATAACTTAATGATATTTTATTTTTATATACAATGCTTCAAATTATCAATTATTTTTGTATAATAAATTAACAAAAATTCTAAATATTATATACAATAATACGGATTAAAAATGTCACAAATAATTATAATTAACATGGTATAACATTTTTTAAAAATGTATACTAAAAAATTGACTACATTTTACAAAACGTAGCTAAAAACTTTTGCTTACATTTTCAAAAAAGTAGCTAAAAACCTTTTGCTATGTTTTTGGAAATGTAGTTAAAAACGATTAACTACGTTTTTGGAAACATAGCTTAATTTTTTTTCATAGTTTCTGAAAATGTATGAAAACTAAATGTATTGGAAACATTTTCTTAAAATGTCACTAATATTTTTCTATATGAAAATAAAGCACAGGAAAAAATGTTAGCAACAATTAGTAAAAAACTTCACCTATAGTTTTCAGTTATGGAGATTTGGTGACATTTTTAATGACTAATATAAATCGTTGCTAATGACTATTAGTGATGATTTTGGGACATTTAGTGACAATTCTTTTCATAGCCAAATGTCATTTTTATTGTAGTGAGTATAGCTTAATTATAAGAAATTATATCAACGATTAGAAATTAAAGATGGAGAAAGGGATATATTTAAGTTGGCAAAAGCTAGGGAACGAAAAGCGATAGACTTATATTAAATCCATTGCATAAAGGATGAAGTAGGATAAGTGCTCGTGGATAAAAATGATATCTTGATGTTAGGGATACTTTTATAGCCTTTTTAATAAGGGCGAAGATGAAAACATCTCCTTGGGTGGTCTTGGCATGTTTGAGAAATATTATAACTTCATTTGTTATCGACATTAAAGGAGCCTTGAGGGAGATGAAGAGTGAAAGTGTGGTATGACCTTATGAGTGGAGACTTAGTGCACTAATTCCTCTATATAAAAACGAAAGGGACATCCAAAGCTATAATAACTGTAGAGAAATTAAAATACTCAGTCACACCATGAAGTTATAGGAGAGGGTTAATGAGAAGAGAGTGAGAAAAGGTGTACTAATCTCAAAGAACCAATATATTTTCATGCCAAGAATGTCTACGATATAAGCTATATACCTCCTTAGAAGATTAACGAAATATTACAGGGAAGGAAAACGAGTCTTGCATATAGTTTCAATTGACTTAGAGGAGGCTTATGATAAGGTTGTCATGTGGAGGTGTTTAGAAGTTGGGGGAGTTCCTATAACCTATGTAAAGCACCGTAAAGATTAACAACAAAAGACAAAAAGAAAATAAATACACAAACCATAGAAAAGATAAGTACAAGAATAAATCAAACTTGCCATTACAAAAAAGCATTTAGTCTAAGTAAGAAACTGCAAGCTAAATAACAAGTAGGTAACTACTACATAATCAAAATATTAAGGATAACTATAAAATGAAAAAATTGAAAGGAAAATGTTTAAAAAGCATAAAAGAATGAGAATGACATCTCTGTGAGAGAGCCTTTATCTATATTTGAGTACGCCAAAGTTTCTATTGTGGGCCATGTACTCTGTAAGTTCCAATAGAGCCATATCATTCTTGATCGCTTTCTTTCGTTTCTTCTTATGTTGTCCTTTTTTGCTCTTACAATCTCTAAGTACTATTTTCTTACATCTTCTCATTGGAGCATCCAGGTGTCTCCTTTTAACAGGTTTGAACCACCTAAGCCTCGTCTCTCTTAATTTTTTATTAATATTAGCCACCTTTAATTTATTTCTTACTAATACATTCTTGAACTTATCTATTCTAGTAAGGTTACACATTTAACAAAGCATCCTCATCTTTGAAATGATTAGCTTATGACTATGCACTTGTTTGACGGGTCAATACTCTGACCTATATATCATAGTCGACCTAATCATTAAATGTTAAAATTTATCTTTGAGTTTGAGTAGTATCTTCTTATCACATAAAACTCCTGATTCACTTCTCCATTTAAGCCACCCTGATTTGATAAGGTAGACTGTATCTTCATCGATCCATTTAAGCCACCCTTAAACACTCTTTCTATAGTATAACTTCTAAATTAACCTTTACCTCCTCATCGAAAGCCACCCTCCAGCCAGAAAAGTTACATTCTAAGTACTTAGTGTTCGTTCTACTCAATTTAAAGCCCTCTTTCTCTAATGTATCCATCCAACAATCTAGTTTGACATTGACACCCTCTTTTGTCTCATCCACTAAGACAATATCATTAGCAAACAATATACACTAAGGCAGATCCTTTTGAATATTCTTAGTGGGCTCATCCATCACTATTGTAAACAAAAAGAGAGCTCAACAAGAATCTTTAGTGTCGCTTAATATTAATAAAAATAAATTCATATATCTCCTTATATTGTCCTTACTTTAGTCTTTTACTCCTTTATACAAATCGTTAATCACCAGTATATTGGTCATAGGAACTCCCTTAACCTCTAAACACCTCCACATGATTTCCATAGAAACCTTGTCTTATGCCATCTCTAAATTAATAAAAACCGTATGTAGATTATTCTGTCTTTCCCTGTAACATTCCATTAACCTTCTAAGAAATGTAAAACTTCTATCGTGGACCTTTTTACCATGAAGCCAAAATGTTTCTCTAACATAGGAGCATCCTTTCTTGCTCTCTTCTCAATTAACTTATCCCAAAACTTCATGTTGTAACTAAGTAATTTGATGCCTTTATAGTTGTTATAATTTTAGATGTCCCTTTTGTTCTTATATAAAGGAATTAACATAGTAAATCTCCACTCATTTGACATTTTAGCAGACTTAAGGATCATATAGAAAAGCTTGGCTAGCCAGGTAAGACTCTCTACACCTCTATAAGTATCTCATTAAGCCCTACTACCATTTTGCTCTTAATATCCCTCAAATCTCTTTTAATTTCTTCCTTTTTAATCTAACTACAATGAGATAAGTTACGAAGCCTTTAGACGTGCTAAGATTCCTAAGGAGATGTCCTCTATTGCTTCATTAAAAAGGCTATATAACTACCTTTTCCATCTTCTTTTGATTTTATTTTTATTTATGAGCACCCGTCTTGCTTCATCTCTTATACAATGAATATGATTTTAGTCTCTTATTTTATGTTCCTTAGCTTTCACCAGCTTAAAATGTCCTTTTCTCCATATATAGTCTCCAATCTTAGGTAGAATTTCTTGTATGCTTTGGTTTTAGCTACTGAAATTGCCTTCTTTGCCTCTCTCTTTGCTAGTTTGTGCCTTTCTCTATTAGCTACTCTCTTTTCCTCTATGGTGATATCTATTGGAGCTTCATAGGCACCCTTACTATTCTTAACTTTGTCTTATACATCTTCATTTCACCATCAAAACTCTATCTTATTAACCCCTAAGCCCTTTAGAAACCACCAAGATCTCTTTTGATGTATTCCTTAAAAGAGTACTTACTCTCTTCTATATCTAGTTATCATATCCTTCTAATTTTCATTCATCTCCATATATTACTATATCCTTAAGTTGATTCATCGCATCACCTTTCAAATTCCACCATCTGACTCTGGTAAATCTTTTAAGACTGATTTTTTCCTCCGTTCCTTAATTATAAGATCCAAAACTAACAATCTATACTGAGTTAACAAGCAAGCATTTGGTATCACCTTACAATCCTTACATCTAGGTTTATCATTCTATCTTACTAGGAAGTAGACAATTGAGTTTTCGTGATTTTACGACTAAAAGCTACTAGGTACTTTATGTTTTCCTAAAAAAAGAATTGACTATTATTAACTCAAATGTTACTGCAAGGTCTAACAAAGCAGTCCCACTATTATTCCTATCCTAGTATGCAAAAGCCCCATAAGTCCATGAATACTCGTCCAAGGTTATCCCTATATGTTTATTAATGTCTCTTCTTGGAAAACTTTCTTGCCATGGGGATTTGCTAAATTACCTCATCTAGCTCTTTCCAGAATTGACATTTAAGGTGTTCGTCCAAACCTACTTGTGGTGTATAAGCACACGCCATATTGAGACTAAAAACTTTCACCATTATCTTTATAGACATAATTCTATCATTATTCTTGTTTACCCCTATAACATGATTTATAAGTTCCTTAACAACTAAGATACTTATCCCATTCTGTCATCTCGAACACTCTAAATACCAAAGTTTGAATCCATTAATCTCCCTCTTTTTAACTTTCGGCCATTATATTTCCTGGATGCACGCTATCCAAATCTTTTTTTTCCCTAAAATCTCCATTAATTTCAAAGACTTCCCTATAAGGGTTCTTATATTCCAAGAACCTATCTATAATATGTCAACATCTTCTTTTCTCTTAGAACCAAAACTCGCTGAAGAACTAGCCCTTATCATATCATCAATAGTCAAAACCACCACTCCTATCCTAACGTTTGACACTAGTAAATTTATCTAAGAAGATAATCTAATAGCAATAAGCACTAAGGAATAATAGCTTAAAAAATACTTATCATTTAGTCACGATACCAGTAGCGAGGAAGAGTAGTGGGCCTTAGAAACGTCTAAGATCTAAGGATAGTAGAACCTAATAGTTGTTGCATAGAAGAGACAATATCGAAGATGCAGTAAGGAAGGGACAACTTGGTCAGATATTCTGCCACACGTCGGTAAGGAGAAAGATGGAAGAAGAGACAAGTGGCACTTGAAACGTATGCATAGGGTTTCTGATGGCTATTCTTTAGGAGGGAGCTAGTCAACAAATGGCACTCTAAATGGTGCAGGTAATAAAGCTACACACTCACTTAGGCAGAACAAAACTAACCCTTAAAAAAGCACAAACACTTTAATACAATGTAAATTTAGGAGAAACGATATTTTATTTGCATGATTCGTAATGTATAGTGTTAGGGTTACATATACAAGCTTATCAACATTAATTAGGAAATGCAATCCCCATGATAAAGGGATTATAATCCCTTTGATCACTATATATCTGTCTATAATCACTTTATAATCTATAACATATTGTAAAAGACACTAATAAACTTTGTAAAAGATATTCGAATTAAGAATAAGGCCTTCACCAGAATGTTTTAAAATGTTAGAACTTAAATTTTTTAAACTAAAAGGGTTGACTATTTAAATATTATATCTCATGTGGTCAATCATAAATGTAGTATTTACAAATTTGGATAGTGATTGTCGGTATAGATAATATGTTACGATCTATTATAAGTTTTTCCATGTCCTCTCTCTTAAGGTCAAAGCCTAATTCCTTGAGTGAACTTTTCATTTTGTCATCCAATTGCAACATGGTCAATCTTCAATCATTCAATTACAAATCCTTTTTTTGAAATTTGACTAATAATTGCATTAACGATAGCAAAACCTACCTCATCATTACAATGAGTTCAACTTAAATAAATTATAAACGAAAGTTAGAAATAAAGACATGAAAATTTACATAAGCAAATAAAAGATAACAGAAAAAAAAAACTTACAAATCCCATCTGGTCTTCATTCTTGGGATAGATTACATTTTGCTAATATAAGGGCTCCTATACCATTGACAATATTGTCAACTAAGATATATTTGTTTTCTTCCTCATTCCTGTAAATCCTCTTGTTTCTTTCCTTCCACATATAATATATCGTGGTTGTAAAGGAAATTTTATATATAGGGGAATCTTGAGATCTCAAATTAGCAATACAAATGATCCAGTTAAGAGAAGATGACCAATCATAATTAACAAAAACATTATATAGCGAATCCAAAACTCATACTGGTTTAGAGAAACTGCATTGAAAGAATAAGTGTTCTCTATCTTCTTCTAACTCTTTACAAAGAACATAAATAGGATTGTAAGATCTAAACCATATGTTTTAATATAGATCCTGTTTTTTATAACTAGCCAAGTAAAGATAAAGGCCTTATGATTTAGATAACATTTCTAAAGGAGGTGAAACTATGGGACATACCTTTCACCTTCTTATAAAGCCTTATAACAAAACTTATTAGTGAATTTTCCTGAGACATCTAGGACCCAATTTACTGAATCCTGTCTGTGAGTATCCATCATCTGAGGGAGAAAATTAAATAGTAAGTTGAATCCTCTGAAATTGCCCTCCCAACACCCTTGGTTCATCGAGGTGGAGGCTTTGGAGTGAAGAGGAATCCTGTTCATAAATCTGGATAATTCAATTCTCTGAACTAGAGGACTATGTGTTGTCTAATTATCAAACCATACCTAAATAGAATCTTCTCTACCTAAAACATGCTTGATCAAAGGAAATATAACCTATCTCAAATTCAAAATTTGCAAGAAAAACCAAAAATACTCCCTTGAGATAGACAATTTCCAAAAGCTTTCATTACTAAGATATGTTTTATACAGCCATTTGACCCATATAGAATTTTTGTCATCAAAGAGCCTCTAATTCCTTTTACATAGAAGAACTTTTTTCATTAGAGAAATAGAGATAATCCATAGGTCCCTTTGCCTTTTAAGAATAATTACATCAATCCATTTGACTTTGCTTTCTTAGAATTATTAGGTCCTAGACCATAAGAAATCTTTCAAGATGCTATCAATCTCCTTGATGAATTTTTTGGGAGAATGATGTGAGATATCTAGGAGACATAATGGTTTCCTAAAATAGAAATTATCAATATAACTCGTTCAGCAATTGACAAGAATCTATTATTCTAGGCATTAATTCGAGATTTGCTCCTTTCTATTAGGGAAATACACTATGAGTACTTTGGCTTTACATACGAAATAGGGACTCCCAGGTATTTAAAAGCAAGATCATGCAATTGAAGTTTAGTAATCTTGGAAAATTCCACAACATTTTGCACATCTTTAGAGTAGTACAAACTACTTTTATTGACATTAACTACCAAACTAAAACAATTGGAAAACTTAATAAAAAGTACCTTAAGTAACTGCACTAAGCTTGTATCTGCCCTTGAAAGAAGTATCAATTCATCATCAAACATCAAGTAAGTAAGTTTGGAAACATTACATTTATTATGATAACGAAACCTACCATTGGGGCCTCTAACCTTGTGGATGAGTCGAGATAGCCCTTTTATAATTAAGGTAAATAAATAAGAGGAGATAGGATCATCTTGTCTTGTCAATACCTCTAGCATAAGATAATGGCTTGGTAGAAATCCCATTCACAAGTATACTGATAGAAGAAGTTTTCAAAAATATAAAAATCTAGTTAATAAACTTTCCAGGGAATTTAAGAGCCTCCAGAAAAAGATGTATAAACTTCCAATTAATAGAATCAAAAGCCTTATAGAAATCTATCTTCCATCAACTTTTAATATTTCTTCTAGAATTATAGTCTTTCAAGATATCTTGCATAAGCAGTATGTTATCCCCTATAGATCTTCTTTGGATAAATGCACTCTAAGTAGAGTTAATAATAGTAGGTAAAGCAATCTTCAAATAGTTAGTAAGAAGTTTGGCAATTACCTTGTAAAGTGTGTTACAACATGAGGTAGGTCTGTAATCTGCCAATGTATTAGGATTTGGCTTTTTAGGAATCAGGCAAATGTATGTGTGGTTCATCTCCTTCAACATTTGACAAGAGGATAAACACTCCTAGATAGCTTCAATAAAGAGGTTACCAATAATCATCTAAGTTTTCTGGAAAAACCCTATCATGAACCCATCTAGACTAGGAGCCTTAGAAGGACGTAAATTAAATGAGATCTTCTTTACATCTGATCCGATGAACGGAGTAGAGATTGATTCCTTGAGATCTTGGGGAAGGGGAGTATCAAAGAGTCTAGGGAACAACTGGTTATCGTTGGAGATTACTTCAGTGCCTATAAGTTGTGAAAAATATTCGCGAGTAAGGCTAAATAGAGCATCATGATCAGAGAAGACATTACCCAAGGAATCCCTGAGCTTAACAATTGTATTTTGTATTCCTTCTTGTAAGTAGAGAAGCATAGAAAATTTTAGTATTATAGTCATCATCCCTAAGCCAATTAACATGAGCTTTCTATTTTAAGATTGATGTATGTAAAGCCAGGACTTCTTGATGGTCATTTAGTCGAGCATATTCTGTTTACTGCAAAAGAGTAATATGAGGGATAGATAGCAAGCCTGTTGAGCCTCATTCATCCTCTGGTGGGTAACCTTAGTCGGTTTTTGATTAGCTTTCAAGAAAGCTTTGAGGAATTTTTAAACCTTTCTTAGCTTTAGCATTAATGGAAAAGATTTATAGCCCTCAATGGTGTGATTCTAATATGATTCCACTAACCCCATAAACCCATCAATTTTTTAGAGAGCATTAAAGAATCTAAAAGGAGCCCCTGGATGATGTAAAGTTTGGATATTGTGAAATGCTGATACAAGAATGATCAGAGAAAGATTTTCCCCAAATTTAGCATAGGAGTAGGGGTAATGATCTAACTAGCTTTGGTTTTGCTATAACTCTATCCAACTTTTTCCAAATTAGCAATTATTCTTGTTTCTTATTGGACTAAGTAAAAAGTCTTCCTTTATACCTTAGATCAATGACTTTAACTTTGGAAAACAAATTTGTTAACCCCCAACAGATGGTAGTCTGAAACCCCTTCCACCTTCTACTTCATTGTCAGTAAGGATACATTTAAAATATCTAGTTAAAAGCCAAGGATTAGTCATTGTGGCTGCCAAGGCCTACAAAGATTGCCATAACATTGCTATTTGAAAAAGGAAATTGGAAGCGTATATTAATGAAAGATAAAAACCCCTGGCTTCCCTAATCGTTTCGAAACTCAAATGCATAAATTGCTTATTTTTTGCCACCACTTAAGCTGTGACCTTATTGGAACTGTAGAAAACATATAATCCTTCCGTTCAAGTGTGAGGAATGATTAGATATTACTTGCCATTCCACTCCCAACAGCTTCGAAGCTGCATCTATGTGTGTAGATTTTATTTTAGTTTATAAAAGCCCAACTATGGGAGGTTTTTTGTCTAACACCGTCTCCTTAACCACTACTTTTTTGTGAGGGTCATTTTGTCATACATACTATACTATTCTGTTGTGAGGGTCATACATACTATACTATTCACGTGTACGTTACTATTCACGTATACAGTACTATTCATACATACGGTACTATTTACATGAAATATTGGGAGCTACATTCTGTTCGTGATAGAAGCAATGGCAGCAAAATTTGAGATTGAAAAGTTCAATGGGAG
>JANSVA010000001.1:19841562-19872887 GCA_025504915.1 Erythroxylum reticulatum
TTTAATCTCCAAAGAGTTAACTTTAGACTCCAAACTCTCCATTCTTTTGGAATCCACCAACTCCTTTATCTTTTTTTTAATCACTTAATTTCTATTATAGATTCATTTCACTCATCAATAATATCCTTCACATTAATCTTGGCCTTCAACCACTTTAGGCCTTATTCATTTTACATGTAAGGGCAGATGACTACTTTTGTTGTATAATGCCCCATACAATATTCTAATGACATCACCGCAATAACGATTGTTAAGCTTAAAGTCAATCATAGTTGTACATGGATCTCATATTCCTATGAACTCCAAAATATAAGTTTTAAGCATATCCACAATAGTCAAGACTGTTGGTAACTCACAAGTGTGGTCATTTGCTTCTACCTCTTTAGCCATCAAACGATATCCCGGCGTATTCTTACTAAGATGTATATCATAGGATGTTATTTACACTTATCTAACAATCTCTTTGCTCAATCATCTTTATCAGTACATGTACTTGTTATTTCAATCACAAAGTATCATTTTTCTATTCGAACTGAAAATTTGTATTCATTTCCAATTTCTTAGTAAGATTCACAATTTCTGAATCCTAAATTTGGGCTTTGTTCATGTGAAACTGCTCTAAATTTTCAGTGCAGCTAATAATAATTCATTTGGCCCCAAATTTAACTCCATTCTGCACTCTTTATTGCAATAGATTTGATAACCTCAATATCCAAATTTTTGATACACTGTTCTTGAATTTTCTATTTATTGCATCTGATTACAACATTAGATTTACCAATATAGTACTCATTTGTACAATAATAATCCTTCATATGACTCTATCTATTGTCTTTGTCTCATATTCAATTCTTTCAACTCAATATTTACCTCAAAATTACATGATCTTTATATTTCAAAATGTTTCTATACTTATAATGTCTCCAAACTTTGAAAACAATCACTATTGAAGCAAGTTTCAATTCATATATCAAATAATCAACGCATGAGGTTTCAATTGTCTCCATCCATATGAAATCACTTTATCATGCTGCATTGGATTTTATCCTAATCTCTTATACAACATCATTGTATACTATAAAATCTCCAAATCTAGACGATATAATTAATATCGATTTTATAATTCCTCAAAATTCTCTTTACTTTCATTACTTACACGATTTACATGTTTTTCCTCAAGTATTCAAGCTATTCTTCTCAACTTTTCGAATACATTTAATATATCATCAAAATTTGCTTGGATCGCTTTAATCTTCAATATCATAGTACTGTTGGGGCATTTGTTAACTGGAACAAATATTTCGAAAGCTCCATATGCCCATGATTAGTTCTCATAATTCCTTAAATAACTAATTCCTCAATAAGGTAACATTATCTCACTTTATTTTTAATTTACCAATTGTCTTACCTTTTAAAATGATTTTCTCAATTCATTTGATTTCTTCTAATTTCACATTGACTTACTCTCTTATTTGCTCATTCATACCAATTTCTCCACATATTTCAATTTATTTTCAATCTTAACTTCCTGTCTTTATAACACATTCATCAGGTCAAATTTATATCTCCTAAACATATTTACACAGAATATAATGTGGACCTATATACTCCTCATATTAGCAATTAATGTCTCCTAAAATTCAGGAATCTACTCATATAATTGGATACTTTACATCAAACAAAATACATACATTCTCAGTAGCATACTCTACCTATTATGCTTGAGTCTCCACTAGGGATATGACTCCAATATTCACTTTTGACTCATTACATATTCATTTCTGATTTGTTCTTTAATATTTTTAATATAAACTATCTGATCTGTTTAACCTAATTCAATGAAATTCTGCTTCGAAAGAAGATTTCTTGCTACTATCATCTATACTGTTCATGCAATCTTTATCAATCAACTGCTATCATCATTAATGTTGTTTTAGCCATTCTTAACACCTCAATACGATCAATTTCAATTATTCATGTTATTTCAATAATTTCAACTTCTGTCACACTTTACATTATCAAAATATCATGTATAATAATACTCAATGAAATAAGAGGCATATTTGTCTACTCTTATATTTTGGTCTGTACCATCCAGATCATTACATCTCTCATATATAATTAATTTCGGCAGGTCATCAATTTATATCTCATGCTAATGATACATCAATCACAATTGATTATAAACAATCTATGACTATTCAAAAATTACTCCTCTATAGTAGTTACCTTTCCATCATAATCACCTATACCATACTTCCATCGCATTACTTTGATTCATCTTATAATTTTAACTATGGGATCATAGATTATCTCCTATACCATATCCAAATATAGATCTCATATGTACTCAATCACATTATTCACCAATGTAACCACATTATCAGATATGTTCTCGTAATAACTGGTCGACATAACCTTGAGAACTTCTACATATATCACTATCATTTGTTTCATTTTCCATACATACATTCTTAATCAATTTAGAATTATAAATGCATAGCCATCTTGAAATTCTGATCTCAATTCACAAGCACAATCTTATACTAGACCATAAATTACAAGTTTAACTTTTCAATTTCACTTTGCTTGTACGCCTTAAATATTGTCATTTCCACCCCTATCTCTATTTCTTTTTTGGTCAATTCATGAAAATATTTTCACACCCATATCAATTCAAGTACATATCCTCAACAAAATCCCGTTACCATATTCATTGACATAACCCCAAATACTGAATCTATGTCTAACATATCGGACTATGTAATATTTCTTATTTCTAAATGTCCAGAACTTTCCTTATCTTACACTCTGACAAAACACCATTCTTCTCATTGTTTCTGATAGCCCAAACTCTTAACAAAAGTTCATATATGTGACTCATGCGGTGGCAATTACTAGGATTCTATACTCATCAGTACCCTTCTCTAATGGTGAGGAATCAGGTGTAGCAGATCCTTACAGAACTCCTCATATTCCTTTACTAGGTGGCATTTTACTCCTTCAATAAAACATTATCTTTTAGCTTACTTTCATTTTAAATCTTATTTCCTACATGTATGCATGATATGCATGTCACCTAATGCAAAAAATTTATTACAAACCATAATAATTCATACTACTATGTATTCTAAGCCTAGGAATCCTTAAAACTCTAAGCTTTGATACCACAAGATGTTAGACCCCATTTTCGGAGTCCAACTATCGATATGATACCAAATAATGTTAGCGCCCAGGTCATGGTACCTATTATGAGGCTTTAATTTCTCAAAAATTTCAAACTTCGGAAAATTTTAGCTTCAGCAGTGGCAGATTTACCGCGACGAGGTATAAAGGTCAAACAAATGACCCTTCAGGAAAATATGTTACGGCGAAAGTCTGGCTTCACCGTAGTGAAGTCCCCCAATTTTTAACGCAAAAAACATTCATCATACATACGTTGGACCTCGCCATAGTGAAACCTTCGGACAAAACCCAGACCACCAACAATCAACACAAAACATACATACATTCATACAATTCTTTCAACACAAATACAAAGAAGTTAACTATGAACATACACAAACGAAACTTCTTCAATTCATCATTTCATTACTAAAGCAAAAGGAGTTTGAAAAACTTTATTTACATATCAAAAGCCACACCATTGACTTATTACATAATACAAAATGCACATGATACAATTGAATGCTTATGCTTAATATGATTTTAAGTACCAAAAGCTTCTGAACTAACTTAATTACGAAATATAACTATCTTTGAGTTGTCAAATGCCTTGCAAGGTTCACAATTCTCTTGTTCTACTTTCTTTCACCTGTAGAGTGGAAAGTAATGGGGTGAGCTACAAAGCTCAGTGGCTTATACATTTATATCCATTGGCAATGATCCATACAATTCAAACATATACATATATATTCATTCATATACATCTATAACTTATTTTAGCTAGCAAGTCAATCATCCACAAATTTTAACTCAACTATTCATACTCAAGAATGCTATCACTTAAAACGTATCATGTACATAAGCATCAAAACATAACATTCAATTATGTATCATACTTGACAATTCAAAGATGCAATGCATAACAAATGGCTCAAGGGTTCCATAGAAGCAGAATGGAGAAATCGAAGTTTATACCATGAACAGAATGAGTCCATTTTCGGAGCTCATATGCCACAAGCGGGCAGCTTGGAGCAGGCTCTTGTAAACGTGCACGTGACGAGTAGAATGGTTCCACTCTTGCCTAAACAAAAGCACATAACTGTTTTATCATATGCTCATACTTTTCATATTTTCTCATCTTTTCATTCATACAAAATGCCATGATATGCTTCAATGGCAAAACTTGATCATAATTCATAAATCATAATGCATTTTCAACAATCACAATAATTAACTATCAAGCAAGTTAACATACAATACCTATGCATTCAATTCAAGCAAATTAGCATTTATTCACCAATAAGACAAACTTGCGCATATTACACAATAACTATAAATATATTACCCACCTTGAATTCCTTTCTTAAAGACTTGCTCAAAGGTGCCACTCCTCTTGACCCTCTTACCTTCCTTGATTCCCTTTATTAATGATAAAAATTCCCATTCAATAGCAATACAATTTGAGGACCCATATTTTCCATAATCACTAAGATAAATTCTAAATACTCAATCTCTTCCAAAAGTACAAACCTTTGGGCCAATTTTCCATGATCATTCAGATCAGGTAAATGAAGAAATTTGATAACACTTCCTTCTAGAAAAATGTTCCTCATTGTCTTAATTTTCTAATGACAACAAAATCATTCAATTTCGTTCAGAAATCTGAAAGTTATAACCTAAACATTTTTGTACTATTCTTTTGCTGAAACAGTATTATGTGCTCAACTTCCATAAAAAATTGAAACTTTTAGAGATTGAATTAGAACTTGATTTCATCAGAAAATTTGTATGCCTATGTCTCTAGTCTACTCAAATCAAAAATCACTACATTAGATAACTACAAAACAAGATATCATCAAAATACCAGAACATGTTTATGCAAGAAAGTTGACTTCGCCGTGGCGAAGTCCGGAGTTCTCCGTAGAGAACTTGTCTAGAAGCTTACGAAATTTCCAACCCTCATCCATTTTCCAGATTTTTCACATCCAACATCTACATATAACACATATTATACAAAAATCATCATTTCTACTTCATTTACACTTCATTCTCTACTTCAATTCAACTCAATATTATCCACAAAAATATATAGTCCATGATTGATCATGAACAATAATAATGGAAAACATATATACACATTCATCATCAACTTCCTACACATATTCACTTCATTTTCACTTTCATTTCACTTATAACTATCACCAAATATGCTTTATTCAACAAATCAAGAAGGTTTAATGCTTATACTTGTTTAGTTTCAATATCTTCAAAATCTTCAAGATCTCCAAAACCCTAACTTGATCTTCTTTTCTTTTCTCTCCTTATTTTCTTCTCTTCGTTATTTTCTCTTCCTCTCTCCCTCAAACACGTTTTATCTCTTATTCAAAGCAAGACAGCATTTCTTCTTCCCCTAATACCCTTAGTGAATGTAAAAAGCCCATTATACCCTTCCCTAATGCCTTATTTCTTATACCCTTAAGTGATCTTCCAAAAATACCCTTGAACATTCTTACTTCCTTGTCACTTTAATTCAAGTAACCTATGTCATATAATCTTACTAACATTAACATAATAATTAACTCCATAAAATAATCCCATAATGACCTCATAATTCATTCAAATCATACTTAACTAGAGAAAAAATCCGAGGGCCAACATCAAATAACAGAATATGCCATGTATATCATTCATTTACGATGCACAGCTAGAATCTCATATTCGTTAGACCTAAGTTTGGCATTCAATTTTCATTAAGAATACAGATATCATTCAAAATTCATATGCAAACAGAAAACTTCTAATACATTCCCGAATATCAAACTTCTCGAACCATTAAATTCTGAAATTCATAAACAAATCACAATCAATTCATTACCAGTTCAAGATTTAGGAATTTAATGGAAACAGAAATAAATCAATCCTAGTGATATCATCTAGGTTAACTCACACTACGCTCCAATATATGCTATTGGTTGGATGGTTCGGCAATGTTGGAATGATGGCGTACGTATTGAGCTTCTAAATGCCCACACATTGTACACATTACTAACTTGATCAATCAAATACATATTCAACTATGCACATATATATGCGTCATGTGCAATGCATGCTCAATGACTATCTAGAGAATGTTCCCTTAATCACAATCAATAATCATTCAAACATTATCACTTGAATATGTCTTGTTAACACTTAGGTTAATATGTTAAATACACTTAATCATGCTTAATTCATTAATCATAAATTCAATAACCCTTTGCTACCATCATAAGAATTCACAAATGTCCCAATTCTCATTCATTCCTTCCTAATGCATTATTCATAACCTTTGGAACACATTTGCATTTACAAGAACATCTTCATTCCTTTAGCACTCCTTCATTCCAAACTTTGATACATTGATATCAAACCAACTTTTCCTTAAAGTATAACATTAATTATCGATCAAAACTTATCAAACATTTAACCAACTTTTTCACATCAAATTAGGTTCATTTTAAACCCCAATCAAGTCCAAATGCATCATAGTTAAGTACCTTATCCTTAATTGGTTCAAGAATCACACAAAAGAACATTTTCTTTACTGCAATGCAATCTTTACAATCGTGTATGGCTTCCCACAATCATGGGATGGGTTATCCAAAAGTTTCCATTCAATTCCTTCATTAGTTTTCCAGATTTTCTCATGACATGTTTTAGATCAGTTTTGTTTAGCCATTTTGACAAGAAAAATGAAGTAATTAGGCAACACATTCTTTTAAAAACATATTCTCATATGTCTTAAGGCATGTAATACATTTTCCTAATTAATTAGCTGCCACTAGTCCAAATATTAAGTTGCCATTTGTCCCCTACTAAATCAGTCCAAAGGTCATTCCAAGATTGGTCCACATGTCACAAAATAATTGGTCCAATTGTCATTTAATTACTAGTCCATTTTTCACACATTTAACTGTGTTAAATGTCACTCAATTTAAGGCTTATTCACCTTAATTTTCATGTAACAATTTATCCTACCACTTAACATTTTTCCTAGTCTAAATGTACATTTAATCCATCAATTTACCAATCCATAACATTAATTCCAATTTACTAATTGAAATCCAATCATACAAAAATTCAAGACATATTAATTCATAATTCACATCATAATCACTTAACATTTTTTCATACCCCAGAATAAGTCAATTGAGTGCATATGCTAACTTGTAATGTTTATAAATATCAATTCGTGTATGAATGCTAATGTTATGCAATATTCAATCTATAGTTAAACCCTAAGCATATTCCAGAAAAATGGTATATTAGATCTATGCCCTCTCTTAACACTCACAAGTATATTTAATTAGATAACTATTACCTCTCAACTATACAATTCAACCTAATTAAACTTATTAAGTATAATTAAGCTTTCTGTTATCACAATAGTCTAGGATACTTCCATTCTTTATATTTAAGGTGTTTATTCTCGTAGTACGAATATTTTTCTTTATCTCTCAATCCTTCATACAATTCCTAACAGTAAATATATAGTGGTTAGTCACAAACTCAACAGTTAAGAACAAAGATAACAAATTTAACACAAATAATGACAATTCATGTATTAGTAATCAAGGAATCCATCATAAGCTATATCCTTAAACCTAAATAGGTTATAACTATTGAATATAACAAAAAAAATTAAAGCAGGATAATCATAATATAAAGAAAGAAAGAACTAGAAGAGTTGTAATAAGCTCCTCCAAATCTCTCGTTAATGTTAAGAAACCTTAAAACTAACAACTTAGTGACAAAGGAGGTTGTCGCTAGCCTCCAAAATCCCCTACAACAAACTATGGTAAGAGCATTTATAAGTTAGGGTTATATAAAAGAGTTCTAGGGTTATTAAACTTGTAATTTTGTGTATATTTAGAGTATAAATCACGAGTTCAACACGTGTTACACTTTTAGCCTAATACTTTATATGTGTAAATATAGTGAATATGGTGTTAGATCCATTTGATTTCTGGTGTTAACTTTATTACAGATAAACAACATAACCAATACGGGTTTATGATAGTCCATATTTGACCAATACTCCTATTTTTCTCCAAGTTTTTGACATTTTTTAGTTATAATAATATCTTTGATAAAGTTTTTGCTCTTTGAATTAGATTTAAATGACTCCAATTTCACCTTAATCTGAAAATTATGGAGAAAGTTGCACTCAAATTCATGATTTCTCTTTAAAATCATCACTTAGTTAAACTTCACAAATATGCAAAATATAGACGTGTTAAAATTTTTCACAGTTTACTCATTTCTTTCCCTTAAGCAATTGACAACAAAAAATCCTAATTAACTAAACACTCCTAACTAGAAACAAGAATTAGTTCCACTTTTGTAAGTATGATATGACATTTAACATAAACTACAAGCCTTTAAACCCCTAGGCATCTATACCAGAGGAATTATAGTCTCTTGAATGATACCCAAAAATATTAATATGCACATATTAGTTAGTTTCACAATTAATAATATAAGATATACATATTCAAGAGTCAATTGAACCGCAAAACTTAAACACATAATATTTCTTAGGAAAAAGAGATTATTTTCCCCTAACATTTTGAAAAATGTCTATCGTTATCTATAGTACCAATTCACCCCTTAATATTTATAAAATGGAATAATTTGCCTCTAAATTGTCACTTTGTTAGGTTTTCATTAATTAATTGGACGTAGCAACCTTGTTATGAGGGGACACGTGGCTTGACATATAAGTCAACATGCTATCTAACAGCCAACGTGTCATTTTATTATTTAATTTATTTTTTAAAATTTTATTTTTTAAAATTAAAATTGTATTTTGATTAAACAAAAACAAAACCCAATATCCCGAATTTTTTCTTTCTTAACCACTCTTTGCTTTGATTGAACCCCAAATTAACGCCTAATATCCATGAATTCTCGTTCTTCCCCGTCATCTCAATTTGTTAATTAATTGACCTATAAAATATTCTCCATCTTTAAACCATAAAACGCATGAAACCTATTCTGGGTGTATTATGTTTAGAGGTATTGAAGCCGGGTAATCACACATTTGGCTACTCTAGTCTTTTTCTTGTTCTTGTACACTCTATTCAGGTTTGTGTATGCTTCACTGTTATTTCCCCTTTATTTATTTTGTCCTCGTTAAACTTCTTATCTAATCTATTTCTAACGTGGGTGCGTGTGTATTATTGAGCCCGCCTCCCGAATCTTGTGTATTACATTTAACGAATTTTGCTTTAACTAACAACAAATATTTGTATGTACGTTAATGCTTTATTGATTGATGGTTATGTTTCTTGTGACGCATTGATGGTTATTTCTTGCTAATTGATCGTTATTTCTATGTTTTTGATTGATGGTTACGTTTCTTGGAATAATTTGAGATTGTCGATGATTGTTTTTGCCGCGACATCAAAGTTCCTTAATGTGTATCAGAAGAGATATGGTTCTTAGGAAAGCAACTTTGGCATGTCCACTTGCACACAAGATAAGGCGGTCGGCAAGCCAGGATTATTCCTCGGTGGAAGAGGCTTGTAGTACTCAGCTCTATGAACATGCTCAAATGCTTTTGAACTAGGAAAAGAAGATACCTAACCTCCCCCACCATTTTGAGCTAAGAACCCAAACTTAGATCTTTACCTTAACAATCTCTTTACCACCAAAATCAATTCGCTACCTTCATAAAA
Source organism: Erythroxylum reticulatum (assembly GCA_025504915.1). Taxonomy (NCBI): domain Eukaryota; kingdom Viridiplantae; phylum Streptophyta; class Magnoliopsida; order Malpighiales; family Erythroxylaceae; genus Erythroxylum; species Erythroxylum reticulatum. The sequence goes on from JANSVA010000001.1 coordinate 19,851,447, forward strand.
TTTCTCAAAACCTAAAACCATATCGAATGTTGTCACTTGTATTTCTAAACAATAATTATGAAGAAGCTAACTTCACAAAGAAAAACAAATCCCTTCTGGTGGTTCGTCGCAGCCATTTGCACGGTCATATCCTTGGCCGTGATCCTTGGTGGCATCATCGTGTTCGTTGGATACTTAATCATCCATCCCAGAGTGCCAGTGATCAGCGTGGTCGATGCCCACTTGGACCAGTTCCAATACGACATAGCCGGAATACTTGTAACTCAAGTAAACATCGTTGTGAGGTCAAGGAACGATAACACGAAAGCTCATGCAAGCTTCTCGGATTTGAAGCTTACCCTTATTTTCGAAGGCATGGAAATAGCTAAACTGGTCGCCGAATCCTACGACGTGAAGAAGAATGACTCGTTGGATTTTAACTATGTGGCGACTTCAACGCCTGTGCCACTCAATCCAGAGCAAATGGAAGATGTTGGCATATACTTGAACCAGGATCGAGTTAAGTATGAACTGAAAGGGCATGTGAGAGCTCGTTGGAGAGTAGGACTTCTTGGGTCAGTTAAGTTCTGGTGTCATTTGAATTGTCAGCTCCTTTTTCGTAGATCAGATGGAAGCTATATACCCTCTCGTTGCACTTCCAAAGCTAAATAACGATCTCTTAAGTCTTTCTATTTTTGGATGAAAATATAGTTTTACCTCGTTGCCGGCAACATTTGATCAGGTACTCTTTTCCCTTCTCTTTCAGTTTCTTTTCTTCTTTTTGTAAGAGCACATTCAGTATTAGTCAATAGTCACCCAATAATAAGATGTTCACTCATTGCTTATTTTCTAACCTTAATTATGTGCAATAACTTGGATGGTATTAGACACATTACGTAAGAATATATTAATTTTCATTTATTTAAATTTTAGTTATGCTGCGTATGTTATTTAAAACTTTTTAATGTAAGAAGTTAAATATGTAAATAAAGTAATATATGTTGAAAGTTGAACTAAATTAACCTTGTATAAAGATTAATTTATGGTTAATCAAACACTATTATTGAATAATGTAAACAAATTATAAAAAGAAATAAGAGAAAAAGGGTATAAGGGCACCTGAATCACAAAAAAAAAAAAAGACATCACGAGAAAACCAGTATATGGTACCATGAAGCATACATAAACTGTTCGTAAGCATATGCAAGACCCACGCAACAAAACAATAGGAAAAAAGAAAAGAAACCAAACTTACCTTTGGCTTTCTATGTACGTTTCTTCCTTATACTGACAGATCTTTTGCAACTTTGGTCGCTTTTCCTTTTTCTTATGTTCTTATGTTCAGGATAGAGACAGCCAATGACCACGCCTTTGACGCTAAACTTTCTCATCAAATTAAACCAAACAACGTTCACACTCTTGGATTTATCTTTATTTTTTATTTTTAAATTTGGTACATAAATTTTCATATTATTAAATAGATAGGTATTATTTAGTTATTTAATATTAAATATCAACATAATATGATTTATGGGAAAGAGTCATTTAACATTAGAATGAAGGCTGGCTATAGAGAGGGCTAAAGAAAAATGAACCAGATCATTTGACAAATAGTCACTCATGACATATGACAAGATCTCCTTACTCACTTTCATTTGGATAATGTAAACACAGTCAATCACACTTTTGGCTCTAATACCACACAGGATAGTTGCTTTGGAATTTGTATGATAATGGTTTGATCATGAGCTCTATCTATGACCATCTGCAGAGCATCTGAAGTGACATTTGGAAAATTAAGATATACAACATGATTATATGGGTGATAGATCCTTTGATGATGCAAACTAGCCATAATCATTGTAGGATCTTGTTACCAAAATGCATTAATTGGTACTTTGTTGATAACTCTTAACAATGAAAGTGTCTTCTTACTACTACTCCTGATTTCAATATTAGGTTGAATGATCCTATCATGCTTTTGAAGAATGTTTGTTGATCACAAAACTTACCTAAAGAAGTTAAGGCAAGCTGATAGATTTCTCCAAGAGATATTTCTCTCATATCTCATCAAAGGATTGTAATGGCTCTTCTGAGTTTAGGTGGTACTTCATCGAGAAGAGATGAGATAAATGTATAATAGTGATTGACGTCATTAAATCCATTAAGCAGATAATATCTTTTCGTCATTTGTTGAAAATCTTTCTATAGGTCATGTTTGATGATTCTCTTGTACTCCCATATATATGAATATCACAAAGCCTTGCCCAATCTTTTTTTGATCTTACAACGCAATATAAAATTATGCTCTCAATCAAAAAGAGTCATATTAAGATGACCTAAATAGAATTTTTGGTATGAACTTCCATTATGAATTTTATCAGCTTAGTCTATACATAGCTAGTGAGCTATTACATTTTCTTGATGAAAATCTCAATATAAAATAGATTCAACAATTCCTCATAATTATTACTCAAAAGTACTTCCCTCAGATCACCAAAACTCCTCCAACTACATTAGATGACATTGCTTGAACTTTGAAAAGACTGTTGCTTCTACGAGAAATAGGACTTATGTATTGATCTTTAGTAATGGGAATTTATCATCTTGAAGGAATGTATTTAAAGGTTTATAATCAATTACCAACCTCTTCTTTCGTCACTTTTGCTTAACTCTTTTGTTGAAATAGATAACCTGACGAGCCCAGTATGATTTTATGGGCTCCATCAATCATTGTTGGAGTAAGATGGCATGCTCCTCTTATTCAATGCCCATATCAACGGACCGTTATGTCATTCGGACTTAAGGTTGCTATGTTACTATTCCAACAGGTTATGACAAAAATTTATGAGCACATTCTATCCATCACCTTGATCTATATTGATGACATTCTTTTGTACTTCAAGACCTATAAAAGCCCTGCTTCAATATTTTTTGGATCTTACAAAGAAATATGGAATTATGCTCTCAGCTAAGAAGAGTCATATTAGGATGGCCCAAATAGAATTTTTGGTTATGAACTTACATAATGGACTTTATCAACTTAATCCACACATAACTAGTGAGCTATTACATTTTCCTGATGAAAATCTCAATATGAAATAGATTCTGCGATTCCTTTAAATTGTTAATTATATTAGAGAATTCATCCCTCATGTGGCTTCTTACACAACTCCTTTATCCAAATTGTTGAGAAAGAATCCACCATATTGGATTAAATAAGAAACCAAAGTTGTCTAGCATTTAAAACATGCACATTAGAATTCGCCTACTTTAAAGATTCCTAACAAAGGCCAACGCATTCTACAGTGCTACATATTAATTAAAAAGCCTAATGGGAAGAGACATTAATGTGGCCATGCTACAGGCCAGTTTAAAGAATCAAAAAAGCACTACCATGTTATCTACAAAGAGATCTTAGCGGTAAAAAAAGGCATTGAAAAATTCATCTTTCACCACAACCCTTATCAATTGTTGATTGAAATGAATAACACATTCTTTCCCAAGATTCTTGAGCCTAATAAGAAGACACTACCTAATAGCCAATTACTTCGATAGCAAGAATGGTTTTCTCTCTATAAATTCACCATTTGTTATATCAAAGGTCACGACAACATTCTTGCAGACTTCATTTCTTAGCCTAAAAAACTAATCCACTTACTCTCTCCCCTTCTTCAAAAATCAATTCCTCTTATCCTCCCTATTATAGAATTCCCTCAACATACTAGGATTCAAAAATCCTTCCCTCCAATCACCAAAACTTCTATAATTACATTAGATGACATTGTTGTTCTCCTTAGCAAACGCCTATTTTATTATCTCCATCTTGTTCTCACAATCTAAACATTCAACCACACCTCCCATCACTTTCATACAGCCACACATTACCAAATCCTTTACCACCTTCATGATTCCCTTTTAGAGCCCGCAATATGGCATTCATAGACTTTATCTGCACAATATGCATGCCTCATTTCCCTTTCTTCTTTACATGTGTACAAACATCTTACCAATCCAACCAATGTTAATTCTCTCCTATATAAATTTCTTGAGTAATTTCAACCTCTACCAAAATTTTTAGCTTATATATATATCCTCAATAGATATCAGCTATGGGATACTCCTTTAACAAATCAAAACGCTCGCATAGTTTTATCATCCACTAACCATATAGCTTGACTGTGACCAGATTTATGTGCACCTTTAATCATTTCCAACTCTGGCACACTTCCACTGACTAGCCAAAGCAACAGAAAGATCTACTACAAAATATCTAATTTTTTTGGATCATCTCAACCATTTTCCCAAATCAACTAGGCATGGGTCTATATATCGGTGATTTTACTCTTCCAAAACCCATTTCCCCTTGATTTTGTATGATTTAATATTATGTTTGGTGAACTACCATATCCTCCTAATTTTGAGACCACGAAGAATTTTGACGTTAGAGAAAGCTCTACAATTCCATAACCTAACACCAACACTGAGTCTAAACTTCCTGAATATTTCCAAGATGCACAAGATCCATGGCCTCCTGTTTAGATTGACATAGAAATAAACCGTTTTATCTAATCAACGGACAAAAATGGATGAAGACCTGTCAGATTCAAACAATGAAAGTGGTGGACCACGATCTCTCTCTGCATCTCCTTGATAAACAATTTCCTTCTTATACTTTAGGAATATTACTAGAACCTAGTTTTTCCTGATAATTCTTATTTTTACTATTTACTTTTGTATTCCAGTGTGCATTATTGTACTATAGGAATCTTTTTCCTAAATTTATTTGATTTCATTCTCTTTGCTTCACTAATAATGTCAAGGCTTCACTTTAGCTGTAATAAATTAAAAAATTAAAAAATTAATTAAAAATGTGTGTTTCCTATCATGTGGCTTGCTTATAAGTTCTCTCTCTCTCTCTTAAAAGCTTGATTCTTGAATAATGTAGTAATAGTTATAAAGAAAGACAGGTATGCTCTACACTTGCCTCTTCATAAGGATCATGTATATCAAAACATCTTTAACTATAGATCATGTTTGAGGTCTAAGTTATATGTAGAAAGATTGGTAAGTTTAGATTTCTAAAATGTAGGCCTTGAGAGCTAACACCTAAAAGAGAAGGGGGCTTATGTCTTGGCTACCATATCTGAGATCTAATCAATCTTTGTTTATATTTGATCTCTTATGGAATTTGTTTTATAAACCACTTGGTTGGTATATAGGTTGGAACCTATGATGTAGATCCATTGAGGCTTATCAGAGAAATATTCCTTAAACCTAATAGTTATAGCAAGAATAGCTTTTCTCGATTCATATGGTCTAACGACGTTACGTACCTTTATGAAGTTATCTCTTTGTGCCTTTTGATCATATATCTTGCCTATTACTAGATATATATGCATCATTAATCATTTTCAACTCTAGTACACTTCCACTGACTAGCTAAAACAACAGAAAGATCTATTACGAAATCTCTACTATTTTATGGATCATCTCAAGCCACGTATCTTGGTGAAGTTATCTCCATATGCACTCTGACCAAAGGTAGTCCGTGTTGTTCAAGAGCTAGGAGTGTTATTGCCTATGTTTACATTATTCTGGATGAAAATGAATAAGGAGATCTTGTCATTTTCTATGAATGACCCTTTGTTTAATGATCCTATTCATCTTTGTTTAGTCCTCTCTATCACTAACCTTTCTTCTAATGTTAAATATACTCTTTACCATAAAATTGAAAATCTTGTAGAAATATACATCTTCTTAAGGAAAGCCATATCCATGATATTTCTTTTCCTTTACTCAATCTCTATGGCATATATTCCCACAATTGTTCTTAGACCAGAAGTATTAGAAGCATTCTTACTATAAGTTGTCCTAAGGTTAAAAGACATCATCCAAAGTTACAATTTAGAGCAATATGGTTTAAAAGATAATACAGTAGAATAGTATGTTTAATTGGAAATTCCAAAGGAACTTATCACTCTTTTCTAAGAGCAAATTCATACCCATCTTTATGTTCACTTAGTTCTCACATTTCATCAAAGAAAATGAATTCTAGTTACTACTAGAATCTCTCTTTTAAACACTACCTACATAATTTACTAGAATGCATTAATTGGTACTTTGTTGTCAACTCTCAACAATGGAAGTGTCATTCATACCATTTCCCTTGATTTCAATATCGGGTTAGATGATCCTACGTTATCTGAAAGACTCCATGTCCAAATATAAATCACTAGAGTATAATAAAGTCCTACAACAATTATGGCTACTTTGCATCATCAAATGATCTATCGTCTATTGAATCATATTGTAGATCATAATTTTCCAAATTTCACTTCAAACTTTCTATATATAGTTGCAGATAGAACTTATTATAAGACCACTATCATAAAAATTCCAAAGCAATTTCTACCAATGGAACTTGAGAAGTTAATGCCAATTGAATGAATCACTATCAGAAAATTTTCCATACTCATCATAAGCATTCTTTCCACACCACTACTCCACCTATTCTAAGAACATAAAGAGATAGATTTTTCAAATCCATCTACACCAAGCCCAACAAAGACTAGCCTGGATCATCTAGCAATTCCCAACAAGAATCAACCATTTATTCCTTCCATTCCTGTTGTTACTACTCTAGCCCTGATTCCTTGTATGATGATGAGACCATATAAGGATGAATTTCTTCTTTTGGAGAGACACGTAGATGATCATTATAGGGTTATTTCAAACCTTTACATTCTTGCTACAGGAAGTACTTCTTAAGGTAATCTTGTTTCAAACCGTATTGGTGAAGTACTCAACTGGAAAACTGATAATGTTATGTCTCATAATAAAATTCTTTGGAGAATCGATTTTAAGCTTGATGGTCTTAATCAATAGATCCAAGCTACCCAAAAAATGGGTACAAACTGTGTCTTCTCATGTTCAAAAGCTATAAACATCTTTGAAGGATCAGATGGCTCAACTTGATGATAATCTTAGAAGTTCACAAAAAAGAATAAGAACTTCAAAAAGTGAAAGAAGTACTCTACAAAATGGAGGCAGACATGTAGATAGAACAGTCTAAGACTATTTATGAAGCCCATCCCACAACTTTCTAGTTATCTAACCCATCCATTCATTCCTAACCTATCCTAAAGCTATTGACTATGAAAATGTGTTTCAGATGAATTATCCTTTAATTAGGTAGCATATTCATCCTATCACCAAACCTAAACCCACCAAATCTATAAAGCCTAAACTTGAAAAGATTCATAAACCATCATCTTCATATACCAAACTTGCTAACCTATTGACAAAACCTTTGAAAAATAAAACTTCACCTTTTTCACCACCTAAAACCTAACCTTCTCCATCCACTAGAAAAGATAAAACTCCTCCACAAGAGTTCATTGTAACTCTGAAACCAAATTCTATCTTAGAAGAATATGAAACACACATGTCGAAAGATTCTGAAATCTCTAAGCATTCTTTCGATATCTTTGACCAATTTGCTCAAATTATGATGACAATGCTTGAAACATTTCAACCAATTGAGGTTGAAAAAAGGGTTAAAATATTTAGACCCTCACCACTACTAACACAAGTACCACCAACCAGACCTACTGTAGCACCTTGGTTTACTTTTGATGATCTTCCAATCAAAAAGTAGAGAGATGGTCTCTATGAATTTGGAGTATGGATTGACTTAAATATGGCTTAACAAAATAATCCTTTAAGGGATATTTTATCTGAGTTCACCTCTTGTTTCACTGGTACTTTAAAAGAATAGTGGAAAAGTTTAGATGAAAACTGAAGAATCCAGTATATTCAAGTAACATTAGCAGGAATTCTTCTTCGAATCATTCATAAAAAAATTATTGGAACTTTCAGGTCATTGACAAACAAATCAAGGAGGAGTATTTTGAAAAAAAGTGTTGTTCACTTGATAGATGTGAACTCCAAAAACATTTTCAATGAATGATGGAAAGATATTATTTCCTTAATGGATTTAATGACATCAATCTCCATTATACATTTATCTTATCTATTCCTGATTAATTATACCTGAACTCTAAAGGAACATTACAGCCCTACGACGAGATATGAGAAAAATATCTCTTAGAGAAATCTATTAGCTTGCCTTAGCTTCATTAGATAAGCTTTATGATCAACAAACATTCTTCAAAAAACATGATGAAAGGTGGTCCTCTACTAAAAAAGGCTTGCAAAAACCCTTATCTAAAGATCAAGTGTAAGGAGAAAAAAGATTGTGAATGTCATACTAAGAGAAAGTACCCTCATAGGGAATTCTCTTATAAGAAGTCTCACTGATCCAACATTTCTAATGGAGGAAATTATAAGCCATTCAAAAGAAGAAAATGATAGTGATTTGTTCGATTGTTCAAATGAAGAACTCCTCAAGAAAAAAAGGCATATCGATGTCTTATTTGTGGTAAACCAGAATATTATACTCGCTAATGTCCTAATAAGAATAAAAAGGATGTGAAACTATTGGAATCCATTAAGGCTATAATGCCTATCCGTAACAATGGAAACATTGAAGACTTCTTGAAGAATAATTCGGTGAATATGAGGAAACAAAGTTTCTTATTCCAACTAAATCTTTTGATGAATTTAATTGCTCGAATAACCTAATAAATGATGACATTGAGTATGATTACTTATTTTGAAGGTAGATTCAAAACCAATCAATTTTCCTTACCCTTATGTCCATATCCAATTATTGCAACATGAAAAATATGATAACCTAATAGAGGCTATTGGATATATGGATACTAAATCGTGCAGAAGTATTATGAAGCCCATCATTTTACCTCTTGAAGTATGGATTTCACTTAATGAATATTTCACTACTGATAAAAACTATTTAAAATTGGGCTTATCACCAAAAGAAAATTTGGGATTAGCTTCTTCCCTAATTATGTAGTTTGGAGCAAAGTTTTTGGAAGCCACCTACCTGGCCTAGTTATTCTAATTGGTTTGAATGTCTACTGTAAGGCATCTCCATTACAAATTCTACCTACAGGGATTAAATGTTGAGCTAATTTAAGTGCCTATATAGATATACGAAATGTGTTTAAACTCACCCAAGTACCACCTCCATATGAAGCATTAAAGGGTCAACTTTTGAAACATTGTCTTGAGAACTATGCACAATTCTCACACTCTAATCCTCTTTGGAAAATTCCACAATTCTTTATCCACTTTCCCTTCAACAAAAATGAAGACTTCAATCCTACCAAGGCCACTTACCCTAGAATGAATACTAATGATTTAAAATTAGAACAAGAGGAGTCTGTTGTCTTACTCCAACAAGGATTAATTAAGCCCACAAAATTAGATTGGGCTTATCAGGATTTCTATGTTAACAAAAAAGCTTAGTAAAAGTGAGGAAATAAGAAGTTGGTGAATCTTGTAAAAATTACACATCTTCCTTAAGAAAGTCATATCTATGATACTTCTTTATCTTTGCTCAATTCCTATAGTATATATTCCTGTTATCATTATTGGTTTGGTCTTAATGTTAGTGTTGGGCTATGGAATTGTAGAGCTTTCCCCAACATCAAAACTATTTTTGGGGTCAAAACCAAGAGGATATTGTAATTCACCTGCTAAAATGTTAAATCTTATAAAAGAAAATTGGTCAATAGATGACCAATATCTAATAGTAAGGGAGATGGGTTCTAGAAGAGCAAAATCACCTGAATATAGACCCAAAGAAGTACAATTAGTTTGCCTAGATGATTTGGAAAAATGGTTAAGATAATCCAAAAAATAGTAAAGATCTTGCAGTAGATTTTTCTATTGCTTTAGGCAGTCAGTGGAAGTGCGTCAGAATTGGAAATGATCAAGGTGTATATATATCCAATCACAGTCAAGCTACATAATAGGTGGATGATAAAATTAGAATGAGCTTTGTGATCTGTTAAAGGAATATCCCATAGATTTTTGTTCTTTACTCCAAGGTGGTGGACTCTTTCTGAACAATTTGGATAAAGGAGTTGTGTAATCAACCAAGTGGGGAATGAAATCTCTAATATAATTAACAATTTCAAGGAACTATTAGATGGAGAACCTATATACGTCAACCATCACCATGGACACGTTATTTGAGATGTCAATCTATCCCTGTGTGAACCATATTGTGAAATATGTCTAAATTATGATTTAGATAATGATGATACCACACGAGGTACCCTTGGTCAGAGGGCATATGGAGATCACTTCACCAAGGCATGTGGTTTTGTTAGACCACATGAACCAAGAAAGACTCTACTCACTATAAATCCTACGCTCGTGGGATACTTCACTGTCAAGCCTCAATTGAGTTGCATCGTGGGTTTCTAGCATCTATTCCAACCAAGTAATGTAATTCAAATCTCATATATGATAGCCAAGATATAAGCCCTTCTTCTATTTTAGGCGTCAATTCTTAAGACCTGCCTTTTAGAAATATAAATTGAGCAATCTTTCTCTGTATAACTTGGACTTTAAATAGGATATACAGTCAAAGACATTCTAATACATAAGATCCTTATAAACATATAAGTGTAGAGCATACTTATCTTTCTTTAAGACTATGGCTACATTATTCAAGAATCAAGCTTTTAGGAGAGAAAACAATTAGAAAGAAGCCATAAGATAGGAAACACACATATTTTTATTAATCTTTCTACTTTTTCTAATTGATTACAACGAAAGAGAAGCCTTGTTTTTATAAGCGAAGCAAAGACAATGAATACAAATAAATTTAGTGTAAAGATTCCCATAGTATAATATCACATACTAGAATATAAAAGAAAATAGTAAAAATAAGAATTATTGGAAAACATTAGGTCCTAATAATATTCCTAAAAGATAAGAAGGAATCTATTTAGCAAGAAGGTGTATAGAAAGATCATGGCCACCACTGTCATCATCTGAATTTGGTATGTCTTCATCCATTTTGTCTACTGCTTGGATAAAACAGTTTATTTCTACATCAGTCCAAACAGGAGGCCATGGATCTTGGGCATCTTGGAAATATTTAGGAAGTTTGGCCTTAATGTCAGTGTTGGGCTGTGGAATTGTAGAACTTTCCCCGACGTCAACATTCTTCCTCAGCTTAAAACCAGGAGGACATGGTAATTTACTAGGCAACATGTTAAATTCTGTAGAAGCAAATTGGTCAATAGAAGACCACTATCTAGTAATAAGGGAGATGGGTTTTGGAATAGAAAAATCACCCAAATTTGGACCCAGAGAAGTACAAGTAGTTGGCCTAGTTGATTTGGTAAAATGGTTTAGATGATCTAAAAAATAGTATTGATTTGGCATTAGATCTTTCTACTAATTTGGCCAATCAATGGAATTACACCAAAGCTAGAAATGATGAATGGTGTATATATATCTGGTCACAGTCAAGTTACATGGTCGATGCATGATAAAAATAGAATGAGCTTTTTGATCTATCAAAGGAATATCCTATAGTTAATATCTATTAAGGAAATATGCAAGCTGAATGCACCATTTAAGTAGAGGTTAAAACCACTCAAAAGATGTTCATAAGAGAGAGTTAGCATTTGTTGGATTGGCAAGATGTTTGTACACATGAAAAGGAGAGAGGGAAATGGGGTATGCATATTAGGCAAATAAAGTCCATAAGTGTCATCTAGTTGGCTTCGAAAGGGAATCATAAAGGTGATAAAGGATTTGATAAGGTGTAGTTGTATCAAAGTGACAGAGGTGTGGTTGAACATTCAAAATTTTTGAGAACATCAAAGTTGTGAGAACAAGATGGAGATAACAAAACAGGCTTTTTTATGGAGAACATCAATGTCATCTAATGTCCTTGAAGGAGTTTTGGTGATCGGAGGGAAGGATTTTTGAATCATAGCATATTGAGGGAATTACATGATAGGAAGGATAAGAGGGGTTGATCTTTTGAGATGGGGAGAGAATAACTGGATTTATTTTCTAGGCTGAAAAAGGAAGTCTAAAAGAATGTTGTGGTGACCTTTGATATGAAGAATGGTGGATTTATAGCAAGAAAATCATTTTTGCCATTGAAGTAATTGGTTATCAGGTAGTGTCTTCTTGTTCGACTCAATAATCTTGGGAAAAGATGTGTTGTCCATTTCAGTCAGAAAATGATAAGGGTTGAGGTGAAAACTAAATTTTTCAATGCCTTTTTTTACTACCAAAATCTCTTTATAGATAGCATGATAATACTTTTCTGATCTTTGAATTGGCCACTAGTATGGCCACAATAATGTCTCTTTCTATCAATCTTTTCAATCAATATGGCACCCCAATAATGGCCACCAGCATCTATTTGTAGAATGTGTTGGCCTTTGTTAAGAACTTTAAATTAATTGGACTCTGACATATTTGTTTTAAATGTTGGACAACTTTGGTTTGTTCTTTACTCCAAAGTGGTAGATTCTTTCTCGACAATTTGGATAAGGGAGTTTTTTAATCAACCACGTGAGGGGTGAAATCAATAATATAATGAAAAATTCTGAGGAATTGTTAAATCTATTTCGTATTGAAATTTTCATTAGGAAAATGTAATAACTCACTAGCTATGTGTGAAACAAGCTAATAAAATCCATTATGGAAGTTCATACCCAAAACTTCTATTTAGATAGTCTCAATATGACTCTTCTTGGTTAAAAGCATAATTTCATATTGCATTGTGAGCTCCAAAAAGGATTAAGCAAGGCCTTGTGATCTTCATAGGTCTTGGAGTACAAGAGAATTGTCATCAATATAGATAAAGGTGTTGGATAGAATAAGCCAATAAAATTTTGTCATAACCCATTAAAATAGTGATGGAGCAAGTTTGATACCAAATGGCATAATAATTAGGATATTTGGGCTCAAAAAATTTGTTCCAATTTTAACAATCAGGGAAGCAGCATATTCTTATTTTTCTTTTAGTGATAAGCCCAATTATAAATGAGTTTTTGTAAGAATTAGTGAAATATTCATCATGTGAAATTCATGCTTCAAAAGGTAAGATGTGGCACTTTATAATACTTTAGCATGATCCAGTATCTATATATTTAATAGCCTTGATTGGCTTATCATATTTATCCTATTACAATAATTTGATATGGATATAACGATGAGAAATATTGATTGGTTTTGAATATACCTTCAAACATTTTTGTTGTAGCATGTATAAGTAATTATCATCAGTATCATCATCTATTAAGTCATCAGAGGATTTAAATCCATCACAAGAGTTAATTAGAATAACAACCTTTGTTTCCTCATCTTCATTGAATTATTCTTCAAAGAAGTTTTCAATGTTTCCATTATCATGGGTAGACATTATAGCCTCAATGGATTCCAATAGTTTCACATCCATTTTAGTCTTATTAGCACATTGGTGAGTATAATGTTTTGGTTTGCTACAAATAAAACATCGATCTGCCTTTTTGCATGAGGAGTTCTTCTTTTGAAAAATTATACAAATTGGCATCGTTTTCTTCTTATGAATGGCTTATAATTTTCTCATTATAAATGTGAGATTTGTGAGATTTCTTATAGGTGAACTTCCTATGATGATTCTTCTTTTTAGTATAACATTCACAGCCTTTTTTCTCCTTACATTTGATCTTCAAATAAGGCTTTTTGTAAGCTTTTTTCAGCAAAGGATTGCCTTTCATCACAAAGCTTATATAAAAAAGCTAAGGCAAGTTGATAAATTTTTCTAAGAGATATTTCTCTTATATCTCGTTGAAGGCTACAATGGTCCTTTAGAGTTCATATTGTAATTCTTTGGGAAGAGATGAGGTAAACTTATAACAGAGATTGACATCATTAAATCCATTAAGGAGAAAATTATATATAGTAATTAATATTATGTTATATTAATGTATAGATAATAACTGTAACTACTATAATGATTTATGAATGTATAGATAATAGATAAATTTTCTCATATCTTACTTATGTAATATATTAGTTTATTTAATCATAATTCTATATTTATTATATAAATTCATTATTGTTATATAAAATTTATATATTCTATATAATTTTGTAGCCAAATGGTAATGGGCCATCATTTCGTAATGGTTTTTTGAATCATCGCCAAATGCTAAATTTCTTTCGAATTAAGAAAAACGATGCCAATTTGTTTGACAACAAACAACGTCATTTTCTACTAGGTTATTAACACCAAAGCAAAGCTCTCTATGTTTTTGTGTTAGTTGGCATATTTTCTTTTGGTTCACTATCAATGAAGAATCGTCTCCTCTATTGTGATTGTCACTGTCAAAGAAGCATTGTCTTTTATGTTGGCACTGCTAAACTTTTCATTTTCAAGAACCCTCTTTATGTTGTGTTCTGTTTTTCAACTACATTTTGGAGTTTATATGGGTTTGTGGGATGAGTTTTTGTTTTTGTTTATATTTGGAAGATAGTGAATTGTGTTTTTGTGTTAGCTGTGTATGGATTGACTTTTTTTCCACCTTCCATGATTCTTTGAGGAAAGCCTAATAAATATTTTATAAATGGTTTGTTATAATATTTAACTTCTGCAAGGGATGGCCTTTTCTTTTTGTTGCGAGAATTTATATGGTAAAGTTTCATTCAATTGTGGATTAGTTCATTTCTCCCTTGAGAATTTATGGGATTTGATTACCAAAAGAATTTATGTAAACATAATGAATTTAATGCTAAATTGACTATTCATAATAAAAATTTTAACATTAATTCATCGTGAAATGTTAATGTAGTGACTAGTTTCTGATGGCAGAAATGAGCTCCCCTAGGAGGAATATGGAATAACTCTCCCCAATAAAGAACAAATTGATATAGAATAAATCTCCTCATCAAACACTAATCACCCCTTGCCTTCCATAGTCGATCTTTTTCTTCAAGGTTTTTAGTATCATCTTAATTATGTCTCTTCCTTAATTATCTATATCTCATTTTCTGTTAGGAAGCTACTAGATGAACGTTTCCTCAAATCTTCAAGAGAAAATAGATGAAAATAGAGGCAGTGGTAATGTTTTGATGGTCGGTGCAAGATTAGGGAAATTGATTGTTTTGGAACAATCGTCGATTCCAATTACAGTTTATGTTCAATCAAGAATCCATGTGTTCAAATTTGGGTTTGTTATACCGTTTGACTTAATTAGCAATTTAAGTTCTATACTAATTGTTTCTTTGGTGATGCATATAATACTGGTAGTGCATCCAATTTAGTGATCCATACTGAGTCTACAGATTCGTTCACCGTATCTTCTACAAGTTTAGTTAAAGCCAATCGACTATTGAGAAATACAACGTACTAGTTATTGCATATCCTACTTAAGGAAGAAGCATGGGAGACAAAGGAACAACTATTTTGACTACAGTGACTTGGAAAAAGTTTAGAGAAGCCTTCTTTAATAATTACTTTCTAGCAAGTATGAGACAAAATATAGAATCATTTTTTTATTAACTACAGTAGGGTAACAAGATAATGGGGGAGTACAAGCAAGGGTTTGACATACTTCTGAGGCTTATGCTGGTAGCTTTCAGGGAGGATGAGGATGTTAAAGAAGGAGAGGCATTTAGGGACTGAACTTCAGACTAAACTATGGGTTGATATCCTTGATACTAACTGATTTTGCTAAAAATGAGAGCAAGGTCTAACTTTATAAAATGCATAATAGGTGCTAAACATTGAGGGGAGATGAAAGAGAGAAACACGGGAGCCAATTTTAATAGCAAGCAACTCATAAGAAAAAGTACCATTATGGCTTATCCAAATAAGAAGAAACACGTGATATAGCCTACAAGGGATGCATAAGCTAGTGGAATTTAAGTACCTTTTAGGGGTTTCTACTACAAGTATTAAGGTTTGGGTCATAAATTGGAGTTTGATTATATGGAGATAGGAGAAATAGGACTATGACATGCATCAAGCGAGTACAGGCTACCCTATAGACTACTCCTATATCGCTTCCGATGATTGTACATCATATTGTTGGACTAGTCATCAATTATAGAGGGGGATAAAGACCAAAATTTTAGGACAAGGTGTTTGCCTGCACAAGAAGGAGGTGTAACCTGAAATACCATAGCTTTAAGTACTTATTTCATTAGTACCAGCATCCTGCTTATTTGATATTTGTGCATCACGTGCATTTTCACCTTATTTGTATATGGAGAGGTTAGGGAAGCTTATTTATTTTTTCAAGTTGATTTAGTAAGAGTACTCCTAGTGGAGACACCATATTAGTAAAGGAATTTTGTGGGGTTGTATATTGAATATTGAGGGATTAGGGCTACTATAGTTGATCTAATTGTTATAGAGATGCAAAATTTTGATGTCATTTTAGGCATAGATTGGTTGAAGAGGCATCATGTTTCTGTAGACTGTCAACAAAAAATGACTAAAATTCAATATCGTAGGAATCAAAAGTCTCAGTTTTGTTAAAGAGGTTAAATATGATAGTTGTGGATATAAGTTAAGACTGAAATTGGAAAGTTTCTAAGTGGTGGGAGATTTTTTTTTAATATGTCATTAAGGAATTGACAAATTTACCACCCGAGAGAGACATGGACTTTTGGAATTGAGACACCTTCATTTATTAGAATAAACTATAAGTCTCCTTATTAGATGGCTCCTACAAATTTGAGTGAGTTAAAGGAGAAACTACAGAATTTATAATTTTCAATTTTCAATTTTAGGTAGGTTAATAGAGAACCTTAATTCAAATAATGTGTTATTTAGATTTTTGTTAAATTCATGATTTTAAGGGATGAGTTACATGAAATTATATGTGATTTGTATGAGTTATGGAAATATATAATCACATAGATATGTTAAGTATTAGTGCCAAATGGTGATTAATTTTAGTTAATCTTTTGCAATTGTGTGCCTTATTATGCATGTGATGTATGAATTTGAGACTATAAAAGTTTATGTAATTTTATGTGATTTGATGATGAGTACAGATAGTCAAGACGTATTAGCTATTGTCAAAACGATGTAGGTACCATTTTCTTGGTTTGGATTAATTTATGATTGAGATAAATTAATTGGCGTTAAAATAGGTTAAGTGCCTTTCCCATGGCTAGAGAGAATTAGTTTATGCCTACTCTGGACATGTACAGGATTGTATGTTAATTGCTACACGAATTTGCATTTAGTATGATATCATTAAAATGTTGCATTGACATGTTTTCTTTTCTTGATATATATTGCAGAGAAACTAATAGTATTGCTAAGGTACAATGTTATAGTTTTTCATACATAGATGTTAAAGATGTTTTTTTTTTATTTTGTTGTTTGTTTTGAGCTTTTTCTTATTTGATGATATATTATTTAATTTTGTTTATTTTAGGATAAGAATCAACACAGGTAGAGTTCATGGATTCTAACATTTTAAAAATAAATAATTTCATTGTTTGGTAGACTTTTAAAAGTTATTATCTTGTATTTTTATTATCTTGTATCCTTCCTTAGATTTGAGTTGAGAAGTTAATTCAATTTTTATTTATATTTTATAAAGAATTGATAATAAATAATTAGTTTTAATTTAATGGTAAAGATAAAATTTTAAAATTTTACTTTCGAGAGATGGTATGTCACGAATTCAAATATATATTTTAGTTCATGATGTGATGACTTTTTTTTAAAATATGACTAATAAGAAAAACAAATTTATCAAAAGATGAAAAAAGTGATAGTGAACATTGTTATCACTACTTCAAAAGGTTTTGAGGAACTCATCTAACCATGCAACAACATGATAATTAGCCCGTAAATTGAAATATCTACATAGCATAAGGACATTTTGTCATGTATAAAATATATAATTTTTCCAAATGGATCGAAAGCTCTTAAACCAGTATGTAATGAAAGCAAAAATAGTGATATACAAGCAAGTACTAAATAGAAACGACCAACAAAACCAATATTGATCCCTCTATATTTCAATTAAACATACCTAAAGAAAAGTAAACTAAAATTTGAACAAAAAAATTAGAAATATCTTATCATAAACTAGATATTCAACTTTATTATTCGTTCTTGCATTTAATATGTCTAACCACTTAATCTAATCATAAATAAAAAAATACATGTTAAGCATTGGTAGGCACAATACAACAAATAAGACTTTTAGCTATATTTTCCTTTTTCTACGATTTGAAATTTGTAGCTAAAAGTTATTATTTGGCTACAAAATTTCAAAATCATAGCCTATTGAAATGATATCTCCAAAAAAATATATATCGTAGATTTTCTTTAACTATTAGCTACATTTAATATTTGTAGCTAATAGCTTTCTTTGACACTTATCAACTGTGAAAAAGATATTTGTAGCAAAAAAATTTTAGCTATGAAATTGTTTTCATAGCTAATAAGCTTTGACGATGTTTCTTAACTGTAAACTTAGTTTTGTAGCAAAAAGTTTTTCAATTACAAAATTTGTTTCATATCTAAAACAAAATATGTTCCAGATTCTATCGCTATCATCTATATTTTGAAACTACGAAATAAATTTCTTTGGTAAAAATTTTTAGCTACAAAAATTTTTTTGTAGTAAAAAAGGAGGAATTCAAAAAATAATGAAAATTATGTCGTTTTCTCCATTAAAACGATGTCATTTTTCCTATTGAAAACCTAAAGACACTGATCTCCTTTAGTTTTTCATCATCTGTCTTCGTGTTTTAGCTACTTTAACAACATCTTTGTCTTCTCTCTTCATGGTTTCCCTCTTTTGTGTTCGTGTTCTAGCTACTTACTTTTGTGTTTGTGTTCCTCGTTTTGTGTCTTCATTTTTTCCACTTAAAGGATGTATATTCCAACTATTCACAATTGTTCTTCTTCTCTCATGAAAATCTAGTTATAACGTAATTGTCTTCTTATCTCACCACATACATTTGTTTTCTTCTCTCATCCCTCTAGCATTTACTTTTAATTTATTCTCTCTCATTTTTCTTCTTTCATTTTCTGTGTTTTAGAGAAATTTTTCATTTTTTATATTCTTGAATTTCAATTAATGTTAATGTATGCTAGGGATGAGTCAATTGATTTATGTAGTCTACTTAAAGACTTTATGTTCATCTTCTAAACTATGAAAGCTTACATTTTAAGCTTTATAGTTTCTAGGTTGTTTTGTTTATTTTTTCTTTTGTTCCTAGCTCGTCCTGTTCTCTTCTTATTTATGTTTGCTTGAAAATGTTGTTAGTTTAATATTTTATGTGTAGCCTTGTTCTGAAAAGATTGCTTAGTTTGGGAAGATTGCTTCAAACTCAATTGTTAGTCAGGTGTATATGGTACCATTTTGGTTTGCTCTACTTCTTTTTATGATTTACACTTATTTAGTTTACTATCTCTCCCTCTTTTCCTTTTTGTTCTTCAGGTTTGAAAGTATTAAAGAGTTTCAAATTGTAGATTCAAGAATTCTATGTTTGTTGGAAGTTTTCATATCAATTGTAGTTGCAATAATTTTAGAGAAACCTCTATTATTGTGAACTTGGGTTATCTACTTATTGGTCCTCAATTTTGACATAAGTTCGGCTGCTTTAAATAGATATAAAAAGTTTTAGCAATTAACATTAAAACAAATTTGTACTTTATCAATTAATATATGTGAGTACTTTATCAAAATGTATGTTATATTCAGATGTTTATAAGCTTTAAAGTTCTCATCTTACTCAATAAGCATGCTACAAATTGAAAAACTTGTGTAATATTAACATCTGAGTGATTTACGACTTTTACAATTCTTGTCTTATTTAGTAAGTAGTTTGCTCCAACGTCCCTTCCATATTTGAGATGTTTCTGAGCTTTAAAGTGCTTGTATTGTTTGGTGCACATTTTGTTAATAGGTAGCCCCGTGTCTTATTAAACTTTTTACAAGATTTTAAGATGATGCATACTAGAATTCATAACAACTATACACGTACATAAAAATGAAAAACAAGTAATAAATAAAATAAAATTTTCAAAACTTTGTGGAAAAAGAGAATTTAGTATTAAGGAAGGAAAAACCTAAGCTAGTTTGACATGTAAGGCCTGGCATTAGGACTTATACCATTACCATTAAAACTTCATTATCTTTTTATGCAGTTCTAGGCAGAGATTGTTGCTTTTCTAGCTTGCATAGTGCACACTCTCTCATCTCACCTCCATTTTTTTCCCATTTTGGTTCTATTCTTGAAGTGAGTGACATATATGAAGTTTATGTTGCATTAACCCATGTTTGGATATCACATACCAATTATTCAAAATCATATCCTTTGAATTCAATCATATCTCTTATAGACCTTTATAACTCGTACATAGAGTCACCTTAAAATTGCAAGGATGACTAAGCATATAGGCCTATCTATTAGATAAATACATCCATATTACTAGCTTTATAGTAAAATTTCATATTAGAAAGATGTCCCTAACCCTACTATTTTTAGGTTTACATACCAAACAAGGATTATTAGTGCTTAGTCTAAATGATTAAAATTAAGCTAAAAAATTATTTTTGTTTATTATAAATATTAAAGGAGTTACAAAATCAAAAATAAATTTGTATTAGACATAAATGATGGGGTTTAGAATAATCTGAAGTGTGGTGAGTAAGACATTTAGCAAATAGGAGAAGCACAACTTTGCTTTGAATTTAACTACTAAAAAGTTGATTGATCTTCATGACTCCATCCCCTATGATGATGCCCTTTGATATACGATATAAACATTGATCCTAATTCAGCTACGATTAGTGTTTATGTCATATGTGAAATAGTTATTTTTAAAATTTCCTACTAATATATGTAGTAAACACTTATCCTATTTCACATATTAATTGAGTTGCTTAATAATACATTAATGATTGGTCGAAAATTGCCCAAATCTTACTATGAAAATTGTTATGGGACCTTAAATTAGGATATATATCAATACATACTTATAAGTATAATTATCCTATCTTTTGAAAGGAGTTTAAAGATCTTTAAGAATGTCCTATTTGTGGTAGATTAAGGTGGCAAAAGGATGATTGAAAAGTAAAAAGAACGCATAAAATCTTTAAATACTTGCTTGTTAAATCACGACTACAAAGGTTTTTTATGTCAACAAAAATAGCCATAGATATAAGGTGGCATAAAAAGAAACGCGTTGATGATAATGTTATGTGTCATCCAATAGACTCAAAGGTATGGAAAGACTTTGATGGGAATTTTACATGTTGTGTAAAGGATCATCGTAATGTTTAACATGAGTGTTTTTATGCATTTGTATACTGAAACTAGAACCTATATCCACCGAATGGGTGATTAATAAGCTAGGCCTATGTAGTTCCTAACCGATATATGATGAGGCTTAGGCTAGGCCTTTGTGCTTTTATATCATGTATATTCCCTTCACAGGTTATCTGCATCGTCTTGGTATGATCAAATTCTATCTGTGTTCTATGTTTTTTTAAAACCTGCTCACTAAGTACCTAATGTACTCAACCCCCC
>JANSVA010000001.1:19881996-19897552 GCA_025504915.1 Erythroxylum reticulatum
ATTATATCAAAATTAATAATGATAATAATGAAAATAACATACCTTTCCCGAAGCTTTAAATTGTAATGAACAAAAACTAATTCATTCAACCTCTTATGCTCCAATCTATTCCTTTTCTTTAAGTGGATAAATTCAAATGTGCTCCAGTTTCGTTTACACCCAATTGTACTCACACATTGACTTAAAATTTGAATCGCAAACCTTTTCAATTCTGGAACACTATTTTCGAACTAATCCCACCAAGAAATTGTAAGTTATAAGATAACAAAAGAAAAAAGTAGTGTTATAAACAAAATAAAGTGATAATTAATTTTCAACAAATAAGAAATAGGAAATAACTAATCTTTGGAGAAAGTTTTTCTCTTTGTCGAATAATAATTGGCATTCCAAAATTGCCATAAGACAACTTGTAAAGCTCCATTTGTGAGCTTAAAAGATATTGCATCGCATCATGAGGAACAATTGTTGTAATTGTGAAAAGCATTCCTCTATTAACTTCTACTTGCTTTATAAGATCCAGTCTAAAATACACACTAGGATTCAAAAATGCCCCAGTTGTAAACAATGGAGAAGAAAGTTATCTTTCCCTTCTCTCATTAATGATTGAGAGAAATGGTGTGTATAAAGAAGGCCTATTTTTCAGATTGGCCTTGATTGCTTCTGTTGCTCTTTCTATAGCATAAAAAATATAACCCATTGTTAGCTTTTCTTCGCTATCAGCCAACCGAGGCACCCTCACCAAAGGCTTACAAACTCATATAACAAATTGACATTATGACCAAATTTCTCTATCTTCCAGTATAATACTATAAACCTCCACTCTAGCATTAGACCTAGCATACTGAGATGCAACCCACTTATCACTTGTAAACATTTGTCGTAACTCCTTCTTCATCGAAACAAAAGACTAAAGTGATAAGAAATTTTTTGCAAATCTTGTCACAGAAGGGTGACATAAATTCCTACCATTGGTAAATTCCTTATTAAATTCAAAACCCATGTATGATTATAAATGAATTTTGTCACCTTTTAGCCTTCTGCATAGTCTCATCAATAACAGAAAAATGCCTAGGATCTCCTATATTCTCCAACATTAAGTCAATGCAATGTGCAATATAATGAGTCCAAAAAAATGAATTATAGGTATTCTGCAACCTTTTCCCTGTTGCTTTAGAAGTGGAATCATTGTCAGTAATAAACTAAACAATGTTTTCCGGCCCTACTTCATTCACAACTTCATCAAATATCCCAAACAAAGTCTTCGCATTTCTAATAAGGCCAGATGCATCAATAGATTTCAAAAACATAGAGCCATCTGAAGAATAAACCAAAAAATTTATAATAGGCTCTTGTCTTCTATTTATCCAACCATCACACATAATTGAACAACCATAAGTATCCCAACTCACTCTTCTTTCAACCAAATAATTTCTAATTTTAGAAACAACATAACTGAAAAGTTTACCTTTTAAGTCATCAATCGATGGCCCTTTGTATCCTGAACCATAAGAGGCTATTGCATCCATTATAGGTTGATAATAATAAGACTGAGAAGCATTAAATGAAGAACTTGTATCATACCACCATCTAGTTATTGCCATATCGACATTGTGAGTCGCATCTCTTGATTGCATTGCACTACGAATTGAAGGTTGAGCTCTAAGAGTTATTTGTGGTGCAAAGAAACTAGTCACCTTCATCTCTTCCTCACATCAGATTCTTCATGATCCTAAGATGGAACACTACCAGTACCAGTACTAGTACCACTACCACTTCCACCTTCAACATTTCCATAATCACCACGGAAACCAGAAAATGAACTTCTACAACCAATTTCAAAATTCAATCTTTCCCTTCTATCTTTCTCAAATTGATGTTCATCAAGTAATGTTTTCATCTGCCACTTCACATCATGACTTTTTTTTACACGCTTCCGGATCTCCTTTAACCCTATTAAATGCCTTTTCAATCGGGTGATTCCTCCACCTTTCAAATGTTTATTACAAAACAAGAAAATGGTATGATTCTTTTGACCGAGAACCGTACCAGCATGAGCCCAAGCTGGATCATTATATCTTCCTGAAGTAGGATGATCGGGAATATTTGAACTTCCGTCCATTTATCTGTACACAAATAAATAACACATAATTTCAGTACACAATGATAAAATGCATCTCTATCTTATATAATATAACTGATTCTATATAAGTCAAAAACTAATAATTCAAAACATTCAACATATATAATAAGTAATACAAAACATACTCCAACAATTTGTAATTTCAACAATTACAAAACAATTATAATGTCATTTCCATTTCCTTCCATTTCCAACAATTTCCAATTCTAACAATCACAAAACATTCATTATTGTATTTCCATTCATAACAATTTCTATCAATTTTCAATTCTAATAATCACAAAACATCCATTATTGTTTTTCCATTCCTAACAATTTCAAACAATTTCCAATTCCAACAATCACAAAACATTCATTATTATATTTCCATTCTTAACAATTTCGAACAATTTCCAATTCCAACAATCACCAAACATTTATTATTATTTTTCCATTCCTGACAATTTCCAACAATTTCCAATTCCAACAATCACAAAACATTCATTATTATATTTCCATTCTTAACAATTTCGAACAATTTCTAGTTCCAACAATCACAAAACATTCATTATTATTTTTCCATTTCTAACAATTTCCAATTCTAACAATCATAAAACATTCATTATTTTTTTTCCATTCCTAACAATTTCCAATTCCAACAATCACAAAACATTCATTATCGTATTTTCATTTCTAACAATTTTCAATTCCAACAATCACAAAACATTCATTATTGTATTTCCATTCCTAACAATTTCCAATTCTAACAATCATAAAACATTCATTATTGTTTTTCCATTCCTAACAATTTCTAACAATTTCCAATTCCAACAATCACAAAACGTTCATTATCGTATTTCCATTTCTAACAATTTTCAATTCTAACAATCACAAAACATTCATTATTATATTTCCATTCCTAACAATTTCTATCAATTTTCAATTATAATAATCACAAAACATTCATTATTGTTTTTCCATTCCTAACAATTTCCAACAATTTCCAATTCCAATAATAATAAAACATTCATTATTTTATTTCTATTCCTAACAATTTCCAATTCCAACAATCACAAAACATTTGTTATTGTATTTCCATTGCTAACAATTTCCAATTTCAACAATCACAAAACATTCATTATTGTATGTCCATTCCGAACAATTTCCAATTCCAACAATCATAAAATATTCATTATTGTATTTCCATTCCCAGCAATTTCTAATAATTTCCAATTCCAATAATCTCAAAACATTTTTATTGTATTTCCATTTCTAACAATTTCTAACAATTTCCAATTCCAACAATCACAAAACATTCATTATTGTTTTTCCTTTCCTAATAATTTCCAACAATTTCTAATTCAAACAATTACAAAACATTCGTAATTCCATTTCCATTCCAGCAATAACCAAAAATTTCCAATCCCAACAATCAGAAAACATTCATAATTTTGTTACCAATTCCATCAATTTTTAACAATCACAAAACAATCATGATTCCATTACCAATTCCAACAATCACAAAACAATCATGATTCCATTACCAATTCTAACGATCACAAAACATTCATAATTTCATTTCCATTTCATCAATTTCCAATTCGAACAACGATAAAACATTCATAATTCTATTTCCATTTCTAACATTTCCAAACACTTTCCATTTTCAATTCTAACAATTATCAACAATTTCCAATTCCATTTCGAACACAATATTTGGGCGTGTATAATTTTTCTTTTGCAATATATCAAATATGGAAAGACAACCTAAATGTGTATTTTATCATTATAACTAATGATTAAAAAAGGAAAAAAATGTGTTTAACTAGTTTCCTTAAGTATGTTGTAAACTATGTATGTAATTGTAAATAGAATTGGATGTAAATGATTATTTTACTAAAATAAAAAATAAACAAAAAATTAATACTTTAATTTTGTGATTTGATTTTATATATTTTTATATAATAAAAAGTTCGAACATATATTTCTAAACTTTTATTAAAGTTGTGAATTTTAGTTAATATGCATTATATTTTATTAATTATAACAATTATTTTATATATTTTAGTTTTGCATATATCAATTGCATTTAACTTCTAAATTCCTAAGTTCTAACAAGATAATTATTTATAATTATAACATAAAATTAAGGAATTTGAATTTTTCAATTGATAACCAATGGTCCAAAATCCAAATCCAATAGCAAACAAAAGTTACACAACAACATACTTTCATTTCCAATTTTTAGTTTTTCACAGTCAACAACAACTATACTATACCCATTTCCAACTTCTAAAACACAAATACATAATTATAACTTCAAGTCTTCAACAATCACAATTCACAAGACAAAACCCCTTTAACTAGGCTTCAACAGAATCAATCAATAGATTCAACACCGTCAGGTCAGCACAGTAGCATACCCAATTTCAACTTCAATTTTCAACTCAACACCAGAAATACAACCAATTCAGAAATACAAGCAACCCCAATACCATTGACATTCAACAATAACAATCAGAAATGCATCATCCAACTTTCAGAAATCCATCATCCAACATAATAAAAAATTAAATCAAGTAGGAAATTTTCAAAAAATAACAGAAAAACAAACACCCAAAAACAAGGTACGGTGGTGCGACTACGATGTGCGGTGGTTCGGTGGGGCGGCAGTGCAGTGTGTGGTTGTGCGTGGAGCGATGTGTGGTAGTGTGGTGGATGTCAGTTGCGACGGTGACAAGTGTAGGGGGCGGTGGCATCTTCAGGTCGTGTGGAGGAAGATTAAAGATGAACTGATGAAGATAGCGAGCCAAGACCACGGCAGAGGAGGAGAGGAGGAGCCGAGGGGGGATGAGGCTGATGCGACATCAACAGTGAGAGTGAGAGAGAGAGATGGTGAGTAGATAAGTGCGGCGGGCGAGAGAGAGAAGAGAGGTAAGGATTGTAGTCGGGAGGGGTCGATTTTTAGGGTTAGAAATTTTTAAATTTACAAATTGGTCCCTAATTTTTTTATTTTTTACAAAACCATCTAGAATTATCTGGTATTATCGATACCGATTGGTATAGATCGAAAACAGTCGGTACTGATCGAAATTTTTGGCTGGTACCCATAACACCCGTGTCGGTACTGTTTTCTGATCGGTACAGTACGAAGTTCACATCTTTGATTTTACCCCTCTTTTCATGAATTTTCTTAATAATATTGAGTCCCTAAATTAAAGGAATTGTATAAAGATTATTTGTATAGGATTTTAACCACTTTCATAAAAAGTAAATTTGGTGATTCCAGTTGTAGTGTTTTGATTTCTTAATCTTTGTAGAATGCGGGAGAAGCATAGTAAAACAATCTCCCCTTTGATGTTTTTTAATCTAAATAATAAGAAGAAAGAAGAAAAATGCTTGAAAATGAAAAATAAAATAAATCAATGATGATTTGATTAAAAATATGTCATTTGAATTAAGTGAATTTCATACTAATTTAAGTTGAAACTTAACTGGATAAGTTTGTATGACTCCTTTGATTTGTTAAACCTAAAATTTTCTTTTTTTTTGGCCACACCTTGACTTAAAGGACATTACAACCCTTATTAAAACCTTTTTATTTATGCATTAAATTCATATTTATTAGTGAGATATGATTTATGAGTAAGCTTGTATAAATAACTTGATATGTTTTGATTTAAGAGTTTAACAAACCCTAAACATTTTGAGTACATAAAGTGAAATCCATAAGAGGGTGTTAGGTCTTATTTCATTTGATTTTATTTAAATTGATGAGATGCTATGTTGTCATTCTAAAAATTTATCATGTGAGTGTTTGTTCTCTTTATTGCTATTTTATCCTAAACCTTTAATTCATATTAATTTTTGGATTTTTTGGATAACATTAAAGTGGATGAGAGGATGATAAAAGGATGATTGATATATTGAATTGATATATGTTTAAAAACAAGCATAGGTACTGGTGTACGGGAATTTAGTATAATGTAATTAAATCATATCGATTAGAATTATCTCTTTTGTTTAAGTTTAATTTTGGTGCTTAATCGGTAAATTTGATATTTATTTTATTTTAGGAGTTGAAAAATAGAGATCAGAACAAATTTGGTTTGAAATATTTAATTGGAGCATCATTTTGCAAAGCCACTATTTTTGGAAAGGTGGAATAAAAGATGACATATTTGATTTTCTTAGCCTTAATTTTTGCAAAATGTTACAATTAATAAATTTCCAAAAGGAATTTAAAATTCCAACATTCTCCCCCTTAAAAAAAAATATTAGCCACAATAGTTATAATAAAAGTAGAAAACAATAAAAAGACGTTAAAAAAGTCATTGTAATGGTCAACCAATACAAAATATTTGATTTAAAGATAATGAAAATCTATCATTTGACGCAGATTCATTTAATACTAGAAAATATCATTTGACACAGATTCATTTAATACTAGAAAATATCATGTGCATCTATCATATATGACACAGATTCAATATAATCATATATGTTTACACAGATTCAATATAATCATATATGTTTAATACCTTACTAATATGAATGAGAAAATAGAGTTTGGAAAACAACAATGATATCCTTATGATATGAAATGTATCATTATCTCATTTATAGATCTGAATTTCTTTAAACTTTATACTAAAATGTAATAGACAAATTTGTTTTCTCTCACTAGATGTTAAACTACATAAAAGAAAACTTATATGGGAAAAAACATTTATATCCCCATATATATCATAAAATCATGGATTTCTTAAAGCATATATGTCCTGGAGACATAAATGTTAGAAATCAATCGTGATCGAATCACAGGGTCAACAGAAATAAATTTTTTTACATATTCTAAGCGGATCCCGATAATTGAGTAACTTGAATAAAATACTAATATAAATCATAAGAAATCGTACCTTGTTTGTGAACCTGTTGAAAATCCTTTAAATCTTTTCCTGATTTGTCAACCACGAGTTATTCAAGCATCCGACCTTTAACAGTATTTGCACATCAATTTCTCAAGACTCTTTTGATAGGAATATCATAAGTGCTAGCTTCTAAATGTTCTTCCTATTAATAGAAAAATCATTAGGATTTTTATTTTTATTTTTATTAAATTCTTTAATTATAATTAAATTCAAATTGAAATTAATTTAATTTTTAAAAAATCAATTATCTCATATTTGATCCTTAAAGTTTCTTAAACTTTATAATTAAGTCCAACTTAAAGAGATTGATTTTTTTTCACAAGTTTCTCTTTAATGTGTGACCCATTAGATACCTAATATATTGACAATAATTATAAATTCTAATTCTAATTCACAACAAGAATCAGATAAATTAAAACTCATTTTAATTTATCTCTAATTCTCTAATTAAATAATTTATAATCATAAGTCAAGTTTAATGTTTAGCACATTTCATGACCACCCAAATATCAGGAATGTCAAAGTGTTTTTAATTTGACATCCAATATTCCAATTGGATAAAGTATAGATATAATGTCTACTCTTTTGGTCTAATCATGTTCGTTATTAGTAATTAATTTATAATTGATATTTTAAATACCTTTTCAAATGTTAATTCAATCTGTCAACAGAATTTCGTAAATCACTTATAATCAAGAATAATAGAATATTCTATCTAATTACTTTAGATTGACAAATCATTTATTGACTAACTCAACTATCTCCATATGGTTCATACTACATCCAAGTACTACTGACTGAATTATCCAAGGACAATTCATAAATAGTATCAAATCCTAGTGTCTAGTTCCATGAGATAGCCATATACTAATATAAAAATGTATCCTGATATGGATTTTCAATCATTCAGACACATGGCAAAGTTCGAATTCGTATAATTAATAAGATCTAAAATGACAATTTTTTTTAATTTCACTCTATTATCCTTAGTTCCTTTAAGCTATCTCAAAACTCATTTAACTTCATTATGGTGGTCTATACTTAGGTTAGTTAGATACCTATGTAGTAGTCCAACAACAAATTCAATATCCAATCAAGTGTATATCTGAGCATACATTAGTTTACCTATCTTACTAAAATAAGGGGCATTCTTTGTGGCCTCTTTTTCAATATCATTCTTTCGAAACTATATCCAGAATAACCCCTCATAATGAGAGATAGGTGATGTAATAGGTTTACAAGCATCTATATTAAACCTTTTGTAATATATGGTCAATGTATCTTAATATATTTAAATAATTAGGAAGAAAGATGCCTCATAAAGGTCTTTTATATAAAAATGCTTGTCCAAAAGCTACTTAACTCTAAGCAATATGGTCAAGTCATTCGACATAAACAAGATATTATCTATATATAAAAGTAGAAAATAAACTTGTTTCCCCTTACCTTATAATACAAACATCTTTTAACCTTATCTTTTACAAAACCAATTGAGGTAACAACCTCATCAAACTTAAGGTATCACTTCCTAAAGGCTTGTTTTAAACCATACACATATTTCCTCAATTTATAGACAATATTATCCTTATCTTGATCTTGAAACCCTTCATGTTTCTATATATAGACCTCCTCATAAAGGTTTCCATTTATAAAGCAATTTTAATGTCCATTTGATGTAGCTTCATAACAAAATGAGCTACTATTACTACGATCACTCTAAATGTATCTTCAGAATATATACAATAAAAGATGCATTAAAGTCAATAACTTTTCTTTGAGTGAATTCTCTAACAACCAATTGGGCCTTAGCTTTTGACCTTACCTTAAGATTCCTTTTTGCAACCAAGTTGTCTACAATTTTGAGGCAAATCTATAAGCTTTTACACCTGATTATACTTTATAGATTGCATTTCATCCTACCCAAAAATGATATAATGTTCAGATATAACTTATATAAAAGTAATTTGATCCACTATATGTTTAATACCATAGTCTTATTCACCTAATATACTATGTGATCAAATGATATTATTGGTTTCCTTACTCAAGTATATTTCTTTAATTGAATTGGTTCAACATGATTATGTACCTCAAAAACATCAGTTTCTACCTATATGGGTTTGTATTTCTATAATAGAATGGTACTTAGACTTGGATCCATTAGTCCTAGTTAAACTAGTAATCGATATCCACACTTCTGTCGTCTAAAATATGAGAGGAATCACCCTCATCCTAGAAATTTATGTTCCAAAAACTTAGTTATTTATGATTATACTATTTTTAGATCCTCCTTCTCTGTAGTCAAATCTATATCCCTTAAAGTGGCTAGGACATCCTATAATGTAACAAGAAGTGGAATGATAATATAATTTATCCCCATAAGGAATATATAAATGCACCTTAGTAGGGTAGCCCCATATACGTATGCATCTTTGGTATTTATTTGCTTGAGATCTTGTTAAGTATGTATAATACAATCTTAATGGCTTTACCCAAAGTTAATTAGGTATGTTAGTCTTAATATGTATTAATCTCACCACATCATTTAGGGTGTATTCTACCTTTTGTTCATACCATTTTGCTCAGGACTACTTAACATAGTGAACTAAGCCACTTTTTCATATAATTCGAAATATTTACTAAATGGAACCTTTTCTCATACAAAAACCTTATGTCTACCATAATAATCTCCTCTAAGATCTAATCCAATAATATTGATTGACTTTCTTAATCAACTCTCAACCTTAGTCTTAAATATCATAAATTTGTTAAGAATTTTATATTTTTCATTAAGTAAAATCATATAACCATAATAGGAATAATCACTAAGGAATTTATCTTAAGTTATAAAAAACGTATGTATAGTGGCCATATATAATATTATATATGATTTCTAAAAGCCTAGAAGTACGAGTTAGCCCTTTTTTCTTTATTTAGTCAATATTTGTCTACAACAATCAATGCATGCCTCTAGATCATCAAAATCTAGTGCTAAAAGAATGTTATCCTTTATTGATCTTTTAACTATTTCTTTAAAAATATGGCCTAATCTCTTATGCCATCATATGTATGATCTACCATTTATCTATAGCCACTTAATGCTAACCTACTTAACAATATATGAAGAAACAAATATCTCATATAAAGTCATAACATTCTATACAAATCATATGATAAGAAGGTTGTACCCATCTGTTTTGTATTGAAAGATAACTGTGAAACATAATTTTCAATTGCACAATTATAGAACTCTATCCAAAATGGAAAATTTCAAAAAAAAAAAATAAAAGATGTTATATAAAAAGTATCATACAAATATAATTTTGAAACTGGTATATTGGTTCAAACAAATATCTCTTACTAGGACAACATTACTTCATTATTCAGCACCATCAATTTTAACTCCTTACTTTCTCAATACAAAATCGCATGCACTATTTAGTCTTTAAGATCCTGATGTGGCTATAGCAATATTACTTTCATAAATTATACATGCTAAGGAGTTACCTGATGGTTTTTACTTTTCCTTCCAAGTTTTGAACTTTAGGCATTCCTACTTTTTATGTCTTTCTTTTTACAAAAGAAATATCCCATACTCATACTCCTCAAGACATCCATAAGTCCCTTTACAATACTAGTCTAACTAATATCATTAGGTGGAGGAAATTTAAAAGGCTTACCTTTTAATCTCTTATGCTTGACTTTTGCTTTCCATTTGGTTGCAATAAAAGCTATTTGATTGGTCTTTTTTAGCTTTACCTCTTTCACAATGTAACAAGTAATCAGTGAATTTATATCCAAATCCTCATCTTAAGAATTGTATATTGGAATTAAAATACCAAACTCGATAGGATGAGTATTCAAAGCTTAGTGAACTATATATGCATCAAGAATAAAATTATTAAAACCTTAAACTTACTTTAGAGGTGGACCATCCTAATGATGTATTCCCTCATTCTCTACTCTAGTGTATCTCTTGAATACAATTCTTTTAGTATGATTCTTAGTTTAGCATTTAAAGATACCCTATACATTTGAGATATATTATTTATAAAGTTTTTGGCTATATTGGTTTTTGGAAATCGATTTAGCATATAATTTAGGATTGATCTCTTTATGGTCAAATAAGACATTCTATTTGACCTTTCTCAAGTTATATAGACTACTTTTTTTGCCTCAGTATTGATGGATATAAGAATAGGTAGCTGTCTATGATTATGATCATGTTGGTAACTACCATGTCCAATGTAAACTCCATATCCTGCTTTCATTTCTTAATATTGAAACTAGTGAGGGCTTTAATGGTGACAATATTATTATTAATAAAAAATGTGACTACATAATAAATAATGTAAATTATCAACACAAAAGTAGGATAACAATGATACTTAATAAGAACGATATTTAAAGCCATGAAATAATATTTGTAATTAGCATCTTGTGACATATATCATGAAACACCTGTGGATTGAATGCATAATACTTATAGATAAGACCTACATATAAAAGCAATTAAAGTATATACCATCAACTCTTGTGATTATGTCATTTATGAGTGCATAGATCATTTAGGCAATGAGCATCCCTTACCAAATACCTTTATCCATATCTAAAAGTCTCATATAAGGTTAACACTTATGAGTAGAATAACCAAATACAAGATAAGAGACATCCACCAATATGTAAGTAAAATAACCTAAATATTAACTTAAAAGGCTACTGTAGTGACTACATTCTCATTAGTACTTAAATTGCTCTACAATTATAAGAGATATGCATGTATGTTATCCTTACCTACATGTGCATAAACATATGAAAATTTACCATTAGTCAATACAAAATCTCTAGAAAGGGTTCAAATATGGGTTGTTTAGGAATGGGGTCAGATGGTTGTTTTGGCATATGGTTTAGATAGGATGAATAAGAAGGTAAGGTTGGTGTTGTAGAATTGGACATAGAAATGCACTTTCTCATTATCATAAAATAATGTTGTAAGATATTATCAATAATCGTTACTTGAGAATTCAACGCAAAAATCTCAATAAATGGATAATCATGCAATAAGAAATAATAAATCAATCATATAAGATAACAAACCAATATGTGTCTCCTATATTTCAAGTAAATTGCGTGAAAATTCATTTAATTATGGCTTTGTAAACTTTATTTAAATTTTCTAGATTTAAACTTTATTTATTACCAGTATAATAAATCTAAAAGATTAAAAAATTCAATTATAAATTAATAGGACCTAAAAATAGACCCAAAATAACTTGAGGGACTATTTTGTGAAATATGAAAATTTTATTTATTTTTATTTTGTAGTATGTTGATGTTAACATTACGTATGACTAGAAAGTGCATGCACTGCACATGCCAAGCCTCATGTGTCGTTAGATGTGTGAGGCATATGTAGTCCATTTGAGAGATGTTCACTAATATGTATTCTTTTTTTATGGTGTGTACGTTCTAGCTGCTAGTAGTGCGAGAACCTTTATGACATAGGCTAAAAGCTCAAATTGGGGCTTAACCTTTTTTAGTTTGATCATTTTGGGACTTAAACTTGAAAATTGCTCAATGAAGGGCTAAAATTTCACGAATTTACTTAATTTAAGATTTTTTTGGACTAAAATTAGGACGTGTTTACACAAGTCATTACATGCAGGTCAATTAGTGTTTAGAAGCCACATTAATAAACCTAATTTATTGTCCAGGTCAGGTGGAATTTAAGAAAAAATTAATTAATTTCGTTTAAATTTCAACTTAAACGAAAAACACTTCAACCCTAAAATTAATGATTTTTATGAACATATATTTCACCCTCTTTTTCTTCTCTCAGTTGTGCCTTCACTCCAATCCCTGGATGCATCGTAACTTAATGCATGTGCCTTCACTCTAATCTTGCTTATGCCTTTTTGGTAGTGTGAGTGTGAGATCTCTTTTTTGGCAATGGAGGTGAATGGGTGGTAAGGTTTTTGGAGATCTGAAACATACATATGATGTGATTGACGACCGAAGTAGGTAATAAGTCATGCTCCCTTCTAATTTTTAAAAACATAAATTTATGATGTTTTAATATTCACTTTATTCCTTTTCCCTAACAATGTTACATTTACGTAAATTATTTTATTTTCTTTAAATGGGTTTGATTATTGAGTTGAATAGCATGTAGATGATAATTGTTTTTCATGTACAATTCTATTATACATTTGTATATATGATATGATCAAGTTTTCTCTTCTCCATGTACTTGAAATTATACGTACGATACGATTTGTGTCACTTGGTTTAGCTTTGTTAGTGGTTATCTATAGTTTGTTATTCTTTATGCGCTGGGTTCAAGATAAAGTAAGACATTCATGGAAGAGATTAAGATTATTAGGAGCAAAAAAATTCAGTTCTGTAGATATCATTTAGTTATCAGTGGGTGCATAATCAACATTATAGCATTGTGCTATAATGCTTAAGAATAAGCTCAAGTAGTAGTTGTTCAAGGTAATGAGGTTGATTAGAGGATTTAGTTTGTTGTTTTCTTGGTTATGATTTTGTGTTGGGTTGGAATTTTTGAAATTTTCAACTTTGACTATAGAGGGACGCGTTCTAAGCTTGATATGAGGTCATACAAGCTGATTTCTTCAACTTACCTAGTTGAATGAGACTACGACAGAGAGGCTAAATATTGTTATTGTAACTTAAAAGCACGAAGATAGACTTCATAGACTGATGAAAATCTATGAAGAAGGTTTTATGGTTGTCGACTCTTTTTGATAATTTTGGTACATTTTTATTTTGTTTTAGCAAAATATGTTCATATGTTTCATTAACAAATTGCTACTTTTTCTTTGATGGTAGAGTGAAAATGTTTGTGGATTTCATGAATGGCATGATCAAAGATTTTGTCCAAGAGTAAGACAAATTATTTTAGAGCTGAAAACTAGAGAGAGGATGTTATATCGTAAAAATAATTTATTAAAGGAGGAAGTGACAGAGTTAAAAGAGAATGATTGTTAGCCCCTGAATTTTTTTTTATCGATGAATAAGTATGATTTACATTAATTATAAGGTCTTTATGAAAGTTTAGAAAGATTATATGATATAGGTTGACTGAATTAAAATGTTAAGGTTATAAGATTGTTCAAGGGTGTTTTTGGCAAGACACATAAGGATAAAGAACATAAGACATAAATGAAGAGTAAAAGGGACATTGTGCAATCATTAAGGGTATAAAAGGGGAGAAGATTTCTTTCCGTGCATGCTAGAAGAAGTTAAATGCATAGATGAATAAAAAGAGAGAAGAGAGAGAAGCATGAAAAAAGAGAAGAGAGAAAAAGATGACAAAAGAAGCTAGGTTTCAATTTT
Organism: Erythroxylum reticulatum; assembly: GCA_025504915.1. Classification (NCBI taxonomy): domain Eukaryota; kingdom Viridiplantae; phylum Streptophyta; class Magnoliopsida; order Malpighiales; family Erythroxylaceae; genus Erythroxylum; species Erythroxylum reticulatum. The sequence goes on from JANSVA010000001.1 coordinate 19,896,406, forward strand.
TTTTAGTCTTTAAGAGGGATTTTGGAGTTGAGCAAGGAGGGAAAAAGGAAGAGGAAGGTTAAAGCTTCAATTAGAGCCAAGAAATTCATTGTTTGATGAAGATTCAAGGGAGGCAAAAAAGACAAAAGAAGAAAGAGTAGATACATTTTGAGTAAGTCTATAAGCAAGGAAATCAAGATGGGTACATGTTTATAATAGAGTAAATAAGCCACTAAATGTTTTCTTTGAATGAAGGAAGTTTAATGATTTCAATTGCATCATAAATGTTGCATTTATTACTTCTTGAATGAATTGAAAATTTGTTGTATGTTTGATATATGAATTGTTTTGACATGTAAAAAGATTTTGGAAAAGAATTTTTATGAAAAGATACATGCTTATGGAATCATGTTTTTGGAAATGGTTGTCGAAATACCTCATGTTCATGAAAAACAAGTTTCCAAGAATGTGCCATTTAGGCAAACAATTTTCAATCCATGAATTACATGTTATGTGGGTTTGGTGTAGTCCATTGAAGAATGTCATGTGCACGTTGACCAAGTTAAAGGCTTCTCTCGCCTGCCCGCTAGTGACACGAAGCTCCTTCATGGACTCCCTCAAGTTTACAAATACACAGGACCATTATGTGGAAATGTGTAGTTCGTCATGTTCATGGATTTACCCAAACCATTCTGATGTGCTTATGTGCTTATGATCTATGAAAAAGTTTGATGCATTCATGTTTCATGGTTTGTCATTTGACTACACGATGAGAAACATGCGCTTTATGAACTCAATGAAAATTTTTCTGTGACAAGTAAATGCTTTCAAAGGTTTTGCTTATTTTTTTGTTATAAACTATTACCACAAGCTTTCAAGCTCACCCCCTTTTCATACCATCTTCAGGTGATAGGTAAAAGATAAATTGATCAAGAGCCTAAGGGCATTTCTCCAAATTTGCTTATTTTGTAGTTAGAGTTGATTTTGGGAAAGCAAGAAGTTTGTTTGTACAAGGACCTTTTGTAATTTGAGATTTTGAGATGATGATGTAATGTGACTTTGAACGCCATTAAAGATTTGTAAAACTTTAGTCTTTTAATGTTAATGAAATGTGAATGGTGTATGGATGATGTGAGTTAAAATTAGATATACGTGAAGAAGTTATCAT
>JANSVA010000001.1:19948950-19970916 GCA_025504915.1 Erythroxylum reticulatum
TATAATGCTAGGAGGTCACCCAAAGGTGGACCATTGCTTATAATTAATGACATTAAAGGGACTTTATCAACATATTTGATTAATATGACTGTATATCTAAAAGTCACATACATGATGACTAGAATATGATTGATTGTCCAGCATAGTGAACTATATTTACATCATAATAGTTTACATCTATGTATTTAAATTTCACCAAAGGAGAATTTACATCTAGTTCTAAAGTTGAGAAGTCTTATTATGAAGCTTGGGAACGTTTTAACAGGCTAAGCTTGAATTTGATGCGAATGATGATCGTAGAAAATGTAAAGTTGTCAATGACTAAGACAAACAATGTAAAGGAGCTCATATTGAAACTTAAAGAATACTCCCAATCTGATATAGTAGGGACTTTAATGAGTGAGCTAACGACCAAGAAGTTTAATTAGTCACAACCTATTCATAATCATGTAACTCATATGTCAAACCTAACTGCAAAGTTAAAATCTATGGGTATGGATATGAGTGAGTCCTTTCTGGTACAGTTTATTATCAACTCACTTCCTCTAGAATTTCGCCAGTTTCAATTGAATTATATCACAATTAAAGAAAAATGGGACCTTAAAGAAATTAAGGTCATGTTAGTTTAAGAGGAAAGGATATTAAAGAAAATGAAGGAACACTCCATTCATCTCACATTTCATCCAGGCGCTAGTAGTAGCAAGCACAAACTAGGAAAGAAAAGCAAAGATAAGGACAAAGCTCTCAGTAAAGTTAAGGAGCGTCGAATCAATAAAGATAAGAGGTGCCACTTCTGTAAGAAACCTGGTCACTTAAAAAAAGATTGTCCTAAAAGAAAGGCTTGGTTTAAAAAGAAAGGTACATACTATATCTCAGTATGTTTTGAATCAAATCTTATTGAAGTGCTTAATAATACCTGGTGATTAGATTTTGGTACAACTACTCATGTGTCACATGTCAAACAGGGATTTCTTTCAATCTAAACCATAAACAAAACTGAAAAGTTCTTATATATGGGGAACATAATGCAGGCAAGGATAGAGGGAATTGGGGTGTCCAGATTGATTTTGGACACTGAGTATTACCTAGATCTAGAAAAGGGTCTTTATGTTCCTGAATGTGTTAGGAATTTAGTCTCTATTGCAAAATTGGATGACGTAAGATTTCAATTTAAGATTGGAAATGGTGTTTTTCATTGTATAAAAATAAGTACTATTAAGGTTCTAGTATTTTAATTGATTGTTTATATCGTTTCAATCTTGATGTTGATTTTGCTGCATCTCTGTTTCATGTTGATCATATTATAGGAAGTAAATGTAGTGCACAAAATGAATGTCTTGCTTTTTTGTGGCATAAAAGATTAGGTCATATATCCAAGGAAAGGGTACAAAGGTTAGCTTAAAATGACATCTTACCTTTATTGGATTTTGTTGACTGGGATATATGTGTGAATTACATTAAAGGCAAACAAACCAAACATATATTAAAATATCCAGCCACAAGAAGTAACACATTACTGGAATTAATACACACTGACATATGTGATCCTTTCAACGTTCCTTCTTGGGGTGGCGAAATATATTTCATTACCTTTATTGATGACTTCTCACGATATGGTTATATTTATCTGCTGCATAAGAAGTCTCAGTCTGTGGACATCCTAGAGGTGTTCGTTAATGAGATAGAAAAGCAGTCAGATAAAAAAGTAAAGATAGTGAGGTTTGATAAAGGTGGTGAATATTATGAAAATTTTGGTGAAAATGGACAATGTCCAGATGTATTTACAAAGTTTCTTACAAGTTGTGGCATATGTGCGCAATACGTGATGTCTGGTACACCACAACAAAATTGTGTAGTTGAAAGGCAAAATTGTACTCTTACAGATATGATTAGGAGTATGTTAAGTTATAGTACCATACCTTCATCATTGTGGATGCATGCATTAAAGACTGCTACGTATCTGCTTAATAGGATTACAGTTCGTAAGATACCTTATGAACTGTGGACAGGAAGGAAACCCAGTTTGTGACACCTTCACATTTGAGGTTGTCTGGTAGAAGTAAGGCTATATAATCCACATGAAAAGAAGCTTAATGCGAGAATCGTTAGTGTTTATTTCATCGACTATCCCAAAAAGTCAAAGGGGTATAAATTTTATTGTCCTAATTATAGTACGAGAATAATTGAGTCTGGTAACGCCTGGTTCATTGATAATGGTTCAATCAGTGGGAGTGGAGAACCATAAAAAGTGGATATTTACGAGAATTGAGTAGAAACTACTCTAAATCGAGTAGACATTGACACATCAGATATGATCCTACCGATTATTATTCCTCTTGTTGCATCATGGATACGCAACATACCGGAACAATAAATTAATGTTCCAATTTCACAAGTTGAACATATTAATGACGAACCAGCTAATGGTGATCAAGTTACAAATGATCAAGTAACGTCACAAGACATAGCATTACGAAGATCTGTAAGGCAGAGAAGACCAGCTATTTCAAGCGACTATGAAAATTTGCTCCCTTGAACATAAATGTGACTTGAGCATTGATAAAGATCCAGGCTCATTCAAACAAGTCATGGAACGTAACAATTCTGAAAATGGTTCAATGTTATGAAAGAAAAGTTGAAATCAATGGATGACAACAATGTCTGGGAATTAGTTTCCGGAAGGTGCAAAACAAGTGGGTTGTAAATGAGTCTTTAAGACCAAACATGACTCATAAGGAAACATTGAAGGTATAAAGCCAGACTTATTGCCAAAGGTTACACTCAAAAAGATGGTATTGACTATAAAGAGACCTTCTCTCCAGTTTTAAAGAATGTCTCTTTAAGAATTGTTATGGCACTAGTGGCTTATTGTGATTTAGAGCTTCACCAAATGGATGTAAAAACCACCTTTCTAAATGATGACTTGGAAGAAGAAGTTTATATGGATTAACCGAAAGGTTTCATGACCACATGAAAGGAACAATTAGTGTGTAAATTGAAGAGGTCAATATATGGACTGAAGCAAGCTTCCCGACAATGGTATCTTAAGTTTAATGATATCATTACGCCTTATGATTTTGTAGAAAATACCGTTGATCAATGTACTTATATGAAGATTAGTGGGAGCAAGTTCATTATATTAGTCCTATATGTTGACGATATCCTTCTTGCTGCAAATAATATGGTTTTGTTATATGATGTCAAGAATTTTCTTTTTAATAATTTCATAATGAAAAATATAGGTGAGGCATCTTATGTGATAGGAATAAAAATATTCCGTGATAGATTACAAGAATTATTAGGATTATCTCAGAAAGGTTATATCGAGAAAGTATTATAAAGATTTCAAATAAAAAATGGTCCACAGGGATAGTTTCAATTTGGAAAGGGAACAAATTTAGTCTAATGCAATATCCACGAAACGATTTGGAACGTAAGGACATGAAGTCTATTCTTTATGCGTCAGTAGTTGGGACCTTAATGTATGCTCAAACATGCACTCGGCTAGATATCAGTTTTGCTGTTGGAATGCTAGGTCGATATCAAAGCTATCCTGGAATGGACCACTAGAAAGTTGCAAAGAAAATCTTTAGATACTTACAAGGCATCAAGGACTATATGTTCACATATAAAAATTCAACTCATCTCGAAGTGATAGGTTACTCAGATTCAAACTATGCCGGTTGTGTAGACTCACAGAAATCTACATTCGGTTATATGTTCCTATTAGCTGGAGGAGCAGTTTTGTGAAAAAGTGGAAAGCATTCCATCATTTTTACTTCTACTATAGAGGCTGAATTTGTGGCGTGTTTTGAAGCCACGGTTTATGGATTGTGGTTGCGAAACTTTATCTTAGGTCTTAGCATTGTCGATAGTATTATTAAACCATTAAAAATTTATTGTAATAATTCTATAGCCGTTTTCTTCTCTAAGAATGACAAATATTCAAAGATTGCAAAACACATGGATTTGAAGAATTTGTCTGTGAAAAAAGAAGTGCAAAAACATAAAATATTAATGAGCATATTGGTAATGATCTCATGATAGCGGATCCGTTAACTAAAGGCTTACCGCCCAAAACATTTATCGGTCATGTTGAATGGATGGGCCTTATAGATAAGTCCTTGTTAGCATAGCGTTCTGATATGTATATATACATATAAGTGTTTTGCTCGAATTGTGTATGACACTTGTGAATTCAATTACAATCATATACGTCGATCCATAAATGTCTTACACCTCGTGCCTGGTATCACCGGCTCAGCATTTTTCTCTCTAGTATTGGATTTGCTAGCTCTTATGCCGATTCCTCTTGTTCATTTATAAACGTGGTGGATATTTATGATTTCTCTTGGCTTATGTTGATGATTTAGTTATGACAGGGAATAGTGCTGACATTGTTAATTTTATCATCTCTCATCTGGCTCAAGAGTTTTCTCTATGTGACATGGGAATCTCCATCACTTTCTTGGAATAGAGCTTCATCCTCATTCTAACGGTCTACTATTCTCTCAACGACAATATATATCCACTGTTTTGAACAAGATGGGGATGAGCACTTGTAAACCCAGTTCAACTCCGATGGCAGCATGTCATATTTTGTCCAAGTCCACTAACACTCCTCTATCTTCTACTGAATCTACTCTGTATCAACAAGTGTGTGGCAACCTTCAATACATCACCCTTACCTGTCTAGTTGTTTCATTTACTGTCAATAACTGTGTCAATTTCTCCATCAACCCACTTCGACTCATTTTCAAGCTCTCAAGTGAAAGGTACTCTGTCTCTTTCCTTGTTAATCTCTCTAGGCTCCCTTCACTGCTTAACTATGTTCAGTGACGCTGATTAGGCTGGGTGTCCTGATGACCAAAACTCTACTACTGGCTTTCTCATCTTTCTGGGAAACAATCTGCTAGCTTGGAAATCTGGTAAGTAGCAGACTGTTGCTCATTCCTTTACCATATCAGAATTCAAAGTTGTTGCTAATGCATGTGTTGAGGTCAAGTAGCTCTTGAAACTGCTTACTGAATTAGGTGTGCAGCTTTCTACCCCTCAACGCATCTGGTGTGACAACATTGGTGTTGTATTTCTTAACTCCAATCCTGTTTTCTATGCTAGGACTTGTCATGTTGAAATCGATTTTCATTTCATCCGAGATCTTATTGCTCACTAGGAGGTTACTGTTGGTGTTCTCTCCTCCTCTTGTCAATTGGCAGACATCCTTACAAAGTCACTTCCTAAACAGCATTTCAATCATTTTGCATCAAGCTTCGTTTGTGCTCTTCCCCTTCCTCAGCTTGTTGGGGGCATATTAGATAATGTTACTTCTATAGTTATAATATGCTAAATATTTACATTGATATGCTAATATCTTTACATTATCTCTAAGATTTGTTTATATCCTATGTAACCAATACTTTGTATTTATATTGTCAGTTTATGCTCTTGCAGTCAATTTTGATCTTGCGTAATTTTTCCTAAATATATACCTTTTGTATATTGTCATATCACACAATACAGAAAACTATTTTCAGATCTATAAGAGTATTCGATACTTTTGAGTCCTCGTACAGTTGGTATGAACTGACTTAGCTTCTAAACAGGCTGGATAGTGTGAATTGAGCACTCGTCAGACGAAATTGTTTATCAGGAAATATATACACTATATAGTTCACTTAACAAAAACAAGTGATGGGATTTGATTAATTCAAAACAGTTTCCCATGTTTCCCACTGTTCTCTTTTAGAAAAAGAACAAGTTGATGATCATTTACCAATTCAAAAAGTGGACAGAAAGTTGATGTGTAGGTCAAGTTCCGTTGTCCTAGAGAAATAATGAGGAGCATATAATATATAAACTGTCGTGTAGGTAATTATGAGTATGTATAGGCATATAGCCGTGTGCCTAAAAGAATAGTTCACCCAGAACTTCCGAACTTATGTCGGGCTTTAGAAACTATATATACAATAGCAACTTGATTCGCTAGAATTAGAGTGTAATTTTGCACCTTTTTCTTCACTTGTGATTGGTTCGCTTCTAATGTAAAGTTCAATGAAATCATAGCATAGAACCATAGAGTATTCCCCATCTTCTTTTTGGAAATATTCCTTCAGCTTTTGATATTTTTGGCTTGCAAGCGGATCGAGCAGACCTCGGTACAGTCACCAGACTTAATATTCTAAAAATTCAGAGTTGATCAATCCATTATTTTACATGAGATTGCTATGCTCTCATAGTCGATTTTAATACGTCAACTAATGAAATAACGTAGTAGTTTTTCTGATATAACTTAGACATTATGTATAAATAATCGGGATAAAATTAAATAAATCTTAATAATATTCTTAGCCGCAAAAGAGAGAGCTTTTGGTGGCAAGTAGCATGCCAAAAGATTTAAACTCTTAATTAAACTTTGTGGCAGAATTATAGTAATTGAGACAAAGCAAAAGTTGCCAACTTCCATTTAAGTTTGTCTTCTCTCTTTTGATTTTTATATCACGAGTTTGTCTTTCTCTATTCAGCCTTTTGGGTTCCCTTAAAATCCACGAACTAGAGCACAACCACAGCATCAGGCGCTGTCCCTACCATGATTTTCTTGAGAACTGTGAAGTCAATCACATCCTAGATAAAGATACTCCTATCATATGCTATCTACTCTTTTTTATTTGCACTATCCATTGTTTATGTATGTTTATTAATTCACAGGTACGCCAACAGATTAAGATAGTTGGCAACGGATATCGCCAGATATGCATAGATGGACAAGCTCGAAAGCTCCCACTAAACATAGTGAATTCAGAGTTGTAACACGTAGCATAAGACTTATTAATTTTTTATAGAGGGTTAAAAATAAAAGAAATATAGAATATCTTATTCCAGTTTTGCCTTGACTTTCAAAGCAATTTTTGTGGCAAAAACAAGTTCTAATCTCTTGGGACTTTTACGAAAAATGTTCACCGACATGTAGTTAATGTCTTTCTACAGTTTTCTTAATATATGAGCACTCTTAATGAATCAGAGGATTCGTATACTTACAAATAATATGAACAACTGCAGAAGACATTAACCTTTATATACAGCTTCTATATCGGGCTTCCCTATTATAAGTCTGATATGGGTCCGGTCTACACTAATCAAAATCTATTTTCCTCCTGGACTTCAACCCATTAATTTAGATCATTTATTAGGCTACTTTATTACCCTTATCTGGATCAAATTACGTAAGTTAACCAATAAGTTATTAAAAAGTCAAAAAATACAATTAATAGTTGTCCAACATAATGAGAAAGGACAAAATTGTTCAACATTCTCCCCTTGGACAATCGTTAATTGCGGTTTTCACTCAAGTTTAAAAATAGTTTGAAAACTTGATTAAGTCACACTGCTGTATTGGTACCGAATTTAAAAATTAAAAACATTTGATCCAAAGGTAATGAAAGTTCAACATTCTGTCCTGCAAGGCTCTCGATATCGAAAAATATCAAACACATATGTCATGTGTGACAGAAGTCCAATATAATCTCGAATATCTAATATCTTACTAATATGAATAGAAAAATAAAGTGCAACAAACTAAGAGGATACCTATATGATCTAATACGTATCTTCATCTGTAGGTCTCGATTTTTCTAATTTTATGCTAAACTGCAGCAGAGAAAACGTGTTTTCTCTTACTAAATGCTAAATATCATTAGAGAAAACTTTGTTTTCTCTCACCGGATGCTAAACAGCATTGGAAAAAACCTTTATGTTCTCCAACTAAAGGCTAAACTGCATTAGAGAACCTTTAGGGGATTATACCTTAGATACCCCTATATCATATCAAATTTATGGGTACTTGTACTAAACTGTATGTATCTAAATGACCTTTATGTATGCGTAATGACCCTTAAAATGCTTAAGATCAACGCAAATCTTAAGGTTTTCATTTGTATTATGACTATGTATAAGAACAACTATTAGTGAGGATAAAAAGATGATCATCTATATTAATAAATAACCATAATGTCATAATACATTAAAATGTGCAAACATTTAAGGAGCAAATACAATGATCCGTAACTACTGTTGTCTACGGACCTTAACATGCCCATATCGGATATATGTTTAACAAACACTAATGACCGAAGTCTTTTAGTTAATGGATTAGCTAACATCTTCTCAGTCCTGAAATGCTCCACTTCGACATCATTTTTCTGAATCAACTCCTTTATGGTCAAGTATTTGGCCTCTAAATGCTTAGACCATATGATATTCTTGTTTTGCTACTAAACAACACTGCAGTAAGATTATTACAATATAACCGAATGGGTCTAGCTATCGAATCTACCTTAGACAACTCAAAAATCAAGTTTCTGAGCCAAACCGACTATGTAGCAGCTCCATAACATGCAACGAACTCTGTATGCATGGTCAAAGAAGTTACCAATATCTGCTTGACATTCTTCCACGATACTGCACCATCTGCCAACATAAAAATGTACCCTAAGTGGATTTACGATCATCCGGACACATAATAAAATCGAAGCCTATATAACCTATGAGGTTTAAATCGTTGACTTTCTTATATGTCAACGTATAACCCTTAGTACTCTTTAGGTATCTTAACATTCATTTAACTGCATTCCAATGGTCCACACCTGAGTTCGCTAGATATCGACCCAGCAGTCCAACAACAAATGCAATGTCTGGTTTAGTGCACACCTAGGTATACATCAAGCTACCAGCCGCACTAGAGTACCAGACATTTCTTATAGCCTCTCTCTCAACTTCATTCTTTGGACATTGTGCTAAAGATAATCTCTCGCCATAAGAGATAGGTGCTACAACAGGTTTACATTCAGTCATATTAAACCTTTGTAGCACTCGCTCAATGTATGCTCTTTGTGAGAGGCTCAATGGGTGTTGAGATCTGTCCTAGTGAATCTGTATACCAAGGACAAAAGATACTTCAGCTAAATCCTTCATGTCAAAGTGTTTGGCCAAAAGTTGCTTTACCTCATCCAACATAGTCAAATCATTTGACACAAGTAAGATATCATCCACAACAATAATAGGAAGATAACTTTGCTCCCCCTGACCTTATAATATAAGAATCTTTGAACTTTGTTTTCTACAAAGTTGAGTGAGATCAAAACCTCATGAAACTTTAGGTACCATTGTCTGGAAGCTTGTTTAAAACCGTATATTGATTTAGTCAACTTACAAGTTTTGTCAATCACATCATGATCCTAAAATTCTTCAGGTTGCTCCATATAGACCTCCTCACAATGGTCACTAATTAGGAAAGCGGTTTTATCGACCATCTGATGTAGCTCTATGTCATAATGAGCTACTATTGTCATAATCATTCTAAATGCATCCTTCGAAAATACAGGAAAGAAAGTAATAATGAAGTCAACTCCTTTTATCTGAGTGAATTCCTTAGTATCCAAACACGCTTTAAATGGCTCAACTTGACCCTATATGTCCTTTTTGATCTTAAATAGTCACTTGCAATCGACAAGCCTACAATATTAAAGTAAATTAAAAAGATTCCATACCTTATTATGCCTCATAGATTGCATCTCATCTTCCATTACTTCCCACCACAAGTATGCATGTGGTCTAGAAACAACTTATGTAAAAGTAACCGGATCCTAAATGTGTCCTATGTCATAGTCTTGCTCACCCAAATAGACTATGTAACCTGATGAGATAGCAGGTTGCCTTTCTTTAGTGGATCTACACAAATGCATAGGTTCTTATACCTCAGAAACCTCTTCCTGAACAGGTATAGGTCCCTGTGTCTGCATAGGCATGGTACTTGGACCTTCATCTACTGGACCTAATTGTATGATAAGTGGATACGAAATAATTGTAGTATTCATCCTATTATCTCTTAGAGGATATGAGGATCCTCCTTCATCATAGACATCGTATTCTAGAAACTTAGTAGTCTGTGTTTCCACTATTTTGCCCCTCCTTCTCTACTGTAAAATCTATAGCCCTTACAGTGGTCAGGACAACCTACTAAATAACAATTAGTGGAACGAGGTTGCCATTTTCTCTCATAAGGATAACAATGAGTGGAATTAGGTTACAATTTTCTCTTATAAGGATTATATAACCTTACCTCAGTAAGGCAACCCCACACACAAATGTGTGCAAAACCTGATTTCCTTCCAACCCAGAGTTTAAAAGGCGTCTTTGGTACTGACTTACTAGGGACTCTATTCAAAATGTACAATGTCGTCTTAATGGCTTCACCCTAAAGATATTTGGATAGGTTAATCTTGCTCTGCATTGATCTCATCATGTTCTTTAAGGTAAGCTTGAGCCTTTCGGCCACAGCATTTTGCTCAAGACTACCTGACATAGTGAACTGAGTTACTATTCCAACTGATTCCAAATACCTGACAAGTGGTCCTTTTCTTATCCTGCAATCACATGCTTGCCATAGTATTCCCCTCCCCTGTCATATCTGACTATCTTTATTGATTTTTTCAATTGGTTCTCAACCTCAGTCTTAAAGATCTTGAACTTATTATGAACTTAAGACTTTTCCTTAAGCAAGAACATATAGCCATAGTGGGAATAATAATCTATCAACGTTATAAAATATCTAGCATTGGATCACGTGACTGTATAGGGACTACTAACGTTTGTATGTATGAGGTCAAATAAACCAGAAGCACAAGTTAACCCCTTTTTCTTTGTCTTGGTCAACTTACCCCTACAGTAATCAATACATGTTTTCAGATCATTGAAGTTCAGAGTTGGGAGAATATTATCCTTTATCAATCTCTCAACCCTCTCCCTAGAAATGTGGCCAAGATGTTTATGCCACAATATGTACGATGTTTCTTTTATAAAGGCTCTCTTTCGAGTAACTAGTTTAGTAACATAAGAAGAGGCATACATTTCGTTAGAAATAAGACATATTCTATATAATTCGTAGGATAAGAAGGCAATTTCGATGTCTTGTATTGATTGAAATATTTACAACCGAAGTATCAAATACAAAACGATAGCCCTCTTTATCCAAAACTGATATAGAGATCAAGTTATGTCTAAAAGACGGTATATAAAACGTGTCTTGTAAAACTGATACAAACCTCATATCGAGGTTGAAGCTTACATCTCCTACAAATAAAACATCCACCTCTTTATTATTGTCAACCATTAGCTTCTCCTCTCCTTTAGTTGGCCTTCTCCTGGATGTGAACCCTTGAATTATGGAAGCAACATGATTTGAAACTTCACTATCTAACTACCAAGAACTTGATGTGGTTATAGCTACATTGGATTCATGAACCATATAGGCCGAGGAGTTACCTGACAATTGCTGCTTAACCTTCCACAGCTTGTACTTCAAGCAATCAACCTTTCTATGCCCCTTCTTCTTACAAAAGAAGCACCTCATACCCTTTATGTCATGTGGGCTCTTAGCAATGCTAGACTATCCAGTCTAAATTTATGGAGAGGGTTTGGGTTTGTTACCCTTACCCTTAGGGTATTGGGGATTAATCTTCCCCTTATCTTTGGAAGTTAGGCTGTATAAGGAGAATTCTTAATTTTCTCCTTTGTTACAGCACACCAAAAAATCAAGGCATTGATGTCCCAGGCCTCATCCTGAGAGATGTATGAGGTAGCCAACATCTCAAACTCTTGAGGGAGAGTATTTAGTGCCTGATGCACTATAACGTGTCAAGAATAGGTACATCTAGTGCCTTCAGCTTACTCTGAAAGTGAATCGTCCTAATAATGTACTCTTTAAGGCCTCCTTCTCCTATATACCTCATGGAGAACAACTGTTTAATCAAGCTGCTCTGCTCTACATAAGAAGACACCTTGTACCTTTGGGAAATGCTATCCATAAACTCCTTCGCTATGATCGTATCCGATAATCCACTGAGCAGATGATCTGGGATCGATCTCTTGATGGTCAAATAACACATCTTATTTGACTACTCCTAGATTGCCATTGCTACTTTATCAGCTTCTGAACTGATATCAGTAAGTGGGGAAGGCCTCTCAATATGCATCATCATGTTGATGTCATCCATCTCTAGGGCAAACTCAACATCCTTCTTCCACTTCTTGAAATTAAAACCATTTAAGGTCTTAATTGAGACAACATTATTGTTTACAGAAAAGGTAACTGCAAAATAGAAAAGATAATGTAAAGATCAGTATAAATGTAGGATAATAACAATACTTAAAGCATTAAAGCAGTATCTATATCGAGGATCCGATCACACATATTATAAAATACCTTTAAGCTGAATACATAATATATGAAATTAGACCCTCACATAAAAGCGATTAGAGTACAAACCATCAACTCATGAGACTACATCCTTTAGGTGAATAAATCATATAAGCAATGGCTTTTTTCCATCTAATGCCTTTATGAACATCTCAAAACCCTATGTAAGACCAACACCTTTGGGCAGAATAACTAAATATAAGGCCAGAGACATCTCCCAACATGTGAGTAGAATAATCCAAAACACTGACTTGAAAGATTACTTTGGTGACTACATCCTCATTAAAACCCTAGAAAGCCCCCAAATACAAAAGATACATCTTTATGTCATTCTCACATTCTATATGGGCATAATATATGTGAAAATTAGCTATAAATGCAAAAACTAAATGAGAGTGACTTTTATTTAAAAAATTCTCAATGAGAGTGACTATCATACTTTCCCGAATACCAAACCTACCACACGAGACATAAAACTTTAAATGTCTTCCTTTTGCAGTTTGGAGCATAAAAATGCACTCAAAATTAGCTTAAAAATCTTTAAAAAAAATTTCTGGACTCTAATTACTAACATAATAAATCTACAAAAATTTAAAAATCACTTTAAAATTTCCTCCAACCTAAAAACTGACCCAAAAGGACTCAGGGCAACTTTATGGGGATTCTGAACTTTTTTTCTTTTTTTAAAATTTCTGGTGTCGACTTTAGTCGCACTGTAGCACTGGTGTCAATAGGTGTCATGCTTGCGCACGACAAGAGGCATGCCTGCGTTGCATACGGGTGTAACAACATGCGGTTTTGCTATAGACACACGCCACCACGTGTCTGAATCGATGTTGTTAGCATGTCGGGATAGATGGTGGTTGCGTGTGAGGCAAGTGCAACATGCGTTTGTCACCCCATGGACCCACGTGGGAAGACATGACCAACCAAACCGCTTATTGTAGCACCATCGAGCATGTGCGGTGCAATAGCACTTCAACGAGAAGGGCGATTTATGATGATCTGGGACCTTTTTTGCACTTTTTTTAACCCCTTTTTATAGCTAGCCTTATGTATATCACTTTTACGTAATCATATATGCAAAAAAACTGGAAAAACGAATCAAAATTTGATGAAAATCATAATGGATAAAAAGCAAAAAACCTTCATTTCCAAAAACCCGATCATGTAACAGCTCTAATGCCACATGTAACACTTAGCATAGACCTTATTACATGTCTTAGATCGTTCATAATAGGGTTAAAAATGAAGAAAATGTGGAATACCTGATTTTGGTTCCATCTTGACTTCCAAACCAGTTTTGTGACCAAAACGAGCTCCAATTTTTCGGCACCTTCATGGAAAACGTTCACTGACACGTGGTTAACGCCTTTCTACAATTTTCTCAATACGTAAGTGCTCTTAACGAATCTGAGAATTCATATGCTTACGAATGATATGAGCAACTGCAGGAGACCTTAATCTTTATTTATAGCTTCTATATCAGGCTTCCCCATCACAAGCCAAATATGGTTCTGGTTCATACTAATCGGGATTCATTTTCTTCCTAGACTTTAACTCATTGATTTAGATCATTTATTGAGTTACTTTATTACCATTATCTACATCAAATTATGTAACTTAACCAATAAGTTATTGAAAAGTTGAAAAATATAATTAATATTTGTCAAACATAATGGGAAAAGATAAAATGTCCAACAAGAACTTGCATGTGATGATTAATATAAGGACACATTTCAAATGAAGGAATTAATGTAACGTGTCAAACATTATAATGAGTGACACATCGTTTGTCAAGTTTCTCCGGATTTTCGATGAACTAAAATATCGTTGGAGATGTATGAAAAGCAGGTTTTAAAGGCAAAGAAGATAGGCGTTTCTTAAAGATTGTTGGACTCCACTTGTTTAAGAGACGCAAACGTCAATCAAAATTTTCAAATTAATTTTTTGATTGATCTTTTCTCTTTTCAATTAGTTCTAGTTTATAGCCATCTTGTAGGATTAACAATTTGTTCGGAATGTGTTAGAATTACTTATGGGGCTAAAAAGTATATCTGTATAAAATACATTTTTAAAAAAGCCTTTATAAAATTCCTTTGTATGGTTGGTAGAAAATTAGCAATCGATTCTGTAGGTTTAATTTTAAATACTTTGAACCATCTCCTAATTTTTTTATTTGGTCTTCAATTTTTCGATTCAATTTATTTTAATAACTCTTGTTTTAAAAAACTAATCAATTAATTTTTGTAAATTAATAAGTTCCTACAAACTAAAATAAATGAATTAATTTTTACTTAGCAATTTTTAATTAAACTTTAAATTATTCAATAATTAAAGACAATTTCTTTCGAATGTATTTCAAATTCTTTAATTTTATTTAATCTTTAACTAATTTCATGATAGTTTAATCCCAATTGAACCTTTTAAATCTTAGACATTTTATCTTATTGATTTAATTTTTGTATTATTTTTAAAAACATTGATTATAACTAATTTCAAGTAAGTTAATACGATTTGCTTTTAATTCCGTATTTTTACGTACAAAAGAATTTTGCAACAACAATCCGAAAGCACAATCAGAACTTGCAAAGTTTACTCCACACGAGTTATCATTAGTTTCTTTCAATAATGTGATATTGGACTTTTAGTTATCAAGGCGATTGCTTCCTTGAATATGCTAAAATATATACTTAATGTTTTAAATTTTATGTAGATCTTTTTAGGCTACCACTCAAAACTAGAACAGAATAAAAAATAAAATTGTACTATGAAATTTCGAAGAAAAAAAGTCTATATATATTTTTAGTTACTTACTAATACGAAATTACTATTTCACATAATCTAACTAATTATTTTAAGAACTCATGTGGAATTTAGGTCTGGATAACCATATTCAGGAAAACTAATGTTGAGTACCCCAGCAAAAGTACAATGAAAAATAATTTATATATTTCATTTAAATATATAGTTTATTTTAATAATTTTAAATTTTGTACTTAAAAAAGAAAAAAAAATCTAGAATAAATTAGCTTTATGTTTGTGCAATCCAGTATTTCTATAAAAAGAGATTTGCAAAACTAATGACAAATTAGTAAATATCTACTATTGTATATTGTAGACATACAGATATATATCTTTAGTCCACCCTTTTTTTTTCAAACCCAATACAAAACAAAATGCAAAAGCACACATTTATCCCCACAGTACCTGAGCAAATTAATAAACAATTAGTGATTGTAGAAATTTGGTTTTCTTTTCTTTTCTTTTCTTTTCTTTTCCTTTCGTGGGGCTTTTGACAAGTAAATGGTAATTGTTGAAGTTATTTTGACATCTTTCCAAGACACAATTATTATCATTAAGACTGCCTATTTGTCCAACAGAGATAACATGCTCTTGCATTTCTTTTAGAAATGTAATAGATCACATGACAACCATATTTAAAATTTGAAGTCACGATAATGTCATCAACAACATCTCAAGCACTTGGCTTTCCAAAAAAAAAAACATCGCAAGAAATTCTATCATTACAAAAAAAGATCATAATTACAAATATTAGTAGAAACAGCATATCAAAGTACCAAACAAAGTATGATTAATAAAACCAAGTAAAAAGAATTTAAAAGGAGGTTTACTAAGAATATAAACATAAATTATTGAAATAAATTATTAAATAATGAAAAATAAAATGTAAATAAGGCCTACCCTTATGCATTATATATATTAATCTATGAAAACCAAATAAAAAATAGAGAAAAATCTTCAAGAATTCATTAGAGAAAATTAGTATAGCCTAAATGCATCTTTCCGAAGTTGTCTTTTATATCGTAGTTTGTCATTAAAAATAAGCTCTCAACTCTTGATAGAATTAAGAGTTCCCTTCCTATCTCACCTATTTGTCAACTTGGTCATAATAATGATGAAACAAGGGATCCCTTCTTGTTTAAATGTGAAGCCTCATAATGGTTATGGAATTACATGTAACAATTGAATATGCATATTTGCAGCGAGGTTGATTAGGAAGAATTGTTTGCATGGGCATCTTGGAAACCACTATTAAACGATACAGAGTTTTTTCGTTACCGCGATATCCTTTTTTGTTACTACCTATTCCATATGAAAAGTAAGAAATGGGTATATTTTCAAGGGCAAAGTTTTATGTAAGGAAGCCTTCTACTACAAAGCACTAAATTGGATTAGAGGTATTATGTTATTAAATGTCAACACCAACCTAGGCTCTCAAGTAATGACATCCAGATGGCGCATTAACTAGAATCAAAGCATGCACTCATTAAGTAATAGTAAACAAGATATAGTTTTATAAATTTCTGTTGTTGTTAGCTAATAATTTTGTCAACATTGTTGATATAGTGTTGGTCAAGCTCTCATATCATTTGTTAACTTGGTTTTTGAGATGGTTTATTAATCTAAATATTCCATTCAATTTTCAAAAATAAAAAGAAGGGAGAAAAAAAGGAAGAAGATGCCAGTTTTTATTTCTTTTTCGTTTGTTTGGTTGAGTAGAAAGGGACGAGCAAAGTTACCTTTCTCATGTTTTTGTCTACACTCGTTTTGTTCTTTTAATTACAAGGACATCCCTTGTACCAACTGCAACACGAAAGGGACTTCCACATCCACTTGTGTAAGGCAATTAGATTGACACAATTATTTAAGGACCATTTATGATAGTAGTTTCATGTGAAATATATTTTTAAGATCATACATTAAAAATAAAATTTCGATAAAACTCCTTAGTTGCTTAATGGTCGATGGAGGACTATTTTTATTGTTAATTATTTAAAATACGTAGGCCACAGCCGAATGATTGAGTGTGAAAGCTTGTTATATAAACTAGACTTGGATAATAACAACACTTGGTTATAGTCTTGCAGAAATAAATGAAGATATAAATACTAATACACAATCTTATCCCTATTAAGTCAAGAAACTATCTAAATGTTATTTTATAAAATATTGGTGAGACATAATATTTCCAAATAAGCAAAATTGTGATTTTGATAATTTCATATCAATATCAAGTAAAGAATTACATAAAGATAATTATATTAATACAAAATTTTTATATTGTTCTTTTACTAAATGAAATACGAGTGGCTATATGAAACAAAAAAACGGACAGACAGACTAAAGCCTTATCTTGGATTGGACTCGCAACTTCCTTCCTCGGATGCAACATCCTTGCTAAAGTCCATACGATTTTATAAACTTTTTTTTTTTTTGAATGAGAATTTTTATAAACATATATATAAAGATAACTTCTGTGGCACATGGAAAGGAAGATGAGAATTGGTCTTATAAACATAACTTCTGCGTCACATGGAAAGGAAGATGAGAAGTGATCTTCATGCTAGGTCCATTAAAACCTCCCCAGGTACCCAGCCACCTGCAAAGGTCTTCCTCCATGCCTGTGGTCTACTCTTTCCACAAACCAGAGGCTGCTTACGGGACAACGTTAATACATGAAAAATAAAAACACAAGTTTGGAGAGAGTAAAACAGAGACACAAAGAAACAGAGAAATAACATGTCAAATCACAACTTATGCTACTAGCACTGACTTTTGACGTCAAATAAATATTTTTGCTCATAATAGACGTGATTGCAAATCAAGAGAAGTTCATAAAACTGAAGCTTGGGGCTTTTACTGCACATGCCTGTTATCTTGGACAAGCTACTTTACAAGATGAGCAGTTGCATAGTTCATCACTTCAATAAGCTACATAAGATTCTACAAAATTTGCTGTTTCTATTTCTTGCATTAATTCACCATGGTATTTAGGCATTCATTCAATATGGTATTTACGCATGCCTATTAGAGTCTCAAAGATTCAAGGTTTTCATATCCGAAAATAAATAAGTAAAAAAATGAACTTATTAGCTAGTCCACCAGGACGGATCCAGCAAGGATTAGTAAATGTTGGATAATGTTCCTAAATTCATCACTGGAAGCCAATGCAAAAATTAATAATAAAAATTCCAAAAGTTCTCTGCAACAATTTTTCCTTATTTCAAAAGAAAAAAAAAAGAGTTGAAGAAAAGGGGAGAACCATAATGCAAGAGAAACG
Organism: Erythroxylum reticulatum; assembly: GCA_025504915.1. Taxonomy (NCBI): domain Eukaryota; kingdom Viridiplantae; phylum Streptophyta; class Magnoliopsida; order Malpighiales; family Erythroxylaceae; genus Erythroxylum; species Erythroxylum reticulatum. The sequence continues at coordinate 19,967,286 of JANSVA010000001.1, forward strand.
TTCTGACCTCTTATGTGTGGGTTTATTCCTAAGAGATAAGCAAAAAAGATTCTGTTGAGCACCTGACATAACTTCACATATTCCCATTTGGATGTTTGTTCCAAGACAAGTAAGAAGGATCAGCAAGTGGCCTGCACAATCAGAAATATCAATTTTCTACACGACATCACAAACCTTGATTATTCCTCAGAAAAGCAACCAACTGATATCATATAAGGTCTATCTAAATCTACCTCTATGCTCGTATATGTGTATGTGTGTGTATGTGGAAGTGTGCTCACATTAATATAGGAAAAGGAACGACCAGTCTTTCCTGGAGCAGCAATCGCACAGCCATTAGGTTGCTCTAAAGTCGGGTCTATTGATTGTTAAAAAATCTGTTTGATACACATTTTCTGCCTTAATGTAAGTATAGAACACTATTTACAGGATCTTCCTGACTTATATGCAACATAAAGTAAAACATTATAGTGAAGTAAATACTATTGGAAACCATAACCATAGATGAAACATAACCGCAGCCTGTAGGAACAAAAGCTACGTACTTTCTAGTTTAAGGTTTCCCTTTATGACGGTTTTTAAAAAAGGGGACCACAAAAATAAGCCATGCATCAACAACTAGCTCAGAGAATGTAATTTTTTTTTATAAACATCATCCAGAAAAAAACCAGACTAATCATATGGCAAACAGTAAATGATATCATTCAAGAATTGGAATACAAGATTCTTCCAAGGTCAAAGTCGTTAACTCACCTTGGCCTCAAGACAAACACAAGTATGAAGAGTATTGCTATAAACAAGCACAAGGATCCGACAGAAAGATATGCTATGCCCAGGAACTGATTTCTTCCACCTATCCAAGTTGTTGTTGAAAGAATCACCGTCTTCTTTCCATTATAGCTGTATGTGTTGTAATTGTTTTGTATGACAACTTCAATTACATCATGTGCTTGAAGACTTTCTTCAATTCTGCCATAGAGTTTTCTAAAAGTTGGCAGTGCTGCAGTACGCATCCAGACAATGAGATCCTCTTGCTCACTCAACTGTTACATGCAAATCCATCAGACAGATTTTTCAAATGGAAGGAAAAACTGAAACCAAAAGAAAATGCTTATGTTACACAGCCATAAAGATACATACCGGTATGCTTGAATTAAGCTTTGCACCTCCAATCAAACCACCACTCTGGAAATTTTTAGGATAGACATCAGAACCATATTTGTGCTCTCTGTCACTTTTCCATGCTATGTTCTTCTTGCTGACATCTAAAAGCTTATTTCTAACTGAAAATCTGTACGTGTCATTGAACAAACTCCACGCTATGAGGCCACAAGGCACAATTGGCCCATTAGACGATGTCACTTCAGGGTCACAGTTTTTGGTTTCAGCCTCACTAGCCCTGCTCCTCAACTGCTCATCATTTCTGCTTTTCACATACCTAAGAAAATGTGGGAAGGGAAAATTAGACAGAAAAGAAAAGGTTTCGTTAATTTAAGAACAAATATCAATGTCAATTATGTTTCAAATTGTGGCCCATGTGAACGTGTTGAACAATGTAGAATTGATTGCATTCAAGAACCAAACAAACAAGGATCATAAAAGTTTGACGAATGCAATTAACTGAAAGGTTATATCTCAAGAGTAAACTTCAATTTAATGAACAAAAAGGTTTTTAAGTTATTGAAACTGTTTCTATTCTGTGATTGAAGATATGAAAGTGCAGATTCAACTATAGGGTATGGAGGATTCTAAAGCATTTATATGGAAGGTATGCATACCATACTGGATTATGTAGAAGCTATCTGAAATAACCTAGCATAGAACCAAAGCCCAAAGATGCAAATTTCTTCATATTTGAAGGCCCATCTTGCCTACTAGCATAAAAGAACACCAAAAGCAAGAAAATATTATTGTCAACATCTCATTTCTAATTACTACTCTCAAACAGACGCCTGATTTTCCAGTAAACCCAGAGGAGAGAAAGATTATCCATTTTCATTGCAGAACGAACAGCAACCGGGGAATAAAAAGAGTTCACTTCTTTTTTGTGGGTAATTACCGGCGATGGTTTTGATAGAAGTTATCAAGTTGATAATACACGAAAATTGGACTCTTCATCTCCCTCGGAACCTGCAAAGACACTTGGCATTAGTAACTTACTATAAATTCTTGAAGTAGACAGAAGTGAAGAAGAAGGATTGGACCAACAATGAGGCTGCTTGTGCAGGTCTTGTTAGTGATAGTGCTTTGAATGTACTGAAGACCTTGATTGCTGTACATCTGAGGAAGGCAATGCAGGTCATATCTATGTTGAATTTCCACCACCTACATGTTTGATTCAAAATCACGCACAAAAAAGATTAAGATTAACACACACACAAAAAAGGGAAAGAAACAAACAGAACACTCTATTTGAGTGAAGAATTCATACATTGTCTGATGCAAACAAGCAAGCAAGGCCAATTGGAATGAACGCAACTGCTACAAGAATGAAAGAAGAGACCACCTGAATCAGAAAAAGAAAAGAAAAGAACATTTTAAAGAATAATTGACCGATAGCACCAACAACAACCTAGGTAAAAACAAAAACAATCATAAACTGTTCAATCATAAATTGTACCACAGCGGGTGTCAGAATGGGTTTGCAAGCTGAGAGCTCCTGCTGTGAAAATCTAGAATCTGAAATTAAAATAACCAAAACATGATAAACAATTTACATCATAATCATAGTAATAATCATATAACAACCAAGAGGGTATTAACACCATTTTCTGAAATAATAATCTTTTCTCAAAAAGAAAAAGACTGATGATTAGACAACACCTCCACGCGTGACAAGCGAAACGCCAAATGCAACATAACCATTAACGTGAGAAAATTTACAAAAAAGTAATCAAAACCCAAGAAAATAAGAGAGGAAATTAAGAAAAGGAAAATGACATTTGGGTCTTTGGTTGATCTTTTTGGGAGGATGATCGATGGAGCCATTCGCGTCGTTCATGTTCATATCAACCACAACAGGAGTCTCCAGAGTGCGAATTTTGCAAATAAAATTGAAAAATCTGTATACAATGATACTCAAATCTTAAGGTAATCCAGATTCTGGGTGATTTTGTCAAACGATTATTTGTCACTAAATGCAGTTTCCTTGTTCCTATTCCTTTCCTTTGTTTCTCCATTTTTATTTGTTTCCATTAATTAGTAATTACACTCTAAATTAACGATTTTCTTTAACTATACTTTTTGTGGCCTATTTTCAGTTTTTGGGTAGTGGTCAATGTCATGAATACTTTACCGGATTTAGTTTTGAATTGAATTTTGGTGCGATATTGTACTGTACGAATTAATATCGGGTACCATTTTAGGTAATTTTTTAAATTTATAAAATAGTCCCTAAATTTTATAAAAATTACAAAATAGTTCATTATCATATTGTACAATTGCAGTTTATTTAATCTAGTTTTTTTATATCTTATTCATTTTAGTTTACATATATTTTTATTATATTCTAATTATTTCTATATATAATATATATCTATATATAATAATTATCCAAATATAATAATTTATTGTAAAATAATGAAAATAATTCAAATTTTTGTATTTTATCAAAATTTTGAATTATTTTTTA
>JANSVA010000001.1:19979425-20000638 GCA_025504915.1 Erythroxylum reticulatum
GACATAATGTCCGTTTAATGAACATTGCCTGGCCAATTCCACTCCAGAGACCCGCGAAGGTCCGTTAAATGGACATACAGTCCGCTTAACGGACTTTGTCCACCCAAGGACGCTTTATCTTATTCTATTTAGCAAAAACTAGGTTTCTTTGAACCCAAAGCACTATAAATACTCATTTTTATGACCTGAAAAGGAGGCTAGACATTGAAAACAAAGCTGTAACATAAAAAGGCACCCAAAAGAGGAAAACAATAGGAGAAAAGAGGAAGGAATCAAGCATTAAAAGCAATCTTATTTTGTGTTCTCTCTACGTTCTCTCTCTACTCTTTCTTATATGTTGATTGTCTTTATGTGTATGGATTCTGTTATCATGTTCTGGAGATAAACCCCATTTAGGGTAAGGGATGTAGCCTATTTGGGGGATGGATTTGTATTTTATGGATTGATTGGCGTTAAACAAAAGTTTTTAGGTTATGTTTCTCTTTCTTGCATTTCACTGTTGTCTCTATGCTTGATCACCATAGATGCAATCTTAGGAATTATATGATGAACTGATAGTTGAAGTATGATTTATGCACTAAGAAGATAAACCCATTAGATTTAGAGATAGAAATGTCCTAAACTAGTGTGATAACTTATGATTGCTTGTTCTTAATGAATTTGACTAGTTAGATTTCACATTGAGAGATGGTAATCAACTAGTTGGGTGTTCCTATATGTCTTAAGAGAGAATATGAGTAAAGCTGTGCAATTGGTATTATAACTTGTCATTCAATCAATTCCATAATTTATTGATCAATCTCTTAAATTGGAGAATCCCAAAGCCCTAAGTTCAAATCATCGAATTTCCCTTACTTGTTATTTTAGATCTTTACAATTCATTGTCTACTCAAATTCAATCATCTTTTAAGTTTATTGTCACTTTCGTTCAAGTAATTAGGATTAATTATGTAGTTAGTATCTTAGTCCTTATGGAAGACAACCTTGGAATACTCAATTTGTAGGTACTAGAAACGACTCTGTGCACTTGCAGATTATGACGACCAATATGTTAGACAAAGTTGAATATTCCAACTCCTCGCACTTGTAATTCTTCCCAATCAAGCGCATTTATATCTTTTAGTTTATTTTTTACAACACTTTCAACATTCCTTATTATGCTAACAAATCCTTCTCTCTTTGTTGCCACAATTCGGAATTTTTAGTTTTGTTTAACTTCTCACTTCAGATCTTATAATCAAAGTCACTATAACCCTAACTATGCTCTAATACCACTTTTTGTTGAGAAAAATAGATAGCAAAAACAAAGAAAATGATATAAACAGATAAGAATATAAGAAATTTTTAATGAGGCTTTAGCTAATTTTGTGTGCCTATGTTCTCATAAGACAAAAGTGACTAATTTTACCAACTAATTGAATCTCACCTTGAAGGTTACATTTTTTTTCTCTTATCTAACTAGGTTTACAACAAGAATATTGGTATTTAAACTCTTTTTAGTATATTTTTACATAACTTACCATTACTAAAACACAACCTAACTTAAACATGACTATAATAAGTCATAAAATCCTTCTAGAGTTTGAATTGGAGCAAAAATACACCTCTAAGTAAGGTTACTTTCCATGTCCCAAGTCGTGTCAAAATGGAACAGAAGCACAAATGCATCCATGCTCTAGACAGTGTAACTCATGGCTTCTCTTTACACATAGACATGAGCATTAGCACTTTTATGTCTTAGATTTTGCCTTTTTCTAAGAAAGACTTTGGCACATTAACATGCTTTTACTTTAGCTTATGCCATCATATCTTCATTCTAGAGAAGAATGTACCCTGAGACAGATTGTGTGTTAGGACATGTTCACCCAAAAACTTTCAAAAAACAATCGAATTATTCTTGAAACACTCTAGGATGATAAACTAGTATATATGAGTTATATGTAACATTTATAAATGTCTAACCTTTTAGTTTTCACTTATAACAACCTATCAAGTTCCATCTCTGATGGCAAGATCAACTTTAAGTAATCCTAAAACCAAGCCCATGTGTTTCTTATATCCAAATCCACTTATTGCCCAATATATAAGAAACATCTAGTTGTTTACATCTCTACTTACAAAAGTAAGAAATAATATTTTTTACTCCTTTTAAGAACACCCGTTAATATCTATAATTCTTATATACCTATTGATCATAACATTCTTATAACATTGTGTGTTAAGTATTAACCAACTAGTTAGGTTTATTTTATTTAACAACTCAAATCTAATCTAATCAAAATTAAAATTACATCATTTTTATCAAACCAACTTAGATTAATTTAAATTGTAAGTCAAATTAAGTAACTTTCAAATTGAAATATGACCTAAAATTCAATTAATTCAAATATAATTTTGGGTCAAAAAATTATTATTCCTAATTTTAAATATACAAACTTTAAGTCACTTAAAGGGTGTTATTTTAATATCTAATTACTATTTTTCATTTTATTTCAAGTATACAAGATAAATTATTAAAGGGTGTTTAAATGTTTGATCCAAAGTAGAATAGTTTTCAGTTGTATCTTCTGTTTCAAGAGGACAATGTCATCTACCATAATCTTTTTTAATTAAGGAGCTGTGACAATTTCTCTCTTTAGTTCCAATTCTTCCTTAAAATAATTCACTGTAATATTTTCGTAAGTGATACCTTAGAGTAATTAAGTTAGTAACCAAAACTCTATTACAAAATGAAATTTTGAAATAAAGAAGATGCAGTACACTAGAAGAAAAATAAAATTAACAATCTCATTTCCAGAAACTAGTAGATTCATTATGTTAGTAAACAATAAAAAGAAATGGAAGTTATCTAAAAATTGAAATGAGTCCCACTGCTTCCTAAAATTAGCAATCTATTCCCACTTCTTCCCGCAAGGAGTATTAAAATGTCTTTAAAGAGGATTGAAAGGAAACTACCCTAATTTGAATAATGGATAGTTCTATTTAGGAGATGATAAAACAAGACAATGTTTAGGATTCATACAACATTGTGAGTTATGGAAAATGACGTTGTATAAAGCCAAGAGTTGTCTGGTAAAATATATGTGGCAGAAAGGTTCTATGAAAATTTCTAAAAATTGATACAGTGTCATTTCATAAAAAAAAAAATAAGAGATGGTAGGGGAACAAATGATATATTAACTAAACAATAGGGGTGTTATGTGATAGTTTTTAAAAATGGGGGACTAATGCGATAATTTGTCAAACCACATATGGTCTTAATAATATAACTTTTTTTGTTAACTAATAACTCTTATTCTACGAAACAACTATCCTTATTTTATAAATGTTGCACCAGATTATCCTTTTCTTAAGACCTTTAGGTGTTTATGTTATACTTTTCTTTTCCCTTATAATAAAATAAGCTTGAGTTCTGGTCTTAACCATGTATATTCTTATAATATAAATATAAACATAACCCCCACATGTCTTCATCCTTCTAGTAATAGGCTTTATATTATTAGGCATGTTGTATTTGACGAAGAAAATTTTCCATATACCTCTTTTGTTAAGCAACCCTCTAATCCATATCCTACTCTCATAATTTACATTTCTGTCTCATTGTTACATCAAGCAACAAGTATTCCAAGTTTAGCAAATATTGCAACTCCAATAAATATTCAAAGTCCTACCACCTCCTTACCCCACAAAACAACACCAGTCAGTATAGCACGCAACACCAGTTTCCTCACAACATTATCTTCACAACCTCCATCTCCACGCTCCCGACCTTCCCACCTCAAACACATGCATCCTTGACCAACATCATTGATTCCATGACTCCTTGAGCCCAAACAAATTCCCTTAAACATGTTACTCGTCCTAAATTTTAGGCCTTTATAGATACCAAATATCCCTTGTTGCTTACTCGTTCTCTTGAGTAGGAGTCCTCTTGTTTTACTAAAGCTTCTAAGCTTCCTCAGTGGCGTGATGTTATAGAAGTAGAGTGCCATGCTCTTATGAAAAAATGAACTTGAGACTTGGTTCTGAGGCCAGCCAACACTAATGTTATTAGAGAAAAATGAGTTTGCCATATTAAGACGCGACCTAATGGTTTAATTTAATGGTATAAAACTTGTTTATATGGTTCAAGGATTTAATCAAGAAGCTCGTGTTGATTTCTTTAAAACTTTTAATCCAATTGTGGACCTAACTACAATTTGCTGAGTTCTTTCTATTGCTTTTACTTAAAGTTGGTCTCTTAAGCAACTTGAAGTTATCAACACATTTTTAAATGGGGATCTCCTTGAAACAATTTTTTTAGAACAACCAAAGGCTTTATGGACCCTCGATTTCCTAGCAATATATATCAACTTAATAAGGCCTTGAATAGCCTCAAGCAAGTGCTCAAGTGTGGTTTACCAAGCTCAAAGATCTCCTCCTATAGTATGGTTTTCAAACTTACTATTTTGACTCCTCTTTATTTGTTCATGCTCAGAATTCCTTTATCACATCTATTTTTGTATACATCGATGATATTATGATTACAGGAAGAGATAATCAATATATCCATGCTTTCATACATGCCATGAATGCAACTTTCTCAATCAAAGAACTAGGTAAACTTCATTATTTTCTTGGCGTTGAAGTCCAACATCTACCCTCTGATCTTTTTCTTTCTCAAACAAAGTATATTCGAGAACATTTGAAGCGCACTTATAAGGATAATACAAAACCTATTTCTTCACCAGCTAAAAGTAGGTTCCAACTTATTGCCTCGAGAGAAGCCATAAATGGTCATACGTTATATCATAGTGTAATTTGTTCCCTTTAATATGCTACTATCACTTGCCCTAACAGTTCATACGTTGTTAATAAAGCATGTCAATACCTTTGCAAGCCCACAATTCAACATTCGCAATCTATTAAGCACATTCTTCGTTATTTAAATTCTTTTTTATGGCTTGCATTTTTTACCTAATTCCAATCCTCATCTTTTTGCTTTCATTGACGTAGATGAGGAAGGTGACCCTAATGCACATCATTCCATATAGGGATATTGTGTTTATTTTGTTGATAACTTGGTTATCTAAGAAACAACATGTTGTTTCTCGATCCAGCACTAAGGTAGAGTATAGGGAACTAGCATCAGTTATGGGAGAGTTAGTTTGAGTGCAACAACTACTTCATGAACTTAATATCCCTTTAAGATATTTACCTGTGATATTTTGTGACAATCTAGGTGCTCGTTTTATGACAACAACCCAATGTTCCACATACATTCAGATTAATTATCACTTTGTACCATAAAAGGTGGAAAGGGGTGGCCAGAGTGTTTCTTATATTATTTCTAGTGATCAATACATTGATATATTCACCAAAGCCCTCTAGGTTCAATGCTCTTTGTTCCAAACTTGACATTTCTTCATCCTCTACGTCAAGTTTGCGGGAGGATGTTGAGATTAATTGACTTAGTCATATCTTATCTTATATGTTATGACAATTAGTAAATCTTCACTCAGTCAACTTTTACTTTTGCTTCTTAATCTTTGAATTTGTTATGCAATAAAATATTTATTTGTTATTCTCAAAGTCCTTACTATAAATGAACTCTAATACAATTGATGTGAAGTCTCAATAAATAGAAACATTGATACAGAGGGGAAATGAATTCAATGCACACCAAAACTGTATTTTTGAAAATAATGATATAAAATTTTGTGGTGATTATACAAAAATTTAATAGGAATAAATAATTCAATTACTTAAAATTTTCAATTTTAATGTAAAATTAGCAGCTGTATATGTCAACTTTTTTTTTCTCATATTTGTTTGGTCACCATCACATGAATTGTGGATGGAAATAGTTTAATTTTGATATTATGTGAAAATACGTAATAAACCCAATTATTCCAACGTTTAATACCGTTGGGATAAAAGATAACATGACACAACAATTGAACTAAATGTTGGTTTATAGTTCTCTCAAGAAATATATATATATATACACACACACATTAAATGTTGACAGATATATACATAGATTTAGCTCATTAATTTCCTTCAATTACTGTGACAGATGTGTTTACGGGAAAATATAATTTATACATTTAAGTCACGGTTTTAATTTTAAGAAAAAAACAGAAGGTAACTCTAAATATGTCAAGTTTCAAATAGATATTCTTACTTATACAAATAGATGATAGGACTTGATTTCCTCCACTCGATTATAAAAATGAAAGAAGTGTCAAATAAGTCATCCAAAGATTTTAGTCAAATAAAGAAGTATCAACAAAAGATATACATGAAATTTGATGTTTAGTTGCAATAATATAATAAGAAGTATTAAATTAATAGATGATAAGGTTATTAAAAAAAAATGAGGTTGTACGCTCTCCAACTAGCAATGGAGACTGACGAATCCAAACATAATCAATGCTAGGTAAGATTGAGAAAGATGCGGCTTTTATTAACCGGCAAACTGGTGCATGCCGTTGTGTTACGTTCTCAACTTTACTACAAGACAGACAGCTAGTATATGCTGGGATAGTCTTCTTTAATTGTTGAAAAATCGGTTTACACAAACATAGAAACAGTTGGGTGCCGACCAGCTAGCCTGTTCTTGGTTCAGTCCATAGATTAAATTACTTAAGGTTACGTGCTCAAGTTTCAATCACAAAAGCCGATCGTTCCATCACATTGATATTAGATAGTTGTACGCTTGATGTATCTTTGCCTACCATGACTTTATTCATATTAAACTTTCGATAGGAACATCAATTAGATCTTCTAAAACTCAATTATGGATAGACTTGCAACTTTAGTATGTAAAGATTGATCTAAATGTATATATAACCATGTATACGTTTTTTAGAAGAAAACAATGTACGAAATCAGAGAATACACGTAATCAATCTAGTGCCCAATAGAAAGGGACTTCATTGAATAGATGTTAGTAACAGCAGACTGACGTTGACATCACAACAAAAGTCAAAACAAAATTATTAATTGAAGTCCAGATAATTTACTTATTGTTCTAAGTTCTAACAACAGAAATTGAACAAGTAATGACGAGTTTTACAATGTGTCTAAAAAATTTTGAAATTACAAGTTGATGCTGGCTAAATAATTTTCCTAATTAAAATACTATTTTTAATTAATTATCACTTGTTTTGATTAGTAATTGCTAGTTCTAGTGTTTGGTAATGATATTTAGCATTATAGTCTTTCTAAATAATAACTAATAGTTGCACTGTGGTACATTGTGAAAATAATAATAACAATCAGTTAAGAGTTTGCCGCTGAAAATTGTAGAAACCAAATCGAAGGGTACGCACGCTTTCCTCTTCCTATAACTTTCTCTCATCTCTTGTCGTAATTTCTATCCATTCTGGCTAAATTGGATTGTCATAAAGTTTTTAGCAAATAGCTAAAACTACAAGTTAATTCTTGTTCTGAATACATGCTTACATTTGTTGTTGATCAGTGGAAAAATGGTGAGTGGCGCCTAGGTTAAGGTGAAAGACTCTGCATACTGAACTGACACACCTTTGGTTCTCGGAAATTTACAGGTATAGGTATTGAATGTTTAACCATGTCGTGTGGGTGCTTTGCATGTCTAAAACTTGTAGTAGAACCAACAAGTGTCCGTCACCGGATGCACGTCATTCTAAGGCCTGACTAATCATGGGTCCTCTTTATACTCGTTCGTGGTCTCCTCAACTACATTTGCTGTAACAGTTTTCTCTTGGATATGATGACACTGATTCCTCACTCTGCTGTTTTATGGTTTCTCAATTATTATACTTTTCTTTTACCTGGTCTTGTTTCAGACGATATGTAACTTTTTCTTCATGACTGGATTCGACTTTCGAAACTATTGTAGGTATGTAGCAACAATTTATGTTACTTTTAATTAATTGATCACCAGTAACCTAATGCTTCTTCTTCATCCTTAACTTGTTACTGAGAAATAAAAAGCAACAACTGACGTCCCTTTTGAACAGGACTTTTTCTCCACCTGTACATATGTTTAACTTATGTTCGTCCACTAATGATTCATCAGCTCCTGCGTTTGGATTGAAAGTCAATAAATACGCTCGGGGGTCGATATTCTTTTTATCGGTTGAGACTTGAATTAATGGCTGCACTTGCATGTTGAAATTCATTTTTTCTTGAGGCCCCATATGATGAATCAAAACCTTATGTGTGCATATCATAAACTTTAATCCATCTAAATGGAGCAAGAGTTTCCACAAAAGCTTTTATGGTTGCTTGAATAAGTGTGTTGGTAGCGAGGGAACGGTTAAACAGCTTTTAAGATCATGCGTCCAACTTGAATATGAAAAGGATAGATAATTAATTGTGCAAACAAGTGAAGATAAATTTCTAAATAAAATTGATTCGCAATGATAGATATAGTTAACGCCACAGATGACGAAGCATAATATCTTTGCATATTTCTTTTATGCAGTAATTTTATTTTAAAGAAGACCTAGGTTAAGAAATCAAATAATAAATTCATTAAAAATTAGGGATATCTTTAAGATTCTGTTATTATATTAAAAGACATTTCAACTCAAAAACTTAACCTATTAAATAAACCATATATTATTTTAACAATTTATATAAGAATTAGAGTTTATTAAGTTAAAATAATTATATTTTAAATTTTGTCTTTTGCATAATAATTTAACTTTTTTGATACATTAAAATCTAATTGAAATAATTAATCTAGATTAATTTGGTCGTACTTTGAAGAAATCCTAATTGATTATATTCAACAATTATTCATTCTATTTAAATTGAAGATATTTTATATTTCATATCACAAATTATAAGTACTCTTATGCCAATTTTGGTCATATATTTCTTTCAAATTTTATTATTCTCTTATTTAATTATTATTTTCCTGGCCAGTTATTTTAATTCCTTTAAGGATTTTAATTTCCCTTTTTTTTTCCCCTCTCACCAAGTAGTAACTATTAAAAATCAGGTATGACATTTACGGGGTCCCTACTTGTGCTCGCGCCTTTCATATTTCCTGTCTGTTTGGTTCAGCTTTTAGAAAATGAATAAGCACTTTTTTTCACCGCAAAAGCTGTTTTTAAGAAAACTGAGTGTTTGACTGTAAAATCCAATAGCACTTTTTTCATAGAAATGGCTTTTGTGAAAGCTAAAATCAGCTTTTTGAGAAGCTCAAATTTGGAGCTTTTTAAAAAAGTACTTTTTCAGGCAGATTTTTCTAATCAATTAATGAACCTATTTTTTAGTCTCTTTTGCTCTTATGTTTTATACATAATTCTCACAACATCCACAAACACATTTTCAAGTTTATTTTGATATTTATATAATATTATTTAACTTTTTTATATGTTTTAATATTTATTTTTTATATGAGTTTTACTTATATTACAATCCATATAAAAGATTTAGTTCGATATATTTTTATTTATGATTTATATGGTTTAAAATTATATAACAATTAATATATTGTGCTTTGCATATTGTTTAATATATTTTAAATAATATTTATATGCATAAATTATTTTTATTATAAAATAAAATATAGTTAAAATTAAAATCACTTTTTATTTTTATGTTACCAAACAGTCTATTGTATGAATCTCTTTCAAAAAAGCTCTTTTTTTAAATGACAGCTAAATAGCCAACTGACTTCTTAGAAAAACTCTTTTTAGAAAAGCTCTACTAACAAAAACTTTTCTTCCAAAAACTCTACTAATATAAACCCATCCAAACAGGCTCTTCAACCCTCCTACTTTATATAATATCTTGATCAAGTCTTTGTTGTTATATTAATTCTATCAAAATAAAAAATTCAAGGAACATTATAGTATGTGATAAACTAAAATACTTTTGATAATCATATCAGATAATATGTAGAAAAGTGAATTAAGAAATTAACGTAAGTAAGAAGAATTTGAAATAAATTATCGAATAAAAGCTATCCAAAAATAAAAATGAAAATAGATGCTGATTTTAAAATTTAAATTAGATTCAAAACAATATTGGAAGAGCATCTTTTGCCTTAATAAACCTCTTCTTACGAGCGAGATGATTACGTCCCTGTTAAAGGACTGACCTTTTTAATCATATATAATTTGTCTAACCGACCATTAATTATTCTAATTTGAAACTTATGAAAAAACAAAGCAATTTATTAACCTTAATCAAATTCGTTTTATGTATGCCTGTGCCAAGTTGTATTTCTTTATTAACAGTAACATAGCCGTTCCATATTTCCATAGTCGACCTTTCACGTTGATGTCAGTGTACTAACCAAACCCTAGTTTAATAAGAAAGTTGACGATCAAAAGTTGTGTTTAATCTGGTGTGATAAACAAGTGACGGTCAAAACTTGTTTATCGTAGTCTGAGTGTGAGAAAGGCAAGGTTGAATCTCTCAAAACGCCATCCATTGTCCAATTTATATTTCTTAATGGCAGGAGTTCTTATCATCATTAATTTACTAATAACTCAAATATAAATCAACCTGTGTCTAGCTGACGTTCGGAAAAAGACAAATTAGTTATCAATTACGCAACGCGAATAAGCGATTAAACAGGAAATTAAGAAGACGAGGCTGACTATCATCAAACTAGTGGCGCTCAAGAAATGCAAAGCATTCTTCCCACTAGTTTTGGCAAATTGGCCCACTTACATTCAATTTGATGCATGAAAGGCGGCTTAATGACAAAATTATTAGTTGACTAATAATTTCGTTTGGAACTCAAATTGTACGCGTACGTGACCTTTCACATTAGTTAAGACTCGTGACTCAAGCTTTCAAGTAATTGAAGAGATGCCTAGGGTTAAATTTTCAATTTCTAGTGGCATGTTTATGCTTTCCAGTACAAAAGAAGAAAAAGGAGAAATATACCAATCCGTTTTTGGTGTACAGACAAATACTAATAAAGCTAGATATATTTAACATACGCGTCTTATGTGGGATCCTTAATATCTTTTAAATAAGAGATTTTATGAATTTAAAGAAGTTTTAAAACATGACGATCTCCTACTGTTTAAGGCAAATGTTATATTCATTGTGGTCATCCACATAGCATAGCAATCCATTTTGTAATTAGGATGTGAAATTAAATCTGAATTTTTTAACAGATGAAATTTAATATCCGATCCCCACACTACAAAAAGAAAAAGGATAATTGCTTTTACGTAAAATATGAATAGTTGTTGAAAGCATTAAGGGGTACAGTTGTGACTTGTGAGTTAACATTAATTTTAGGAAAAGTCCAGTTAGTGGTATATCTGTTTGGGTGAAACAGCCCACTCGGCCCCTCCTCTCTCCAAATTTGGTTTCTCATCATCTCCACGCGTCTCCGTCGTCTGTATCTTTTCTTTAATGAATTTAAATAGATAGATACCTAATCATCATTCAACAATTTCTCTGCTCCCACTCTAACACACCACACATGTTGCATGTACATATAATACCCTTCACCTGTGTATGCATACCATCTTCAGTCCCCATTAGCTGAGATTAGGGTGTGTGTGTGTCTTTCAAGTTGCAAATTATGAAGCAGAAGAATGGTGGTGGTGGTGAAGACCAGATAGTGGTTGATTTAGGTAATATTGACCCTCAAAGACTCTTTTTGGAAGGAGAATACGATGATCATCAGGTACATCACAAACCACCCTTTTACATCAGCTCTCTCTCTCCCTCACAAATGGAGTCTCTGGCCGCTGTTTGTGACGCCTTCTTACCATCCGTCGACGTCCCCCCCAACACTGCCGTAGACGACTCCGTCGCCACCTTCTACCGCTCATCGGCTTCCATGGCCGGAACTCCTGAACGAGTAGGATTTCGTTCTTCACAATCACAACCCCATGAATTGGATACATATAATAATATATTATCTCTGTGCTGGTCACCATCTAATATATTTTATTCACTTTGCATGACACTGATGCACGCACATCTTTACAGTTCTTTAAATTTCTTTTTGAATTTTTTTCTTCCATTCATATAAACTGTTACAATAGACAGAATAGAGATGACTTCTGGTGACCAACGACAAAAAAGGTCCTTCTCATGCATGTCCCCATTTCTAAGCAGTTGATGCCGTGACTTTTCCTTTATAAACTAAGATATTCATACGGAAGAATGATGCACTTCTTTAATCCAAGTTAAACCGGAATCAAGGAAAGAAGTACACCCCAGGTCCCAACCTTATTAATTGAATATATGTGGTGGTCCAAACTCTTAAGATTTTCCCGAACAACTTTTCACGTATTTTTTTGTGATATATATGTACTTTGATTCGCCAAGATACTACTGGAGCTAACAATAGTTAAGAGCCCTGCTATTTTACACTTGCTATCTTTAGTTTTAATTTTAATGGTACAGCTTTACACGACACCCATGTTAAAGCTTTAAATTTGCTATCGCAGTCATTTTCCAAGTCCAAACTTTGTGCATTATTATAATTACTTTTTTTTTGTTAATATGAAAATTGATATTAAAAGTGAATACCACAAGCAATGATCAGTTACATGTTTATTATTTAATGGTAAGAATGAATTGTCTTTATGATATGGATGCAGGTAGGAGGACTGATGAGTGAAAGGCTGAATCACCCAAAGAAATGGTTGATTATGTTGGTGTTATGGCTTCTATCAACAAGGCTTGGAACATTAATTTTGTGTGGGCCGAATAGTATTACAAGCCATTTTCCATACTTTCAGAGTTTCCCCCATCTTCCTCAGAAGAAGAGAGAAGAGATACTGACTTTTTGGAAATTCAACTTTATCTATCTGCTCAGAATGCTTTTCAAGGCCATGAAACTCCTCTGTGTACTAGTCTACTTCTCCCAGGTAATTCAAATTTATTATTATTAATTAAGGGATCCTTAGTCCCTTGTCCTTAAATTTCAAGATCAATTTTGAATTTTTTTAGCTCAAGTTCGGCTGCTGTAGTTGCAAGTGGTGATCTTTTATCTGCAGCTGCAACTTTTTATTTTAATTTATAAATATTAATAAATAGAACCTTATTGGTTACTTGAACGTGATTTTCACTAAAATTAGAATAGAATGCATCACGGGAAAACGACCATTAATAAGAAGATGTGTGATAGGTGCGTCTTGGTATCTTATAATTAATTAATGACAATCTTATTATATGAAAGTGAAATAATTAATGATAATGTTTAATTATGTTAAAATATTTTAATTAAAACTAATAAGATGTTTTTTATAATATTATGAAATATTTTTAATGTTTTGAAGTATAGTTTTAAAAATAAGGAAAGTATTGAAAAGATCATTATTATAATGCACGAAAATCATACGTAGTAGAGTTGCATCCATTGGATGTAGCCTTAGAGGCCCAAGAGATGGATTTTCAGTTAACTAATCAACGAAAGCTTCGGACCTCCAATTTCAGGTAAACGACGAAAACGACAACCTGACATGGAAAGCGATAGGCTATCCTGGACCTGACCCACAGTTCAAACCACCAATCAACAGCCAAAATAAGTCGTTACAACATTCCCCAAATGGGAGATCAAATCATAGACATAATGAGCAGATCAAAGAGGAAGCTAACAAGGAAGAGCTATTCGGACCTCTATATAGAGGACTTGTTAACATGAGTCTTCCAAGAGACATAGTCGGCGACACTTTACGTCTATCTGGATTTCCCATCTCTGTTCGTCACGGCAAAGGAAATGCGCCTGGTTCAACATCTCCATCATTGGTTATACAATGTGATGCAGTGGTGATTGGTTCTGGATCCGGTGGCGGCGTACTTGCCGGAGTTCTTGCCAAGGCTGGCTACAAAGTACTCGTCTTAGAGAAAGGAAATTACTTTGCTAGAAACAATCTGCCTCTTCGTGAAGGGTTTGCAATGGACCAAATGTATCTATCTTCCGGTTTGTTAGCTACTGATGATATGGGGGCAGTAATACTTGCGGGATCAACAGTAGGTGGAGGCTCTACGGTTAATTGGTCAGCTTCCATTAAGACCCCTCAACATGTTATGAACGAATGGAGTCATCACTACGGTTTAGAGTTATATGGCAGCAAATTGTACAAGGAAGCACTAGATGTTGTCTGTGAGAAAATGGGGGTTCAGTCTGAAATCAACGATGAAGGGTTCAATAATGCGATTTTAAGGAAAGGGTGTCAAGAATTAGGCTACCCTGTCAACACTATTCCACGAAACGCGGAGTCCGATCACTACTGTGGTTGGTGCAGTCTTGGTTGCAAGGATGGAAGGAAGAAAGGCACCGCCGAGACATGGTTGGTAGATTTGGTGAATTCCGGGAATGGCGCAATTCTGCCGGGATGTGAAGCCATAGAAATTTTACGTAAGCGAAAGAGCGGTAAACGTAGGGAAATAGCAAGTGGAGTAGCATTTGAATTTGAATACAAAGGGATAAAGGACTTATGTGTAGTTGAGTCCAAGGTGACAATTGTTGCTTGTGGTGCCATAAGCACACCCGCATTGTTAAAGGCAAGTGGCCTGAAGAATCCTAACATTGGCAAAAACCTACGCCTCCATCCAGTAACAATGGCTTGGGGCTATTTCCCTGAAGCTCAATGGCCAGAGGAATGGAAGAAAAGTTATGAAGGAGGGATAATGACAGCAATGTCTACAGTTGTTGCAGACTTTGACAGGAGTGGATATGGAGCAGTGATTCAGACACCATCATTGCATCCTGGCATGTTCTCAGCACTTATGCCATGGGTGTCAGGTTCTGACATGAAAAGGAGAATGTCAAGAATTTCCAGGACAGCTCATATATTTGCATTGGCCAGGGATAAAGGATCAGGAACAGTGAGTTCACCATCCTCAATAAGCTACCAAATGAATGCCGACGACGAGAAGAATCTACAGAGAGGATTAGAGAGGATTTTACGTATACTGGCAGCAGCAGGAGCTGAAGAGATTGGTACACATCACCCTAAAGGAAAGAGCTTGAATGTGAAGAAAGTAAGCTACCATGAGTTTGAGAGGTTTGTGAAAAAAGAGAGTTCAAGACCATTGAGAGACTTGTCATCGCAGATATGTTCAGCACATCAAATGGGGAGTTGCAGGATGGGTTTTGATCCTAAAGATTCTGTAGTAAACCAGATGGGTGAGACATGGGAAGTAGAGGGATTGTTTCTGGCAGATACAAGCGTTTTTCCAACAGCTTTAGGTGTGAATCCAATGGTTACAGTTCAGGCAATTGCTTATTGCACGGCCCAATCGGTGTTAGAAGTTCTTAGGAGAAAAAATGAATTTGTCAAGGAAAATTTGTTCTGAAGAACTTTGTCAGGTTAGTCCACAACTTCGACTTGACAAACTGAGCAAATGTCTGTGGTATGAGAAGCTAAGTTTAACATTTGGGACTAATATACATAAAGCCTTATTATATAACTCTTTTTTTTTGTACCATCGATCTTATTAAAGGCCAAGCTCTGTGATTTGATGGGCCTTAACCTACCGTCATGGTATTCACGTAAATGCATAACTAGCTTTTGATGTCTTAAAGATTTCAATATTTTCAGAACTGAGACAAAGTAACATTGTCGATACAATTTATTTACAAGTGAAAAAATGATTTATTAATATAAGTCAAATTTAACAACAACAAAAATATTACATATAACTACAAGTATTGGTTCGTTCAATTCATAGATAATAAAAGTTAGATTTTTCAAATACAGAGTACATCTAATTTAGTGATAAATGACAAAATTTAATGTATAGTTCTTCGAGTTTGGTAATATGGATCTTAACTTATGATATAAGAAATTGATTTTATTTGTTAATTTTATATCGTTCTTATATGTGAGGAGACATCTTTTTCATTATTATATTTTCAGAGTGTTAGATCTTTAAAATACAATAGAATATGCCATTGAAAATATAATCATATGAAAGGATTTGAATCGTGAAAAAATTGAAGGTATTCTTAAAGCAAAAAAAGAAATGACATTAAAAGTGTCAATACTTATCCAATATTTTTTTTTATTAAAACTAAGAAATTCAGAATATTTCTTGTCCTAAAATAGTAAATATGTTTTATTGCACACTAAATGTCTCATTTATTTTTTATGCAATATTTATATCGTTTAAAACCAAATTGTCTCATAATTGGATTTAAGTGAATCATTCACTACAAGAAAAATAGAATCTAGCAACGGAAATTACCGACGTAATTTGTACACATTCCATTGGTAAGTTTATTTAGCGACGAAAAATTTTTATACCGTTAACAAATTTACCGACGGAAATTTTTTATACTATCGGTAAATTTACTAATGAAAATTTTATTCGGTTGGTAAATTTATCAAAAGAGAATATTTTTCTGTCAGAAAATTACCAACGGATTTGGTTATTCCATCGGTAATTACCTACAGAAAAAAAAATTCTGTCAATAAATCCAATATATTTTACTGACATACATTTTTTCCATCGGTAAATTTGCTAAAAAATTTTTTTAAAATTTTACCTTATCTAAGCATATCATATTATACTATAATCAAAGCATATCATATTCTACTATAATCTAAGCATAATGCATTATAAAAATATCAATGTAAGTTATATCATATTTCAAGTAAAACAATTGAAATTATGAAATTCATACTAAAAAAGAACTGAAATTATTTTTTCAAAGAATAGACATTTCATCAAACACCTTACATGCATCAGAAATTTATCCCAACATCACAATTAAAATCACGTCTTGTCCCTTCTATCACTAACATTTATACCTTAAATTTGTTTTCCAATCACAAAATATACAAATAAATAAAGTAATCAAATACCTAAATTAACTTTCATCCAATATACGAAAAAACACATGACAGTAGTTGCAAAAATACCTCCACCGAAGGACAACTTGACAATGGTAGGAGAAGATAACGTCGATGAGCTAGAAAAGGAGTCCACAACAGAGAAACCAGAGAGAAGAAAACTGAAGATGAGTCGCAGGAAGAAGGAAGAAGAAGACGCAGGTAGGGAGGGGGAGATGTCGAGTGAGTTTAAATTTAGACAAAATTTATTGACAGAAATTTTCGTAGGTAAACTCAAATTTTTTTTTATTCCACTAATAATTCCAGCTTTTTTACTGACAGATATCTTATACCGTTGCTAAATCATTTACCAACGGGTATCTTATGCTGTCACTAAAGTCTATCACAAAATTTACCGAGATGATTTCCCTCCATATTTAGCGACGGATATTAGTACCGTCGCTAAACGAAAATTTTTTTGTCAATTGTACCGATAGAAATGGATTTTCCGTCGATAATTTGCAATGGTACATTTTTCGTTAGTAATAGCCGTCACTAAAGTCCATCACAAAATTTACCAGGATGATTTCCCTCCATATTTAGTGACGAATATTAGTATCGTCACTAAATGAAAATTTTTTTGTCAATTTTACCAACGGAAATGGATTTTTTGTTGGTAATTTGCAATGGTAAATTTTCCGTCGGTAATTTTTCATCGCTAAATCTCGCTTTTCTTGTAGTGATTTATATTTAACTTTTAATCTTTAGTTTTTAAAATTTTTCAAATAATATTAACTTTATGCATTTATATTAAATTTGCTGGGCAAAATTATTGAGACAGGTCTCCATACTCATTAGACCTCTTGCAGAGAGCATATATTGAGCAAGTGCTACAGATATTTAATATGACTTATTGTAAATCTGTTGCAACACCTAACTCCCACGGAGAGAAATTATCTTTGGCACAATGTCCAAAGAATGATATAGAGAGAGGCTATGAAGAATGTGCCTTATTCTACTACAGTTGGTAGCCAAATGTATGGCCAGGTGTGAACTAGATTGGACATTGGCATTTGTTGTTAGACTATTGAGTAGATATAACCCAAGAGTCGACCACATCAGGGTATATCTTTATGTTAACAGATGGTACAATATTGTAGAAGAGTGTCAAGCAGACATTAGTGACTTCCTTGACTATACATGCAAAGTTTGTGGCATGCTATAGAGCTGCTACACAGGCAATTTGGCTTAGGAACTTTATTTTTGAGTTGTTTGTGATTGATTTAGTGATTAGACCCATTTATTTATATTGCGATAATCTTCTATTGTGTATTGAATAACAACAATAATTACATCACAGGGTCTAAGCATTTAGAGCTCGAATATTTGACCATAAAGGAATTAATACAGAAAGGTAACTTTAAGGTGGAGCATCTGAGGACTGAGAATATGCTTGCCGATCCTTTAACTAAAAGACTTCGCCCATATGTTTTTGAGAAACATGTATACAGTATGGGTGTATTAAAGTCCTTAGACACTATTAGTTAGGGATCACAATGTTTGCTCCTTATACATTTGTTTATTTTTCATGTATTATAACAATATGTTTTATCAATACAGATAATATCATTTTGCTCTCAATCATGCATGTTGTTATATGTTGCAATAATACATGTGAAAGTCTTAAGATTTGTATCGATCTTAAGCATTTTGAAGGTCATTGGACATATATATACAGATTGACCTTGATCCTATATCATTAGGAAACATACAAATACATATATCAATCCATTGATTTTTGACATAATATAGGGGGACGTAAGCATTTAATCCTATAAGGGTTCTTTAATGTAGTTTAACATTCAGTAAGAGAAAACAAATTTCTCTAATGTTGTTTAGTATAAAGTTCAGAAAAATTTGGACCTACAAACGGAAAGATGATACATTTTAGATCATATAAATATCATCCTAGTTTATCATACTTTATTTTCTCATTCATGTTAGTAAGGTATTAGATATTCGTGATTGTATTGGATCTGTGTCATACATGACCTGTGCATTTGATATTTTCTAATATCAAAAGCCTTACGGGATATAATAATGGGCTTTCATTATCTTTGATTCAAATGATTTTTAAACTTGGTCGACTTATACAATGATTTGGCTTAACCATTTTTTACTGATTTTATAATTGTTACATCTACTATAATTAATTATTGTCCACAGGGAAAGTGTTAGTAATTTTCCTAAAATTTAACAACAATTAATTATAATTTTATGATTTTAATAAATTTACGGTTAAGCGAATAGAATTTGATCTGATTAAAAGAAAATAAATTAACTCAATAAAGGACCTAGTTTAATGGGTTGAAGTTCAGCGAAGAAAATGAAGCCTAATCAGTATAAGCCGAATATGCATTGGGCTTGTGATCGAGAGGAAGGCCTCCTACTTTTACTTAAGTAAGTCATGAATGTTCAAATTCTTTGATCCATTAAGAGGTTTATGCATTAAGAAAGTCACAAAAAGATGTTACCGACATCTAGTTGATCAACTTTTGTAAAGGTTCTCGAGAAAGTTCGAAAGTTTCAGCATTGAAAATCTCATTTAAAGTTATGGAAAGAAAAAAAGTATTTCTCATGTTTTCTTTGTTTATTCACTTTCACGTTTGATCCTGGGTCCATAACTAGACTCATGTTTTGCATTACATTATCAAATTCAAAAATATTTGTAAACATGTTGTCAAGTGCAAGAAGCGAGCCAACATATTTATGGCTCTATGTATATCAATTGTGAGATCATTAATCTGTATGATTACATGTTGCCAAGTGCAAGACCATATGTCTACACATTATTAAGCACGAGACTATATCTATGCTTTTCTATAGCACATAATCGTATATATTTACTTCTACATCTTTTCAAGTGTGAGATCGCTAGTTTTCATGTTTAAGCCTTATAAAGTGCAAGTCTGCATGCAAGTACTTTATTAAGTGGGAGAATGCAAGCATGTGTCTTATCACTTACAAGACGACATGTCTACAGTTTTGTATTTTATTAGGTGTGAGACTGCTAGTTTATATGTATACATCTTCTTGGTCAAATATTACATGTCTATATCTTGTTGAGCTATGGACTATATGCCTAAATCTTATTAACCATGAGATGATATTCATGCATCTTTATCAAACACGAGATTACATGTCTATGAATCTAACTCTTATAAAAACAAGATGTTGTGCCTTATCAAGCATGAGGTTGAATGCTTTCTTCTTGTCGAACATAAGACAACATATTTACAATTATATGTCTTATTGAGGATAAAACTATCTTTTCAAATATGTGATTTGTTAAGCACAAGGTTATAGACCTATGTCTTCTTCTTCTTTTTTAAAGGGAAAATTGGTATTAATAAATAATTATGTGAAAAAGCAAAAGGTTGATCATGGGTATACCTAATAACATGTATAAAGCAACATGTGTAGGTTTAACAATAAACAGATATTAAAATAAATACATGTGTTCGATGTTCATAGAATATAAGGTGAGATGCAAGTTAGACCTAAGTCGTTGAGAACAGTTAGCTCCTTGACTCCTTTAATAACTTTAGTGATTAGTGCATCCAAAGCTTTGCTCTCAGCCTCAAATCTACACAACTTTCTTTCCTTCCAAATGAAATATGCAATCAATCCAAGAGCTTGAGTGTGAGACTCCAGTGCGATATTATGACTCTACATATTATTGATTGAAAAATTGTGATTATATGTCTTATTGGGTATGAGATTACTAATTTGTGTCTTATTGAGCTTTAGATAACTAGTCTGACTATTTTTCCCTTATTAAATGCTAGATTATATATATGTTTCTTATTAAGTGCAATACTACATATTTGTAGTTCTATATTTTGTTGAACTTGAGATCATATATTTGCAATTTTAATTTTTTTGAAACACATCTGTACCTTGTTGATTGTGAGATTATATGTATACATATCATTAAGCACAAGATAATATGTATGTATCTTATCGAGAGCAAGATTGCGACAATACATCTTGTCAAATTTAAGACTACATGAGCACAAGGCAATGTTTTTTTTCACATTTGTGTCATTTTAAGCGTGATATCACTAGTTTACATGTTTTATTGTCGAGCACGAGAATGTATGCTTGTGTTTTATAGTGTGCGACTGTGTATAAGCAACCTTGTGTATTAGGAAGTATGTGCTGTATACAGGGCCGTTCCTATAGTTTTATAGGCCCTGGGCGAAATTTAAAAAAAGGGCCCCAATAAATTGATGATATACTTAAGTTTACATATTTGTATGAAACATAAATGATTCAATTTATAATTTTACATAATCAACTAAATATTAAATGATCATAACACTAACAAATATACAGAGGATCATGATTTATGAAAAACAATTTCTCCGTGCATTTCTAGATGCAAAATCATTAATAATATTATCAAGAT
>JANSVA010000001.1:20000738-20012114 GCA_025504915.1 Erythroxylum reticulatum
TTTTGCTCCCTGCACAAGTAAAAGATTTCCAAAAATAACGTTAAAGTCATTTAATGACTATGACTTTAACGTTATATGAGAGGGGGTTGTTGAAGAGGGGCCCCCTCTCATAGTGGGCCCTAGGCAGGTGCCCTGTTGGCCCCTGCCCAAGGCCGGCTATGGTTGTATAGGAGTGCGAGTGAGTATACGTCTTTATGAAGGCTTAAGATTACGCATAAGCAGTTAGGCATCTTTATAAGTGCAAGAAACTTACGGAGTAATTTTGCATCTTTACAAACAATAGACTACTTCTGAGCAAGTTTGCATCTTATAGAGGTATGAGATTGTATATGAGCAAGTTTACATTTTTATATGCATGAGAATGCTTAGGAACAGCCTTGCAGGTCTTTTTTTGTGAGTATACTTATAAACTAGTATGCATTCTTCTTTATTATATGTAATTACTTATTGCATATATATCTACATTAAGAGTCAGCAAAATAAGTACTACACTATATATAAACAAAAATATATTAAGTACATATCTCCATTTTTATCGACTAACAATCTTGTTTATTATTGTAGATTGTCCAAGATATTAAGTTGAGCTAGGGGGATGATCTGTGGGCGTTTTAGTTTTTTTAGGCCAAATTATCTATGACATTCATCACTGTAAAATAAAATAAAAATTAATAAAGATGACTTTCATGTTCAGATGCTTACATACGACACAACAACAATAATAATAACAATAATAAATTTTTTTGTTAAAACGAGGAGTCTAGAGAGGATCAGTGGTATGCAATCTTACCCTTTATCTAGTAAAAATGTTACTTTCTAATCTTATATACGACACTAATTAATGTTAATAAAATTTGCTATCTCTTGTTGGTTTCTGATTGTATCTGAAATATCTAGTCCTTGTACTTAAAGAACTACAAAATAGAATCAAAAAGTATATCTAACATAAAACAATTGAGGGGACTTATATTTAAGAATAAGGATAGGTAAAATATTTATAAAATAAATAACATCAGAAAAGCATCATACCAAAAGGTTTGAAGAAGAGGTGTATGAATGAGGCAAGTAAGATCAGTGTTACTCATATGAGGAATTTTTTCTTTCAATAAGGTCATTTTGTTAAGGAGTACTAGGATAGGAGATATGATATGTAATGCCATAAGAAGTGAGAAATTGAGCAACGGCACCTTTGATGAGTTAAGGAGCTTCATCGCATTAAAACAAAGATCAAAGGAGAGATCTTTGGGAGGTGGATTGTTGTATGAAGTGGCTTCCTAATCCAACCCAGAGTTCGTGAGCAATATGGTGACGAAGTGCAAGTCGAATAGTAGAGATGGAGAGGGAAGCAGTAAGGAAGAAATAAATAAGTCATGTCCATGTTTTACGGCTTAAAAACTTCTGTTAATAGAGGATATATCCTCATCTGAGGTTGTTAGTGCAAAAGTTATTCTATCAACGTAACAAAGAAGGTCAAATGTAGTAAGGATTGCTTGAATTTGATTTCGTCAAATAAGATAATTTGATGAATTTAATTATGTGGTTAAGAAATTGGTAACGTGAGAAAATTATCGTTAGTACATTTTATCGAAGGTTATAACAAGTTAATTTGCAAACTGGTTAAACCTATTATACGAGGTCTAGAAGTAGACAAATATTACGAATACTTCTCATCCAAAACTGATCGCAAGAATATAAACATCGTTGCTCCTAAATACCAAGACACATGAAATGACTATACCGCTAATGCTTTGTCAACAAACTCTCCGTTACACGTCTGACATCGTTGCTCCTACATACCAAGGCAAATGAAATGTCTATATCGCCAATACTTTGTCAACAAACTCTTTTGAATGAAAATTCGATGTCTTCCAAGAGAAAATTCCACATTTATCAGGTAGAACTAATTAGATGGACCACAAATCCTTAATCCACAATTTGGATAATTAATAAATCATTTGGGAAGTAATAAGTTTAACGGCTTCATGTCAATTTTAAACATAGCATGCTAAGAAATCTCTCTTGCAAAGCATCACTCGGTTAATATGATTAAAATATAATTAATCCCATCGTCTTCTTTCTATTTCACAATTACTGGATGATTTATATAGAAAAATCTTCTCCTCCACTTCTGTACGAATTGGCCTCAAAAATTCTTTCCATTTGCATTAAAGTCAATATACAAATTTACAGTTGTCTACTGAGGTTGACCTTAATAACCTTATTTCTAGGTATCTTCCTTAAAAGTCACGTAAGCAAACCTTGTTCATCTTAAGGATTGACTTAATCTCCCAAGACACCCCAAGCATGAGTTGGAAGCAAGTTTTCCACCTACAACCTCCACCGAATGGAGTGAGCCAAATGCGCCTTTCCCAATAGTGTGATTTATGATCCCTAATCAAATATCAATTATCAATCCTCAATCCCTAAACAGCTATTCATATTTTATTACCAGTTTAGTCCTCCTAGAAACAAAGAAGAAAACTTAATCTCTAACCTTTTCTTGTATTATCAGCTTCTCTCACTACTAATGATGAAGCGGTTGACCAAGTCCATGTAACCGAAGAAACAATGGACAGATCAAAAGAGCTTGATGTATATTCTAAGAGCCGTCTACAGGCAGGTAGAGACTGTTGTCCCTCCTTCAAAGCAATGAAAGACGGCTTTGAAAGAGAGCTTCAACAACTACACGAGAAGGCTACCAATAAAGGATAATGGAGAGGACGACCAATATATGCCACTGCCCACATCTTTGCACTCCTTGAGTAAACTCTAAACCCTGTTCTTATAATCTTTGTCTATTCCCTTCCTATCTCCGCCAAAGATTTCTGATATAAAAGGGCATAATTCGGCCCTCCCAACCTCACCATGGAAAAGCCTCGACATGGGTTCTTGCTACTCTTAACGGCCGCCATCTTCCTGAGCGTTGCCTCCTTTGTTTTATGTATCATCGCCGAGGCCCAGAAAGCCAAGGTTAGTGCTTTCACTATAAAGTTTCTTCATTTTCCTTCTTAGTTTGTTCATTGGACACTGGGTGGGTGTTGTCTTGTAGAAGGAAGATGTCAAGTTGGATGGAAAACTGTGTTATGTGCCTACAAGTGATGCGTTTCACTTTGGAATTGCAGCATTGGTGTGTTTGATTGCTGCCCAGATCGTCGGAAACTTGTTAACTTGCGGAAAATTCCTGCCAGGGGATAGTAGAAATGGTTGCAAGGCCAAAGGGACAACAATGGCCATAGCTCTTCTGCTTCTGTCCTGGTACGCGATTAGTCATATTCTATCTTCATATCTAGTGCTCTCAGTATCACTAAAACATTCACTTCCAGACACGAGTGTGAAATCTTATCAGGTGCAAAATGACGTTAGAGCATTTTGACTTTTCTCATTCAATTTCTCACTTATAGCGGATGAAATCGTCTGTCCATTCATTTTTCATCACCACTGAGATGGCATTAATTGAACTAACATCCGAATAGACAAAGCTTGGTAAGTCCTAGTGATTGGCCACAAGTTGGCAACTAGAATGATTTTAATATGAATCCGCGACAAAAAGCGCACGGACAGGCTGGAGATTGCCAAGCTTGAGTAAGTCTGCACTGAGATTTCAATCCGTAGGAACTAGGAAGATTAGTTTAAAACCGGAAAGAAAGAGAAGAAGCATTAAAAACTAAAAAGAACGTGGGTGTTAATTAAAATATAAGATGACATTTCTGTAGTTGCTGCTGCTGCAGGATCAGCTTTGCGCTGGCACTGATTTTGTTAAGTTCAGCCACGAGCATGAGCAAAAGACAGTCCTATGGAAGGGGGTGGTTGGACCACAGCTGCTATTTAGTAAGGAACGGGGTGTACTCTGGTTCAGGAATTCTAGGCCTCGCAGCTACAGCTACAACTCTTGGCTCAACCATCTTCACAATCAATAAGACACAGGTAGAGCGAGACCACAAAATCCACGCTCAGTTTGTTCTACAAATTAACTCCAATTAACACCACCTACTTCAGAAAGAGGCAGATAAACATGAAGTTTGTATATTCCTGGCGTTTAGATTTAGATTGGAAAGTGGATAATTAGTATTTGGATGAGGGGAAGCCCCACAAGCCTACGGGAGGCACTGAGATAACAGAAAAAAGACACAAACTACTTTCATACAGTAAAAATGGCATAGCACACACTTCCTTTGCTCGATTAAGCAGCAAGGATAATAGTACCTCAAGGTATATCAACAGAAAGAGTCGACTTTGGCATTCAACTTATTCTATTCAATTATCAAAGATTATTCCTCTCTTTTTTTTTCTCTCTTTTGTTTACTTGATAGAACAAATCAATGGTCATACTCAAATTTATCAAAATTTTAAGAACTCAATTTACCAATTTCTAATTGGATCATTAATATGAAAACAGATCTAATTGTTCACAATAGGCTTGACAACGAATCAAACCCAATTTAAAGTTAACGAACCAGGTTTAAATTGATCAAACTAAAACTTGAAAAGCCTGCTAAAATTTCGATCCTAAAACTCAAGAAGTCTAATCTCTAATTGCCAAAATGACGCCATTTTTATATAATTAACCAAACCAACGTCATTTTGATTTGTAAATTTAGAAATCTAGAGAACTAAAACAACATCGTTTTGGTCTCAAGTTGTTGACAATAAGCGTCAGGCTTGACCTATTGCCATGACTATTTCATAATTGCATTCATCTGTAACTTTCATGCACTAGACCCATGAACAAGAACTTTTGTCATGCATCAAGCAGCCTTTTCTCCATGGGCAGTATTTCTATGATGCTACAACAACGCAAGTTTGCCAACAATGGTACAACTGACAATGTAACACAATGAACTATATAAACTCAAGTCTATTGACAATTCAGAAGTAACCTAAAAAGGCAACTGGGGTGTGAATTAGATCCCTAAAAAGTTTTCACAGCAGTAAACATGGGAGGCCAGCTCATAAGATAAAAGCATGAACTTGCCATCAACATCCAACCATTCCCATCAGGAATCTAAAAATGAAATCCTAGACAAGGATGATATTAACTGACTTCTAGGTTGACGAGGTCAGAATAGATAATCTGAGATACACAAGGTAATGGACTTTCGAAGGTTAATGAGATTAACATAGGATCAGAAGATAATGTTCCCACGCCCCCTTCCACCATGCCCACGGCCATATCCCCTTCCCCAACTGTGTCCTTGATGATAGTTATTGCCACGTCCAGTGCCAAACCCACCATAACTAAGATTAGGATTCTGACAAAAAATACCAAAGGTCTGGAGAGAAAATTCACCAGAAACGATCACTAAAATATCCAACACATCAAGTTTTCAACAAACATCATGTTTCAGAATCCTTAAGAGATATGCAAACCTCGTTATCATGTTTCATTCTCTCTGTAAATCGGTTCTGCCCATTCCCACCTCGGTTGAGTGAATTGCAAGAAATATTGTCAAAGAAATTGTCCTTATTATATGCAGGCTGCATAAACAGTAATCATTATGAGGGTAAGACAATCAAATATACCACATGTTATTTGAATACTGAATACAAAAAAGATCTTCAAAACTTGTGAAGTAACCTTGGCGTCAATAGTAGAAACCAGGCCACCAAACTCTTTGTCTCCCAAGCTTCGATCATTTGGATTTTCATCTGTGCCCTTTGTTAGTTGCTTTGCTTTTCCAAGACAGTCCCATACTTCATCCTTTTTAAACTTCTCATTCATGGCTTCAAAATCAAACTCTTCAGTGAACTGCAACCAATAAAGGACCACGATGATAGTATAACACACCAAGTGAGACATGGAAAAGTTTTTATTTGAACATCAGCAAGCACAAGCACTATACAGTAGCACCACTAGCAAAGCTAAAAAATGTTTGGTTAGTGAACACGGACATAAGATCAGAAGGAGACACAATAAGTAAGGACTTGAAATTGCATTACCACAAATGGAAACCATCCAGCAGCTTTGCTGTGCAATGTGACAGATGTTTGGTTAGTGAACACAGACATAAGATCAGAAGGTGACACAATAGGTAAGGACTTGAAATTGCATGACCACAAATGGAAACCATCCAGCAGCTTTGCTGTGCAATGTGACAGACATATCATTTTTTGGTTTATTAAGGTAAAGAATGTTCGCTTGTTTAAAAATAAAGTGAGCACCAAGATCTTCTCTATTTTCAAATGAGTACCAGAAATGCCTATTCTTGGTATTGGCTCCAAAATAACAGTTATATCGTCACTCACTGGCAGCAGTGGAAAAGTACTTGGAGTCTAACTTCAAAGGATTAATTCTGTCTTCAAGAATTACTTTCTAAAAGGACGGTGCTAAACAGCATGAACCAGAATCTTATCACATTTCATATCAGGTGTTCTAGTTCTGAAGGTTCTGAATTGCCTCTTTTGTTTTGACTTCCTGATTTTCATACATCTCTTTATGCAGATTTATGTATTTGTGTATGTATTTATGGCTTTAAGCACATATATGTCATCCTACTATTATATCATGCAAGCATTTAGAAAAAAAGAACGCAATCACTTAGATGTCATGATCATAAAGCCAATAATCTGCAGTAAAAGATGTAACCAAATAAAAGTTAAGAATTAAATGCAACCTCATCAGAAAACATTCTAGCAGTAACAGTAAAAGCTACGTAACCTGATGGGAAGAATTAGGCAACGGCAACAAGGGTGGTTGTGTTGCCTGACCTGAACTCCAATGTAGAGATGTAGATGACATAGAAGTCGGAGCGCTCACATCATTCTGATCAGGAAGAACTTTCTGTGTTGAAGGAAACACATCTGATATGAAATGCACCGATTGCTGTGGACTTAATAGAGATGGAGAGGGTGTTAGGAAGGGACTTGCGAAAGAAACATCATGAGATGATGGAGGATATGGTAAAAATTGTGTAGGCTGCATGATTGAAGGGTTAAAAACACCTTTGCTAATGCTCTGAGGACTAATTATGTTAGTTTCTTGAGTTGAAAAAGGAATTGATAACGTAGTTAGCATATTAGTTGATTGGAAAGAACCCTGAGAAGTAGAAAATTGTACAGGATTAGTAAGGCATTGGAAGTTGGGCTGTATGGGATCAGATGCAGCAGACGGCATATGAGAAACAAATTCTGATGAATTTGTCAGTCCTAAGACAGGGTTATCCTCCACTCCTAGGAGCTGCATCTGATTCTGCACTGGTAAGGGGGGTGACACCATCGATGAATGTTGAAGGGTAAAAGATCTGCTGCTTGATGTCCCATCCAATCCCTGCCAGTAACTTGGTGTCGAAAATGATGGACCCGCATTCTGAGTAGCTTGGGAAAGTCCAGGACCAACATCATTTGAGGATGGGTATGTGGGCAATGGGTAGACTACACTTGCCAAAGCAGGGGTATTCAGTCCTTGAGCAGGTTCTGTGAAATTTTTAATACCAAATGATGGTGAAATTGAACTACCCGATGGAACTCCAGCAAACTGCGACTGTAGAACAAAAGAACAAAGAAAAAGCATATGTAGGAGACAAAACATTCCAGGGTCACAATCTTCAACAAATAAAGATGGAGTAAAACCTGAATAATAGCGGGTTCAGTGTGGACATGTTCCTCCCTTGGAACAGATAGCATCGGCTTGACTTGCAAATCCTAAACATCAAAATATTCAGAATTGATTAAGGCACCTATCTACATTGGTAAAACCAATTTCAAACTCCAATCATGAATATATATAAACTTTACCTTAATGTCAGTTCCACGAAACAGAATGTATTCATACAAAACATCACTGGGGGGAATCTGGGGACCATCTTTCTTTCGACCCTCTGATCCATAGGACCTTACTGGAAAAAAAAAACTCTAACATTGTAAATAAAACCCAAAAACCGTGGAGATCTCAAAGGAACAAAGAAATGAAAATGAGATACCGTTACTGAGGGCAAGCGTGGAATCGGTGACTGAGAGATGAGAGAGGACGCCTTCGTATCGGATATCGCTCTTCGATATCAAACTTATAAAGCTTCCTATGTACGACTCCACCCTCTTATGGTTATCATTACTATTACTTGAAGCAGGCATTTTCAATTCTCTCGCATAAATTAATATGATGTCGGTTACAACGTCATAGGGTTACGCCCTTCTTCTTCCTCGCTCTCTTATGGCGCTCTTCAAATCGTGCATGTACAATCGCTCTCATCTTTTGGTTAACGGAGAATCACCCGGCCCTTTTCCAATGGGCCTTTCAGTGGCCCAAAAGTCTCGCTATTTGGGCCTAAAAGACTCTTTTATTGGAAAACTACTAATTTTTTTTCTCGTTATATAATGATCATTTACGGTTCATGGCCACGTGTCACCTTATATGGGCTTAAATAGAAGGGTTTAAATTACTTATGAATTCTTTGTTTGAAGTCTCAGGTCGATACATTACAAATTCGTGTACACATTTAATTTGTATATACTATTATTTCGATGCTTAAATAATTCACATGTGATGGTTCATAAATAAAACATAATAATAATAATGTAGGTCTAGATCCGCCTGTTTTGCTTTAAAAGAAAATACCACCAACCTTTTCTAATAGGTCAATAATACAAGTGAAGATCGAAGCTTCATATGGGTATATGAATATTCCCACAATCAATACCTCCTATGGTATATGTATACCATTACTAAATTTTAGTGTTATAATGTTAAGAATTTATATGTTTCCTTTAAACTACAGACTTTGTAAATTTATATTTATTAGTCCGTGCTCACTCATCAAAAATTTGTAACTGTTTCTAAAAAGGCATTTATGTTGTAAGTTAAAATTTTGTATATGAATTATGTCACTTCGTCTGGAAAAGACATCCACCAAAAATGCACAAAGTATCATAAAAGTGAATCTAAAGAATTAATTTTCAAATTAACAATACCATAATATAATAAAATATATGACCATAACGTCAATGTATACATTCATTTAATTTAGCTGTAGAAACATTATAGTGTATGCATTCATTTACAGCACTAAACATCCATCAAAAAACATAAAACCTAGTTGAATATAAGGATCATATTATATGTACCACCAAAAAACTAAAAGCATAGTTTCATTTAGAGATCATAATATATGCATTCCATTACAACACTAATATAGCTTAATAGTCACTAATTGCTTAGTTTATTTCATACTTCATAGTCAGAGCCGATCCTAGGCAGGGCACCTACCTAGGGCCCATCATAAAAGGGGCCCTTAATATTTCCAAAGTTTAGCCTTTAGGTAAGCATTAAATGTAGAGAATCTAGAGAACGTTGGTGAGTAACTCACGTAGCAAATTCCAAAAAGGCAATAATGTTGATAGTTACGTGATAAAGGCTTCTTAATATATTAGCATAATAGTCTGACTTGAAAACAAAGGAAACTGTCCCATTTTATAACAATATTTGCATTAGAAAAGGAGAACATTGTGGACATAGTAATATATGTATTTAAGGTACTCCGACTCAAAAATTAGCGGTAAAAATTTTTACGATTCTGTCTTCTGAATTCTGAGTATAATTTAAAGATAAAATTTTTGACTTTTTAATGTATTTTTAGCTTATTAAATATTTGAATATGTTATAATTAATTTATAATTTGTCATTAACGTGGACATTATATTAGCTTATTTCCTAACTATATTAATTTGTTGTATTTTTAGAAATTAGTGTGTCTCTATCATTAAAATTTGCTCTTTGTTTTTTATTTTTAATATTAGACATTAAAATTTTCTATTTATTTTTTTCCTCTATCACATATATAATACCATTTATATATCTTTGTGATATAATGTGAAGCTATTGGAGTTTAATTGTGTCTGCATACTTCTTCCAATTCCATACAAGTGCTTTTGTTCTTTTTCTAGTTCAACTGTACTATAATTAGTTTATATTATGTTGCCTAAAAATCATTTATCTGAAAGTGAAAAAAGAAAAAAAAAAGTAGCATAATTGACAGAATCCCCAAAAGGAGCAATTAATAAATTTATTAAAAGAGTAGGCTCCTCTAGTGAGAGTCCCGAGGAATTAGGTGAAGGTAGTTTTCAACAACATAAAGAAAACTTAAGTAATAAGATTCATATTCTTCAGGATATTAAAAATCTAAGTGAGCATGATCATGTACCAAATGCATCCACTTTAGAAAATTTAAAGGCAGATGAGCAAGTAAGCCTATATTGGACATTTATGATCCTAGAAATTGGGATAATATTGATGATAAAGTAAGGATATTTTAGTTGAAAAAGGGCCTGTAAGAGACTTGAATCTTATATTTCCTTTAGACAATACCTCTCGTCATTTTTCATATTCTTATTATTATAGAAATTTGAGTAATGGAGAGATTAGCGATCGAAAATGATTGGTTTATTCTAAACATGTAGATAAAGTATATTGTTTTTATTGTAAGTTGTTCAATTCTACTAACAAACAGAGTGGATTAGCAAATGACGGATTTAGATATTGGGAGCATCTTAGCGAGAGACTCAAAGAACATGCGAATTGAATTGAACATATGACTAATATGAGAACCTGGAATGAATTAAGAGTAAGATTGAGCAAAAATCAAACAGTTGATAAATATTTGCAACAAGAAATTACAAAGGAGAAAAACCGTTAGAGACAAGTTTTTATAAGAATAGTTTCTGTTGTGAAATATCTTGCTAAATATAACTCATATCGATATTTTTTAGCATACTCACATATAACACATTATAAATCTGAGACATCTTTGTTAGTAATACTAACTTATAAGTTAATGATCTAGTTTTTAATAACTTTATATGGGCCAATACAATCCAAGCTTAGTTGCTCCTTACCCTAACATGAGCACATCTTGCACTCAATCTAAGCAAATCTTGAGAAGGTGATACTCTTAGAAACATTTCATCCTTTGCATCATAGTTTACATCTCTATAGTGTCCGTATACTTAACTCTTATGTCTATCTCACTGTATCCTATAACTTTAGTGTTAGTCTACCTAATTCATTCATTTTTCTTGAGTCATTTAATTTTTAACACAGATCAGTTTCACTTATCAACAGGACCTCGAATCAATTCTGGCCTTCGACTATCTTTTGCCCTTTTCATCCAAATAAAGAGGCAGACGACTCTTTTTGTCGTACAACGCTGCACAGTATTTATTGTTATCATTACGATAATGATTGTGATGCTCAAAGTGAAATAAAACTATGCATTGATCTTATGTTCCTATTGTTGGATCAAAAAAATAAAGCATGCTATATTTGGAGAAACGGTAGATTTCAAAACTTTTAAGAAATAATTACTTGCAGCAGAAGCAAAAAATCCAAATCATCATGCTAATCCATACATGATATGGTATAAGGATAATAAAAAATAAACAAGATCA
>JANSVA010000001.1:20025610-20051031 GCA_025504915.1 Erythroxylum reticulatum
ATTTTATGTTTTTTCTATTAACTAAATTAATTTTTTAATTATTTTTATTTTAATATATTTTAATTTCTTAGTTATTATATATCAATTTTATAATATTTTAATATTAATTAAATATTTAAAATTTCAACTTTTATTACCTCTTAAAATATTGATAAATTCCCGTGATTTAAGAATTATAAAAGATGCAAGGTTTTGGATTACTTAGCGCATGCCTACTCGGCCGTGAATTGGTGGGCGGGACGACAGAGAAATTTAAAAATTAAGAAATTGAAGGGTAAATTTGGAAAAGAAGAATTAATATGGCGCGAATGCGGGTGGAATGAAAATGAAAGGAAATTCCAAGGAATGGGGTTGTTGTTGAATAGGATTGGGGTTTTGCGATGGAAATAGGAAAGGGAGAGAGGCAAGTGGATCTGGTCAAGTCGTTTAAGCTTGCTGTTCGTTCTCTTCTCACATGCTGTTCTGCTCAGGTTTCTCTCCTCTTGTTCTCTCTCTCTTTAGTTTTGTATTTTATTTGTTGATTTTATAATATTTAATTCAGGATTTTAGCAATGCATTCTCAAGTTTCAGTGGTATCGAGCAGCAACGTCTTCGTCGTCTCTTTATTCAGGCATTTCACTCCGTCTTCCTTATGTTTCTTTGTTTTCCATTTTCTCAATTTCCTCCAAATATCTTGCAGGTCATTACTTCGTTGCATCCTTTGATTGAGGTATTAATCTCTCTCACTATAATTAATGCGCTCGGTTCTCTAATGTGTTCTTCTTTAATCTTTTTTTTTCCCCCCTTATCTGTCTTTGCAGGAAGAGTTCGACTCTTTGTGCCTTGAAACCCAGGTGCGTGTTTCTTTCTTTTCATCACTACGTTTAATTTCCAAGTGATTCAGAGTATTTGAGTTGAGTTGCTCTAATCATTAGGATCCATAGGCATTTCTATTAGCGAAAGGTTAAATTTTCAGTGGGTTTATATCCCCTTTATGTGCTTCACATGTCGGTGTGTTCTTATGTGACGATGTTGGAAATAACAGGGCAAGAAGGTTAGAACAATTGCTGTGTTCTATCTAGTTATTGGGAGAAAGATGCCTTTTAAATAGGCTTACAAAAGAGACATTAAAGTCTAACAGACTTATCTAAGGAAATCTGAAAGTAACGTTCAAAAATAAAACAAACTCTAGAGTTACTGAATCTTGAAGGATTCAGTTAACAAAAGAACTTTGAATTAGTCATAGCCTTCAACACTCCTCTTTAATTCAAAGTTGGTGATGTGCAATTGTGCCCGAAGATCTTCAAATCTTCCAGTTGGTAATGCGTTTGTAAGCAAATCAGCAAGTTAATGCTTTGAATTGCAGAATTTTGGCTTCACTTGCTCTGCTGTCACAAGATCCCTTATGAAATGATGTTTGATTTCCACATGCTTGGTTCTTCCATGCACAACTGGATTTTTGGCCATAGCAACTGCAGATGAACTATCACATATAATATGAGTTGCCTCTATTTGCTTTTTTCCCAAGTCTTTAGCAATCTTTGAAGCCAAATTGCTTGGCAAACAGTAGTTGTTGCTGCTACATACTCAGCCTCAATTGAGGATAATGCAACTGTAGCTTGCTTCTTTGATATCCATAATATTGGACCTGATTCGAGAATAAAGCAATTCCCTGTTGTACTCTTCCTATCCACATGTGAACCAACCCAATCACTATCAGAGTAACCTTTCAAGTTGAAGTTTTGACCTTTCATATACCAAATTCCATAAGTACTTGTTCCAACTATATGGAAAAGAACCCTCTTTGTAGCTCCATAGTGTTGTTTTGATGGATAGTGCATAAACCTTGGGATTACACCAACTGCAAAAGATAGATCAGGTCGAGTATGTGTAAGATATATTAATTTTCCCACCATGCTTCTGAATCTCCTTGCATTTTCCATATCCGTTCCATCTTTTAGTTTCAATTTCTCATTTGTATTCATAGGTGTGATAGCTGTCTTACACTTCTCCATGTTGTAACTCCTCAAAAGATCTGTTGTATACTTCTGTTGAGACATGAAAATGCCACCATTAGTCTGTTTAACTTCAACACCTAGGAAACATCTTAATTTCCTAAATCTGTCATTTCAAACATGCTTATCGTGGCATCCTTGAACTCAAATATCAATTGAGTTGATGACTCTGTGCATATCATATAATCCACATACAAACTAACTATGAGAAGTTCATCAATGCCTTGCTTCTTTAGGTACAAAGTTGGTTCATTTGGACTCCTTTTAAATCCATTTTGATGAAAAAAAGTGTCTATCTTACTATATTATGCACGAGGAGTTTGTTTTAATCCATATAATGCCTTTTCAATCTGTACACCTCTTTTGATCCTGATACCTCAAATCCTCTTGGTTGTTGAACATAGACTTCTTTCAATTCTCCACTTAGGAAGGCAGACTTAATATCAAATTGATAAACATTCCATTGTTGTTGAGCTACTAGTGCAATAACTGTCCCAAATCTTGCAACATGAGAAAAAGTTTCTTCATAGTCAGTACCTTGCTCTTGGGTCCTTGTGCCACAAGTCTGGCCTTGTGTTTTTGAACTCATCCATCTGAATGAAACTTAGTCTTGAAAAGTCATTTAAGGTTGATGGATTTTTTTCCTTGAGGTAGATCAGTTAATTCTCATGTGGCATTTCTCTCAATTGCTAAAATCTCATCATTCATTGCTTTCTTCCATACTTCACTCTTCATAGCTGCTTCAACGTCTGTTGGATCACCAACAAACAAGGTAAAAGTGCAACTCTGCCCCTTAATTTCAAAAAGGAGGCGTGGAATTTTGTCACGTTCACTCCTTTGTAGCTAAACCGGCTCAATGTTTGTGTCTTTCTATGAAGGCTTTGAGAATCTTATTGGAAAGTTAACTTATAGACTAGTTGGTTGCTGTTCTTGAATTTCTTCGACCTGTTCTTCACTTACAATTGGATCCAAGGTAAGTATTGGCTTTTCTGTAGCTTCCTTCTAGCTCACTTTTTCATTGAACTGAACACTTCAACTTAAAACAATCTTCTTGCCTTCAGGATCATATAGTCTGTATGCCTTTGAATTCAAGCAATAGCCAACAAAAATATATTTCTTGGATTTCTGATCTAATTTACTTCTCCCAAAAGTTATTAAGGCATAACATACACATCCAAAAACTTTCAAATGACCTACAGAGGGTTTTGATCCATGCCATGCCTCATACGGTGTCATATTCCATACTACCTTAATTGGAGAGATATTGATTAGATAGACAGTTGTTGCTACAGCCTCTGCCCAGAAGTTGTTAGCTAAGTCTTTGGACTTCATCATTGATCCAGCCATTTCAACAATGGTTATGTTTTTTTGTTTTGCTATTCCATT
This sequence comes from Erythroxylum reticulatum, assembly GCA_025504915.1. Taxonomy (NCBI): domain Eukaryota; kingdom Viridiplantae; phylum Streptophyta; class Magnoliopsida; order Malpighiales; family Erythroxylaceae; genus Erythroxylum; species Erythroxylum reticulatum. The sequence goes on from JANSVA010000001.1 coordinate 20,028,991, forward strand.
ATGCTTTGGAGTATAGGGTGCAGTGAGCTCTCTTCGAATGCCTTACTCTTCGCAAAATTCATTGAATTCTTTTGAGAGAAACTCTCCCCCTTGTTCTGTTCTAAACACCTTTAGTTTGCTTCTGCATTGCTTTTCTACGAGGGCTTTGAAGTTTTTGAAGTGATCAAATGCTTCGGATTTTAGATTTAGAAAATTCACCCAACATAGTCTCGTGTAATCATCAATAAAAAGTAAGTACTTACTTCTTGTATGAGACTCTGTCTTCATTGGTCCACATAGATCTGCATGAATCATCTCTAGTCTCTCTGTAGCTCTTCTTGACTGTCGTTGGGGCAATGATCTTTTTGCTTGGTTGCCTAAGGCACACCCTTAACATACGTGCTTGAGCTCCTTGATAGTAGGCAAGCCATTCACCATATCTTTAGTAGCAAGTAATTGCATCCCTTTCACATTTAAATGTCCATATGGTTGATGCCAAATTTCTAATTCATTAAGTCTGATGCTCCTTAATGTGAGTTCCTTTGCAAGAAAAATTGATAGGAAACATCTTGTTTTCTGTCATCTTGGCAAGCAATATAATATCACCAATTTCTTTCTTAATAGTACAAATGTCTTTCTCAAATAGAACCGAGTGTCCACCTTCAATTAATTGCCCTACACTAATTAAATTGTGTGCTAGACCACGTGCATAGTGAACATCCTTAATTAATTTCTCTCTACCATCAACAGAAATGGAAACCTTACATTTTCCTTCAATTTGCACTTGTATATTATTTCCCAAGCGTACCTGAGCCTTATAGTTTTCATCTAGTTCCTTGAATTTGTCTCTTTCTCCAGTCAAATGATTTGAACAAGCATTGTCAATGTACCAAATTTCTTTCAAAGTGCTTTGAGAACTTACATGAGTCATGAAGAGATAATCTTCAGGCTCTTGTTCTTTTGCATATTTGGCTTGATCTTTGCTCCAATAGTCATCTTCTTTGTGTCCATACTTCTTGCAGTAGGTGCATTGGATAGAGCTTCCACGTCCACGTCCTCTTCCTCAGAAAGGACTCCTACCTCTTCCTCGATACTGAGAAGATTTTCTTTGCTCCCTTTGGACCTGAAAAGCTTGCTCTTCTTCTTGAACTGTTGTTCTATTGATCCTTACTTCGTGTGTTTGTAATGAGCCCATTAGTTCATCAACTATGAGAGTGGACAAGTCTGTAGATTCTCCTATAGTTGCAACAACATGATCAAACTTTGGAGCCAAACTCCTTAGTATTTTTGCTACCACAGTCTCATCACTTATCTTGTCACCATACGCACGCATTTGATTGACAGTACTTGACGCTTTAGCCAGGTACGTTTGTACTGTCTCATTACTGTCATGCTTGCCATTTCAAATTCTCTGCGTAAAAATTGAAGCTTGACAATTATTACCTTTGCTTAGCCTTGATATTCAGTTTTCAAAATATCCCATGCTTACTTTGATGATGTTGCTGTAGCAATTCTTGAGAATATTGACTCATCCACTGCTTGTTGGATGAAAAACAGAGCCTTAGCATCCTTCTTCAGATTTTCTTTGTGTCGTGTGTCTTCAGTACCTTTTTCATCATAGCTTGTCTCAACAAATGCCCACCGCTCCTGAGATTTGAAAAGAGTTCTCATCTTTATGCTCCAAAACTCGTAAGCTTCACTGTTGCATATAGGGATTTGGGGCTGTGAGACATTCACTGCAGTTCTAATTGAGGCCATAATGTGTAAGAAACGAGAATAGGAATATCAAACAGCCTGGTTTCAACCTGTCTCTGATACCACAATGTTGGACATAACAGAGCAAGAAGGTTATAACAATTGCTGTGTTCTATCTACTTATTGAGAGAAAGATGCCTTTTAAATAGGCTTACAAGAGAGATGTTAAAGTCTAACAGACTTATCCAAGGAAATCTGAAAGTAACGTTCAAAAATAAAACAAACTCTATAGTTACTGAATCTTGAAGAATTCAGTTAACAGAACAACTTTGAATTAGTTGTAGCCTTCAACAAAGTATTCATTAACATTTCGTTTTGTGTCTCGTGTTTGGTATCATCAATTTTACTTCTATGTTGCAGGTGGGAACTGCTCTTGATAGAGTGGAGCAGCTTGTAGAAGAGCAAAGTCTAGACCCATTGTCTTCAGAAAAGTATGCATCTTCTGTTTTTGGTCGCACATGGATTTCTCATATTAGTCAATAAAAATTACATATACTTCTAATTGCATTTTTTCTTGTTCTTTTCTATTCACGGAGATGGATTTATACAATTATACTTTCCAGAAGCTGGAACGGCTAAGAATTAGCTTCTTGAAACCTTTGCCAAGCCTCACGGGCTTTATATAATTATATCAGCTTTCTATTAGAATAATTATGATTTGGATTGTTTGTTTGTTGGTTGTTAATGGTTCAGGTAAAGTCTATCTTTCTTGGGGGAATAGTTGGTTCTTTATAAAATCTAGTATCTTTCTATTATGGAATTCCTAGTTTCAAAGGAAACGAATACAAATGCAACACAGACACTCTAAGAATGAGTTAAGTTTACTTTCGTACAACTAGAACTTTTCCTGAGCTTTTGCACCTTTGCCAAAAGATATTCAAATAACCAGTTGTCTGTCTCTATGTATGAGTTCTATCAAAAACTGCAGGGTGGCATAATGATTGAAGTTTTTAAAAAGCGCAAAAGCAAGTGGTTTCTATGTAGAAGTTCATGATTTAAACACAAAAGTTGTGCATTCTCAATGGATGTTCTTTCTTGAAATAACAAGATCCCGTGGGGGTTACTTTGCAGGACTAATGTCTCGGTTGTTGCACGAGATCTATGGACCACCAAGGAAAATGAGATCCGCCAGTTACAGGGTATTCTGGAAAGAGTAAGTGTTGAGGTCTATCATTTCAAACCATTAAACCGTGGTGAATACTGCCAAATACTTCAACAAATGTTACTGGTAAAACATAGAATAATCACTACTTCAACAGATTTATGGCTTGATTTTTTAGTGAACTCCACAGGCCCTATATGTTTTAGAACTTAACTGATTGATGAAGTGAAGATTCGATATTCCCACTTCGTTGTTGTGAAGTGTATCTTTAGTCTGACTCGGTAAAATATTAGGTCATGTAGCCATTACCTTTTTGTGCCTTAAGAATTACTCCTCGGACATAGGCCTATGTACCAGTCGTTGTTTTGTCTGTTAGATTGGTTTTCATGTTTAAGCTTTACCAGAGTTCTATGTTTCTGGAACATTCTTGGGATAAAAATGGTTTTGCAATTACCTTCACTGTGAATTTAAACCTTTTCCTTTCATCTTATTCAACTACTTTATATTAATCAGTGAAATTCATTTAATCTCTTTATGCTATAAATATTTGCACCCTTAAAGTTGGAAGTTCTTTGGCAGCTCCAAAAATGGTTTGGAAATCTCTATCTTGTTGCTCAGTTACTTGGTTTTGGACTGAATAGTAGAAGGTAGAAGGTAGAAGGTTGTATAATGTATGTGTAATTATCTTTATCTCAACTGTCAACCAATCGTTTTAACACATTTTTTGGCTTAACTAGCTGAAAATCCCTTTACTTTCATGATCATATTGCTTAAAAGGAGAAATATACTGTTTTTAAGATCTTGAAAAATATCTTGATTATTAGGCTGAAGAGCAGAACTGCCTCATCCGATCTCAAATTGAACTACTTAAGAACAGAATGCATGACATTCCAGGCTCAGGAGAAAATATACAGAAGGTTTGATATTGCTATGCCTAATTTTTACTGGTACTTGTAGTAGTAAATGAGGTAATGAATTGTGTTGCTGAAGGTTGGTATACACGTTCGATTTAGCTATAGATAGCCTTAATTAACAGTTTCTATATACGCCAATGTTGCAGTTGAGAAAAACGATTGCAAACTATGGAGGATGCAGTAATGGTCTTTGAGTCACAGAAGGGGAGAGTACATATAATGTAATATGTGTTGGTAAATATGTGTAACAAACTTTGTACTCTTTATCGTGTATTTTGCAATTCTACTAGCTTAATATGCATGATTCATATATTGCACTAGTACTTGATGCTTGAAGCATGATGAGGAGTTATATTGTTTGCTTGATTGTTAACGGCGTTAATGTCATTACTTGTAGTATGGCTCAAAATGAAGATTGTGAGATGGGAACAATTTAGGAAAAGATTGTGATGTGACTTCCTTAAAGAATATGTAGTAGAATGCCCTTGACATTGAGACAGATGGCACTTGCCTGAAAATCTGAGTAAAGAGTTAACTCGTTGAATCTGGGCCTACTCATGGGAACTCCAAAACTAAGAGTAGTTTAGCTTAAAATTATGTTTTCTGTTCTTGTTTTTAGTTTTTTTAATTAACAATGTTCTCAGGATTGAAAAAGCTGATCTGCTACAGTACTTGGTTTCTGTTAACTTATTAAAACCGGCCGGAACAAGAAAGTGAAAAGTATAACAATGGTAAACCTACCTGCACATTTTGTTAATTTTCTGGAAGTCATAATCTGGAATCCTTCTGATGGAATGTTAGACCTATTTGCACGTAATAGACTAGTAGCAACACATGATGGGACAACTCATTAGAGTGAAGCAGCTATGTGTCGTGGACGACCCGCTTCTCTTTTTACGTTAGAAATCCTTGTCAATTTATGACTTCCATATGCGACATGTACACTGATTTGGCAACAACATTATCACTGAGAAACAAAAACCATTCCGTTCATGATGAGTTGAAATCTTTATCAGGCAAGTCATGGCCTACGTGTGACATTCTTGAGAGAACCTACAACTGATAAAATGATGATGGCCAAGGATCATGGGATGGCAGAATGGCTGTTAAGTAGCTGCCCATTTTGAATGAGTTTGTACGGAAAGTTGACATCAAATCTCTTATTCTAATTGTCATATTTTTATTTTATCGTATTTTATTAAATCTTATTTATATATTTATATAAATTCTATATAAATATATAAATGAGGTTTAAGTTTTGTTTGACAATCTGCTGATTATATTAGTTATTAGCTGATAGTTGATTCTATCAGTTGATTTGACCGACTGATTAAATTAGCTATTTGTCATTTGATGTTTGGTAAAATTAACTATTTAATATTAATTGTTTATGTGTAAAATGACGATTTTAAAAAATAAGGGTATGATTAAATTTAAAAAATTAAATTAACTTCTAAAACATTCATAATAAAATTAACTTAGAAAACAATTTTCAAATAATTAAAAACACCTTTTTAAATTTATTAGAAATTTAAAATTTCTTAACTTCATTCAATTGGAATTAATTTTAAAAAATCAAAAGTCTTAACAAAATAATTTGCATATATCATTAAAGTACTGTAGCTTGATTTGACAAATAAAGTTGAAATTTTTGGTCCTAATTTATTATTCTCATCATGGATATATCATTATGGATATATCGTCATTTTTGGAAACACTGAAAGTAAAATGCTGCTAGTCCTCAGCTTACTGAAAATTAGCTAATTGGGTTAATTAGCTAACCTATTCAACTAAATTACCAAATACAATAAGTAACTTTTTAAAATAATCAAATAAGCTAAAATAGTCAATTAGGTAATTTTTGACTAACATGTCACTCATTAAACGGGCCTTAATAAAATAAGGTTAATATAACTTACAAAAATTTCTTGCATGTTACCTGAAAAGTTGCCGTATGTTTTGTGATTTTCATGTTTGTTTAATGAAGTAAACGATGGGGGATGAATGAAACTGACAATTTGATTTTTGTTTCATGATTTGACATGAGGGGACAAGTTAGGGACAGATGTTCTTAAGAGATGCAGTTTATGAGGATGACTGACATATTCCCAGTCAGATATAGAAAGTCAATGGTGAAAATTATTATTGTATTGAGATTGATAATTGAGTGACTTTGAGGATGTGGTAAAAGTTGTTCACATTACGGCAGCCATACGGTCTATTTTGGAGGTTTAGACAACTTAGTGTAGTACTATTCTTGTTCATCCATCAAGGTAAGTTACTCAGTCTAATATTTTCTTCAACACGTATGTGCAATAATTTCAATGCAAGTAATAGTTATACAGTTAATTCCATAAAAAAATATTGACTTGTTCATCATTTAGCTTTGGAATAAATTGATAAATTTCTAATAATATCGATGGATTAAGTGTTTTAAGCATGTAAGGCTCTTTGTTTTGTAGAGGATTATAATATGTGTAACCTTTTTTTTGTATTTCTATAGAAAGACTGTTTCTATCACTTAAACCTGTAATTTTATAATTATAAATGAACAACTTTACCAATTACTTTAAAATTCACCTTTTATTAATAAATTAAGTGCTAATGTAAAACCAAGTGGAATTATCACAACCTAAGTCTTAATTTAATTAACTCGAGCATTTATATCCACCTTAAGGTTAAAGAAATCATTACATTTGATCATGTTACTTTTTTAAGTTTGTTAATTCTCAAAAATTAAGTAGTAATTCCATAATTAAACCCTTTAGTTATAATAAAACAAGTCAATCCTTGATATTTATTTTCAAATCAAATTTTGTATTAAGATGTTCCAAAGTATTCCATTAATCCATTAACAATTTAGTATTAATTCTTGTCAAACAACCATTAATAAGATAATTAAAATTTGATAATCCAACATACATTTTATGTCCAAATATACATAAAGATCAACAGTTCCATATTCATGCGAAACTTAAATTAACTTTTTATGTTGACGAGTGACGACTACCAACTAAATTTCTTGACACAATTTATTTTAGAAAAATAAAGAAATGGTAAAAAGATAGAGACCAATGTGACAGTGCCAAGTTACCTAGGAACTACGACAACACAAGATGCCAAGTTACCTAGGAATCCTAATATTTTCAAAATATTTTAAACAAACTTTAAATATACAAAAAGTTTAATGGAGATAACTATTTATAAGTGAAATGGTTATGCCTATTAGTAGAGCTCAGATGGAGATATTATAGATTGCATTCACATGTGGAAATTACTTAACGCCCATGTTAGCAAAGATGATGTCATACTAGAATGATTTTCGTGATCTTTTTCCTCCCCTTGTATACCTAAGATGGGAGGACGAACTTGTAAGGAAGGAAATGGTTGTTGGATAGAGAGATAAGCTTTTGGAATTCATTGAATATGAGTGGTTTGGTTAGTGGCAAACTTAATGAAAAGTTTTTCTCTATAGTAATCTTAATAATCAACTAAAAATACAAACATTCTTGTCTACCAACTAATGACACTCATTCCTATGGCTTTTAGTTGTTCCTTCGTTTCCCTTCTCTCATAGACTCTAATGCATTATGACATTGGAAACCAATTTTTAGGCTAGTGATTTTAGTGTTTGTGGTTTAGTTTGATATGCTTACTGCAATAGAGACATTATAATTGGTAATACTATGAAATCAATTTATCTTTTTTAAAATCATGGATTTTTGTTTGATATTTGAACTATGTTCGTTCTTAGATCTACTCCATATTCTCTTTCATTTTTATAAAACTCACAAGTTCTCAACATATTTTTTTGGATTTTGACAATAATTTTCTTATATTTGTGTTCTTTTTACTTTTAATTTTAGGGAGATTTTTATTGTACTTATACAGATGTCAACTGCATATTCAACAATTCAAACTTTATTTAGAATGAACAAGTAATTACATTGGTAAATTGCATTAAAATTTGCATAATAAAAATGAAAATTTCCACCTTATTTAGTTGAATAATGTTGGTTCCAAATTTGGCTTGTGCTAAGTTAGGAAATTGTTGCTTAGTAAAAGGCTTTTGGCTCTTTCTACAAAGAACCCTCTCTTAGTATCTCTTCCATCAAACATTATATTATTAACCATCTCCTATAATGATTTCATAGAGGAGTGGTTTGATATTAGGAAAGGTAAAATAAAAGTTAAGTCTGGTCCAATATGGTTTAGCTCAATCCAAAATTGATGGTTTTTACCTGAGTTGACCATCTTTAGAAAAATTCTAAACTCGAATTTGATCCAAAACCCAACTTTTTTCTTAAATGAAATGAACTCATCTAATTGTCCTCCATCCTTGAAGTATCCCATGATCAATAATATGATCACTACTAATTCCCTTACTTAAGATACCAAAAGTAAGAATGAGAGTGTCATCACCATGGTTAAAGTACGAGTCTTTATCATTTACGGTGACATATATAACATTAGACGAATTGAAGCTTCTGAAACTCTCCCTTTAATGGGTGACAATGGACAATTCTTAAGGCTATCTCTTCCTCTCTACATAACTACTCTCTTTTTTTCGATTTTTGATTATACTCTCCTATATATCTCTTTCTTTTTTGTTTTAACAACCTATTTTGACCCCTTAATTCTTGTGTCTTTTAATTAACCTAAACAGTTTTGTTTGTAATATTTGTTCCTTTAGTTATTTATTTATTTCATTTTTAATTCCTTGTTTGTTTTATTTACTTATTTGTTTTTTCTTGATTTATTATTATTTATTTATTTATTTATTTTTTCTTTATTTCTTATTTCTTAATTCTTATTTTGATTTTTGTTTTGAATTTTCATTTATGTAGTTATTTGTTTATGTATTTGTCTATTATTTTCTTCCAATCATTTTAAAAACCTTTTCTTTTTTCATAGTATATTGAAAACAACCTTGGCTACGTACTTCTGAAAGTTCCCAGACCATAAATCTTAGTTGGATTTCTATTGGGATGTTTTTTTTATTTTTGCTCTTTTTTTACTTGTTTCATTCACCATCTTTGTTTTTTTTCCTTCCATTATTATTTTTTGCTCTCTCATTCTCTCTCTTCTATTTTACGCTTTATTTCTTTTTTCTCTCCTTTTCATTTTCTTGATCATCCATCTTTGCCTTTTTTTTTTCATTCCTTATACCATGTATCTCTCATGCTTGTTCTCCCTTTATGCATTATTGTCGCCTATTTCTCATATATGTTATCTCTCATGTCTGGTAGATTTGGTGATTAAGAGGGCTTAGAGAGATTGATGAAGCGTGTGAAAAGTTTGAATCTTTGTTGAGTCAAGTTGGGTTATATTGAGTTTCAAATTAGGTTCAAAGTGGTTAGTTTGGGCTTCAGGCCACCTAAAGCTTAATCGAACTCGGGATTGTGCAATATAATCTAGATCCAATCAAGCTTCAAGTTAGTTTCAAGGTCAGGCCTAGATAGTCTCAAACCCACTTCGATCTAATTCATTATCAAATCTATTTGGTATAATCGAGAATTTGGAATGAACTCTTCAGTGCCATATATGTAGCGATGATTACACACAACTTGCTATCTCTAGAGCAATATAGTCAAAAGACAGGTTAAATGTTAGTATTTCATATTAGGGATTTTAGGAAAATTTGTTTGTGAAATTAGAGTAAATATAAAATTATTTTAATTTTAGTGAATGGTACTCACTAATGTAACATATGCCCCATGTGGTATTTGTAGTTCTGTACAAAGAATAAAAATAAAATAAAAGTGGCATATCATTGCTAACATGTCTATATATTTTTAGTGTAAATGTTAGGTTTCAAAAGAGACATTTTACTTGTGCTATTAGTTGTGTAAAAATGGATTTTGCATTTGGTACAATCAATTCCTATATTGTTATATATATATATATATATATATATGATGGGTTCTAAGGGAATTTGGTTAGGCTAGGAATAAATAAGCCCATATACAACAAGGGACATTATATATAAAGCTAAAACTTTAAAGTAATGATTTATGAGTCTCAAATTTGTACATAACCTACTTCATTTTGATGTCCCTTTTCAATATGAGATAACTTTACTTGTGAATATCCAACCTTTATCGATGACAAGATAATCCATCTGCATCTGATTGGCTGCCTCTTAACCCATAGTTAATGGAAAGATAAATGAGTCAAACCATCTACATCTAAATATGACTTTTGGTTTCTAACTTGCTACATTGAGATTAGAGAATAGAGAAGCTTATAGAATGTAGATATGTTTTGATAAATTTATGGCTTAGGCCTTGAGTGCTTGATACTTAAATTGTCGTTAGTCATTGAAAATTTGAATGGTTGTGAAATTTGTGGGTTTTATCAATTACAAATTTATGACTAAAATTAATTAATTAGGTCAAAGTGTCAAGTGAGTTAATTAATTATTATGAATTAACTATATTCTTAATTTAACATGTAAAATTATTTGGATGTAGAATTTAGAGATAAATTAATAATTAAAATTTAATTTTGTGAATATTAACTATTTTCTCAAGAATTATATCTAAATTATATCAATTAATGTGATTTTTTATTTAAATATGTTTGAACTTTCATTTCTAACATATTTAACTAGTTCCCTAAATTAATTAATATTAACTAAATTAAAAGGATTCATTTGTAATATAAAACTTAAAGTTTAAGAATTATTTATATGTGCGTGCGTGTTTATTCTTTATGATTTATAGAGGAAAACTAGAAATAATGGCAAAATTATAATATTGATAAAAGTTAGAAAGTTGGGAATTTATGGTTGAATTATGTAATAATACATAATGAGTTATACTTGTAAGTTTATGGTTGAATTATGTAATCACACAAAAATAGGTTATAATTGTGACTTTATGGTTGAATTATGTAATCACACTAAATGAGTTATAACTATGGTTGAATTATATAATCACACAAAATATGATGTATTTGTGATTTATGGTTGAATTATATAATCGCACAAAATGGGTTATAGTTATAAGTTTATGATTGACTTATGTAATCAAATAAAATGGGTTATAGTTGTGAAAGTGAAACAATCATTTGTATAAGTTAGTGGAGTTCATTGACATTTCTATATCATATGATTGTTGAGAAGTTGTTATTACTCTATTTGTTCTTGTTATTTTATATAACTTATTCTGCTTTTTTTTTCATGTCATTAGTAGTTGTTAATAATGATTCTTGAACTATTTACTTTGAATACAAGATGTATATTTTTAAAGTTCAATTTATGTGTATCTTTTTATAATCTAAGATGTGAATTTGTGTTTGTTTGGAGTAAAGTAATACACTTTTTTTATAATAATTGACACTAAAATTATTAATTTAATTTTGACTTATATCTTTATTTATTTTACAAATAAATGGAGGGAAGTTCAAATGCTCCTGATTATTCAACCAAGTCAAGTTTAGGAAGATTCTGGGCTTATTCTAGATTGGTTCCTCGAATGAAGAACCATACCATTTGTTTGTATTTGTAACAATGATTTGAAAGATGGGGGAATCACTAGATTAAAGAAGCATTTAAGTAAGATTCAAGGTGATGTGGAGCCTTGTAAAAAAGTGAGATGTGGAGCCTTGTAAAAAAGTGAGCTATAATATAAAATGGCAATTGAAGACTTTACTTGAAGAGTATCATGATGAAAAAGATAGAAGAAAAAGGCTAAACTATAAAATTAGCTCTGGAAGTTCCTTTTGTGGTGATTAAGATGATATTAGGAATATTAAAGGTGGTATTCCTACCCAACAAGAAGGGAATGTTACACTTGATGTGAGAAAAAGAAAAAGACAGGTGTCTAACTTTTTTGCATCATGAACAACTCTTGGAGCTCAACCTTTAATTTGTAATGCCTTGTAATCTAAAGAAGTAGCTCATATTGTGAACATAACAATGGCTAGATGGTGGTATGATTTAGGTACAATATTTAATATTGTCTAGTCTTATTATTACCAACCTACGGTAAATGTTATTGCCACTTATGGTCTAGGATATAAAGCTCCTTCAATTGATAACTACATAGGTAAACTTCTATAAAACTTTATTTATGAAATAAACAGTTATTTGGATGAAATAAAAATGACTTGAGTTATTTATAAGTGTTCAATCATGTGTGATGATTGGACAAATAGAAGATAAAAGCCTATTACCAATTTTTTTGGTTTATTATGGAAAGGGGACAATGTTTTTTAAGTCCATTGACACATATGGCCTTGTTAGAAATGTTGATACTTTGTTTCAGATATTTGATGAAGTTAGCCTAAAAAATGATTATGCATACAAAGCAAGTATAATTCTTTTTATTGAGCTCCTTATGCTACACATTGCATTGGCCTAATGTTGAAAAATATAGGAGATGTTAGATGCTTTCCTATCATTGGTGAAAATGTGTAGGAAAAAAGACCATATTCATCAATAATAGTGCATGGTTCTTGAATTTAATGAGAAAATATTTTACAAACAGTTAGAATTTGTTTTGTCATACTGTTACTAGATTTGCAGCTAATTTTTTATTACTTTAATGTTTTGTTCTGATGAAGACGGAGTTGAGGTTAATGTTTACAAATAATAAGTAAGTTGCACCTCAGCATGCTATGTTTAATGCTAGATTGGAGGTTTCTAAAATTATACTTGAAGATCATAGATTTTGGTCTTAATATCAATTTGTCATCCGAGTTTGTGAGTTTTTGGTAAGAATACTTTACTGGCTAACAATGAAAATAAAGTAATAATGAGTTATTTTTATGATGTCATAAAGAGGGCGAAGGAAGCAATTAAGGCTGATCTAAAAATATATCTTCTTTGTACACACCTTATCATGCATTCATTAATGAGAGACGAGAAAGATAACTTTATTCTATGTTTTTTATAGTTGGGGCATTTTTAAATCCTAATGTCAATTTTGGACCAAGTTTTATAAAAAAATATGAAGTTAATAGGAGAATGCTATTAACTATTACAATAATGTTACCCATGAGATGATACAAGATCTTTTAAGCTCAGAAATAAAGGTCAATAACGATGCTTTAATGATTTTGGGATGCTAAATGCTATTTTTCAAGGAGACAAAATTAATCCAAGTATATATTTTTCACTTTATTACTTGTTGAAAATTAATAATCACTTTATTTTATTTATAGTGTTAATTTTCTTGTCTTATAGTTGCTTGAGGGGACTAATTTCAAAGTTCTAGAATTGCAAAGGTTTGTAATTCTAATTCTGAGTTAATTGTGAGTGCAACAGGGTGTGAAACGAATTGAAGAACATTTGAATTCATTCATTCAAAGAAAATGAATATATCGGAACATAAAAGATTAAATAACTTGCACTACAAGAAAAGTAGGAAGTAGTGATGGAAAATTACTAACAAAAATGAAACCGTTGCAAATTACTGATGAAAAATCAACTTCCATCGGTAATATTGACGGGAAAAATTTTGTTTAGCAGTGGTAGTAATATCCATTGGTAAATATGGAGGGAAATTGTCTTGGCAAAATTTTTGACAGACTTTAGAGACGATATAAAATGCCTATCAGTAAAGAAGGCGGGAATTGTTGGCAGAATAAAAAAGTTTTGAGTTTATCAACGAAAATTTATCCGGAGAAGACAAACGTCAACGAGTAGAAGAGGAGTCGACGACAGAGAAATCGAAGAGAGAGGAGAGACGAAGTAGACGAAGAAGAAGACTCAGGTGGGAGGGAGGAGGAGCTTTCAGGTGAGTTAAATGTAAAAGAAGACGACATTGTTTGGTGTTACTTTAAAATGTTGAAGTCAAAACAGACGAAGATGTTTACTTTGAAAATTTATCCGTCGGTAAATTTTCAAAGTAAACATCGTCGTCTGTTTTGACTTCAACATTTTAAAGTAACACCAAACAATGTCGTTTTCTTTTACATTTAACTCACCTGAAAGCTCCTCCTCCCCCCCCACCTGAGTCTTCTTCTTCGTCTACTTCGTCTCTCCTCTCTCTTCGATTTCTCTGTCGTCGACTCCTCTTCTACTCGTTGACGTTTGTCTTCTCCGGCCACTATCATTGTGTCCTTCGGTGGAGGTATATTTGCAGCTACTGTCATCTATTTTTCGTATATTGGATGAAAGTTAATTTAGGTTTGATTACTTTCATTTATTTGTGTATTCTGTGATAGAAAAACGATTTTAAGGTATAAATGTTAGTGATAGAAGGGACAAGACGTGATTTTGATTATGATGTTGAGATGAATTTATGATGCTTGGAAGGTGTTTGATGAAATGCCTGTTTTTTGAAAAAAATGATTTCAGTTCTTTTTGGGCATGAATTTCATAATTTTCCTTTTATGATGATTTATAACTGGTCTGATTACGAGGCTATTAGTTTATTTGTATAATTTAATTGCTTTTTTCATAACTTTTTATTACCATTGGTTAGGATTTCATTTGGTTTAGAGTTACTCTATAGTACTTTTGTCATGAAATACCAAAAGTACGCTCTTCAAGCATTTGAAATGTTTAATTATATTAAAGATGAAGATGGATTTGCACACACGTTTATTACATGACTTATAAATGCATGGTTGACAAGCTTGGATTTAGGGATAGTTTGAGACTTGTATGCTTATAAAAATGAGAATGACTATTGATAGAACTTTAATTGAGACGATAAACATTCAAGTAATGACAAGTTATGGAAAGAAAGAAAAGGTTTAAGAAGTTACTAACATGTTTGAGAGAATGGACTTCTATAATTGTGAACCATTTGTGTGATCTTGTAATGTCGTTACGAATATATTGGTTGGGTATTACTACTTCAATCAAGCCCTTAAACTTTATTTGAGAATGAAAGATAAAGGTGCTACTCATAGTATCTACACTTCTACAGTTAGAATGAAGTCATTTTGTAAGAAAAAATGACTTCGTCTTACCTTGAGGCTCTTTAATAATATGCTTTGTTAGGGTTGTGAGTATAATGCAATTGCATATTATATAGTAATTAGTGGGTCCTCTGAAGATAATCGTCAAAATTAGGAACTTTTACTGGTCCAAGACTAGAATAATTTATTAATCAATAGTGAAACTAAATATAGGAGAGTCTTAGGGGAACTTGACCTAAATTTAGCTAATTCATAGTTTGGTATATTCTTGATTATTTCTTTGCATTAGTATTTATATTTTTACTTTATTTTATTTATCAATCATCTATAAATGTTAATATATCTTACTAAGTTTATCGATAGTGGGTAGTTAATCAAGAATCCTCATAAGATTGATATGTACTTACATTGTTAGCTACATCTACATTGTGCACTTGTGGTAAAATAATTAAAACAAACAATTGAGTAATGTAGAATGCACCATTAACTTTTTGACTTATAATAAGTGTTCCATTTTAGAAAACCTATTTAGTACTACAAACATTGAATCCTTGCCATTTCTATAACTAGATAAACCTAAAGAAAAATTCATTAACAAATTTACCTATCTATGGGGTTGCACTTGAGATTTATCCTGTTTATAAGTAATATATCTTTCACATATTCTCTTTCTATTTGAAGATTCTTTTTAACTTTAAATTTTCCTATGCAATGATAAATTTAATAATTATTTTTTATGTGTTAAATTAGCACAATTTATTATTCTACACTTATTATTCGTATTAGAAGCACTATTTACATTCCATTTAAATTAACCTAATTATTTTCATTTGTTTTCAGTTCTTTATTACATCACTAAATTGTAGGATCATAGGAATTATATACTAATATTCATTCAATTAAAGGGAAAAGGGGTTTCTTTTTCTCAAGTAATGTCATTAATTCACTCGTTTTAGATTGTTTGGTTTGCTTCATATTTCAAATAATCATTGTAGAATGTGGATAGCTCTAACTATTTAATTTCCTATTTTGGTGTGGTCAAACTTAGAGAAAAAGGGACTCGTTCATGGATGTCATTATTTGTTGGCTCTTCAAGTTTGTTTTTGTTTTTGTTCTAAAAAAAAGGAATTATAAAGTCCTAATCTAAGAATGAAAGTTTGGGAATTGATTGCAGAATAGGGAAGGTATTAGACACCTAATCATGCTCATCTAAATAATTACATAGGCTTATGACCAATTTTACAGATTTAGGGAAAGATTGAAAGAAGAAAGGTAAGATTGTTAGGATGAAAATTTAGGACAATTTGCTATAACTTTTATAACTTAAATTGTATAATTTAATTTGTTATTGCATAATTGATTAATTGTTGAAGAAAGACTAGTTTTATAAAGTTTAAAGAGTATTTAAATTATTAGGGTTAATTTTGATTATTATAATTAATAATAATTTTTTGTTAATTATATATATTTAAAATTTTGATATATAAATAATAAAGAGAATTCACACACTTTTTTTATTTTTGAATAATTTACCCTTCTTTTTACGAAGTATTCTTTTTTACAGGCCCTATATTGTGTTGAAGAGTGTCGATCATCCTTCTTCTTTGTAGTTTGGAGTTGTCTGTCCATCCAGATAAGTCGTCCAACTCGTGTCTACCATATGTATTGCTTTAATAATAGGATTATGATGTGTTTGGGTTTTGTGTGAAAGCAAAGGAGGTCTTGATTTTGTGTTGTTGTTTAGAATATTCTTATAATCATTGATGAATTTTTATGTTCTTTAATAGTTTAAGTATTGACTATATATGGAATGAGTTTGAGATCTTATGGATGATTTGAGGCATAACTAAGTTCCTAAGATGGTATATAGGCTGGAAACCCGTGATGTAGCTCCCATAAGGCTTATTAGTGAAAAACTCCACGATCGTAGGAGTAACAGCAAGAACTTGCTTTATTGATTCACAGGTATAAATAATGCCACGTACCATAATATTGAAATCAATTGTAGGTTATTAATTCAATTGATTAATATTTCAACTTCAATGTGATCAATGAAAACTTAGTATTAACACAAGAGATTTACACATTTAATAGATAAGACAGTTTTTGGCATAATAAACCCCTAGAATGGTATATAGGATGGAAACTCGTGATGTAGCTCCCGTGAGGCTTATCGGTGAAAAATTTCATAAGCCTATGAGTCACAAAAAGAACTTGTTTTCTTGATTCATAGGTGTAAACAATGCCACGTACTATAGTATTGAAATCAATTGTAGGTGATTAATTCAATTGATTAATACTTATGGAATATTGTGTAAAGTTTAAATGTTCTATAAACTTAAGGGACATGAAGGATACGAACTATGAAATTGACAGTTTTGCAGAAATGAGTAATGTTGATAGATCTTGGATGTATAGACAACTAACAATTGATGGTTTCATTAATCCTGAGTTTGTTAAGGGAGTTGAAGCTTTTATTAAATATGTACGTTCTAAACCTACATATATGGATGACCCAAAGATCAGATGTATATATAAAAAGTGCAAACACATTCGCTTCCTTCCTATTGATGAAGTGAATAGGCATTTGTTGACAAAAATGTTTGTCCCAAATTATTTTAAGTGGACATGGCATGTGGAGCCATTGATTTGTATCACCTCAAGGGGTAATGAAGTACACTCATCAGTGAATGTAGATGAGTTTGAAGGGGGATAGGATTTAGAATAAATAATGTGGGTGCAAATAAAAATCCTTACATACAAATGATTTATGATGTAGTTGGTTTATACCTTTAAGGAAAATATAGAAAATCCTGAAAAAAAACCAAACCCACGTACAAAACAATTTTTTGACTTACTACACTCAGCTGGCTAAAAATTATGGCCAAATTGTGAGATAATGAATCAATTGCCTTCAATTACTTGAATATTGAATATAAAGTCTGAAGGGCATATTTTTTATTATAGTTTTGATAAAATTCTTGGATGGTATAACAAATCATTGCCTCTTAATCATACAATGGTTGATACTTTTTACAATATGAAGAAACTTATTAGGGGTCTTAGTTTGCTTGTTGAAAAGATTGATTGTTGCAAATTGGAATGTATGTTTTATTGGGGAGATGATGTGGAATTAAAAGAGTGCAAATTTTTTGGTCAATCTAGGTTCAAGCCTATAGAGCATTTTATGAAACAGAAATTAGTACCCTAGAAGTGGATGTATTATTTCCCACTAATTTCAAGACTTCAAAGAGTATATACTTCTGATTTTACTGCATCTCACATGAGATGACATAATGAACACGAATAGGAAGATGGAATATTGAGTCATCCATTAGATGCACTAGCATGAAAACATTTCAATAACACCCATTATGAGTTTGTAGTTAAAAGTTAAAATGTTAGGTTGGGATTGTCGACAGATGGATTCCAACCTTTTGGTCAATCTGGCCAACAATATTCATCATGACCAATTATAATGACTCCTTATAATTTGTCTCTATGGATGTGTATTAATGAGGTATATATGTTCTTGACATTGATTATGCCAGGGCCTACAAATCCAAAACATAAAATTTATGTATTCTTACAACCATTGATATCTGAATTGTAGCATCTTTGGGAATATAGTGTTGAGACATATGATGTATCTCTGAAACAAAATTTTGTGTTAAGAGCAGCTTTGATGTAGACCATTATCAATTTTTTGGCATATGCTATGTTATCTAGATGTAGCACAACAGGAAATTGGCTTGTCCTTTTATGGCAATGATTCTGATGCATCTTATCTTCCAAACAAGGGCAAAATATGTTAGTTTAACAACCACATGAAATTTCTTCCTCTAGATCATCCATTTAGATGCAATAAACAAAAGTTCATTAAGAATAGGATGATACAAACACCTCCTCCCCCTCACAAAGTTGGTGAACAGATATTGTAGGAGATTGATGAATTAGGGTCGCTGAAAGTTACAGAATTTGTAGTTGATGAAGTTAATACAAGCATTAGTAAAAACTTTGGTTGGAGAAAATGAAGAATCTTTTGGGATTTTCCATATTGGAAAACTAATTTAATACGTCATAATCTAGATGTGACGCATATTGAAAAACTATTTTTGACAATTTGTTCAATACCATAATAAACATTGAAGGGAGGAAAAAAGACAATGCAAAATCACGAGCTGATTTGAAACATTTTTGTAGAAGAAATGATTTACATAAAGATCTTTGCACCAGTAAATATCTGAAAGCATGTTACATTTTGGACAAAAATAAAAGAAAATTTTGTGTGAATGGTTGAAAAGTCTAAAGTTTCTTGATGATTATATTTCAAAATTGGCAAGGTGTTGGACGTGAGGAAGTACAAATTATTTAGGATGAAAAGTCATGATTGTCATGTGTTTATGCAAAGGCTAATTCCAATTGCTTTTCGGGAGTTGCTACATAATAAGGTTTAGAAAGTTATAACAGAATTAAGTTTTTTTTACAAAAGTTTAACATCATCTGAATTTAAGTTGGCTGAAATGGAAAAATTAGAAGAGGAAAGTCTAGTAATTTTGTGCAAATTAGAAGAGATTTTTCCTCCAAGCTTCTTTGATTATATGGAGCATCTACCTGTGTATTTAGCATATGAGGCTAACCTTGTCAGTCCAGTTCAATATCGATGGATGTATCCGTTTGAGAGGTAATTTAACAAACATGATTGTAATTGAAGTAATAACATATTTTAATAACTAAGTTGTAATCACCTATTTGCTAATGTAGATATTTGCATCACTTGAAGAAAAATATAAAAAACAAGGCTAGAGTTAAAGGTTCAATATGTAATGCTTATTTAGTGGAGGAAGCTACTACATTTTTTCATATTATTTTGAGCCATATGTTCACATAAGAGAACGAAAAGTTCTTCATAATGACGGTGGGGGGGGGGGGCATCGAGTGATGCTGATGGTAACTTATCTATTTTCATAAATCCTAAACGAACATATGGACATGTAACAAGAAGAATGTTAATAGAGGAAGAAATTGAGGCTGCCCATGGTTACATTTTATTGAACTATTAAGAGGTTCAACCTTTTGTGCAGTAAGTTGAAATTGATTATTTGGGTTTTGAAATTTAGTGTTATTCATAACTGAAATACATAATAATGTTTTTAGATTATACGATGAATGATGACACGAGCTAATTCCTGAGAAAACATAGGATGATATCAATAAAGAAGTTAAAAGACGCTTTCCTTGATGGTTCGAGAAATACATAAGTTTTCATTTACAATTACTGAAATGATTGAATTATATTATTAAAGTGTTCAAATGACATTATACTATTTAATATGATAATTTCTTTTTTGTAGGCCTTAGAGA
Source organism: Erythroxylum reticulatum (assembly GCA_025504915.1). Lineage (NCBI taxonomy): Eukaryota > Viridiplantae > Streptophyta > Magnoliopsida > Malpighiales > Erythroxylaceae > Erythroxylum > Erythroxylum reticulatum. The sequence goes on from JANSVA010000001.1 coordinate 20,048,980, forward strand.
ACAAGTTCATATGTGATTTTGCAAAGCAATCTTTGCGAACTGTTAAATCATATCCGGTGTATTTTGTTAATAGATACAAATATCATACAAAATGTCATGGTCATAGCATGACAATAGTAAATAGTGGAGTTTGCATATAGGGAGAATTGATGGATTACTATGATAAAATTATTGAGATACTTGAAATTGCGCACCTTATATTGTCAATAAAGTGACGTGTGATATTTAGGTATGACTAGTTTGATCTAACTCCAAAATGTTGGTATAAGAATGCATAGTTGACACAATCTAGTTAAATCAACAAGCGAAGAAGATTTAAACAATTTGAACCTTTCATATTGGCAATGCAAGCGATCCAGGTATATTATATCCCTTTCACCAGCTTACAACGATATAAGTCAGATAAGTTGGCTATTTGCAAATTAAACCTAGAGGTATTTTTGAATCACATGGAAAAAGGAGAACAAAAAATTGAAAGTGAAGCGTTTAAGGAAGATGTTTATGAAATAAATGCATTTGTTACATATGACAGGAATGAACCTTTGAACGATCTAAATAATGAATATGTTGAAATATCATCTGAAGAGGATAAGGAGGGTGAGAGATCTGAAGAGGAGCCTTAGTTTGATTCTAATTCTTCATAAAAACAAAATGATGATGATTTTTATTTATAATTAAGGGCTGATAATGATTAATTTATGTTTGTAATAGAATATTATATTCCACAAATCAATTATTGAATTTTCAATACATTGTGAGAAATATTGAATTGAAATTGTTATATTTATGGAATATTCAATCAACTATAAATTTTACGTTAAAATATGCCACCAAAGAGAAAACAGGATATGATGCGACCAAGGTTCAGGCCACGATTTGGAGTCAATTACTGTCCAGGTGAAGCATCACATTCTGCAGTAACAACCAAATCAGATGTTATACCTCCAACTACTACATTTGCAGGTGAGGCATCACCTTTTGTACCTGCTGCTATACCATCCACCACCCCTATACTGACAGAGATACTAGGGGTAAATGATGCAAATGAAGGAGGCGACCTTTAGCCTAGAGTTAATAAAAGAACTTACATCACAATTGTCAATAATCTGTAAGTGAAAATACATGAAACACCATATGTTTATAATTAAAAATTATAGGTTTAAATTTAAAAAATGGTATAAAATTAATTGTTTTAATATTAGGTTGATTCCATCTGGACTGTGCTAAGAAAAACATAACATCCAAATTCAAGGAGAAGATTGATATTGAGGGTTATATATGGAAGAATATCTCTCAGGCTACAAAGAAATTTTACTTAATTTTTAGACATTAATTAGATAAATATTACATTATATACATTAATTGCCTTGAGGGTTTTAATTGATTTTTATACATTAATTAGATAAATATTACATTATTAATTAGATCGACAGCTATCTTGAGGATTTTAATTGATTTTTATACATTAATTAGATAAATATTACATTATAAATACTTATCGTATGTTTTTCCTTTTGATTTAGAATTTTTTTGGGATTCTAAATTTGACACGATCAATTATAAAGTATGAGAGAGACAAGCACATACATGTTATCGAGACTTTGTTGGTGCGATACATAAGACTGGTGTATAACCGCCTTAATATTTATGAACAAATATGGAGTCGTTAGCAACAGTATTAGACATCACCCGAGGCAATGTCTATTTCAGAGCGTAATTATACTAATAGACATGGAGGACCAGGTGGAGAGAGTCTTCCCGTACATCCGGAGGATCTATTACCCACCACGAGCATACAGAGAGACATGTAAGTATCTACATTTTACATTTATATTTTGATTTTTTTTACTTTGGCGTATTTCAATTTAACTTGATGTGTGAATTTTGGAATGAAAATATGTGTATTATGGAGAATGATAATGTTATAAATGTCTGGTGTTATATATGACTATATTGTTAAGTTACTTTCTTTGTTCAAAAGGGGTAAATATCATAAAAATGGAGAAAATTCTACCAAAATTTTTATAAATTGTAGGTTGTTCAACTCAAAGT
>JANSVA010000001.1:20051131-20073514 GCA_025504915.1 Erythroxylum reticulatum
ACTTGCTTTCCAGGGCACTATATTTACATAACTCCAACAATAACACATATATCGCATCATAATGATATTTCTTAAATATTTCCATGTAACACTGTATGAATTTGAAACATCTTTTATTGGTAACACTAATTCATATGTCAATGGTTTTATTCTCAATAGGTTCATAAGGACCAATACAATTCGAGCTTAGTTGATTCTTTTTCCTAGCCTAGGCATACCTTGCCAAGGTGATACTCTCATAAATATTGCATCTTTCACTTGATAATTCACATCTCTTTAGTGTTAATACAATTAACTCTTATGTCTATCTTACTATATTCCATATGTTCGGTGTTGATCCACCTAACTCATTTATCTTTCTTGAATCACTTAATTTCTAATACAGATCAATTTCACTTATCAACAATGTCTCGAATCAATTCTAGCCTTTAACCATTTCTAGGCCTTATTCATCTAAATATAGAGGTAGACGACTCTTTCTATCATATAATGCCTTATGCGGTATTATAATGATATCTCTGCAAAAATGATTGTTATGCTTAAATTCAATCAAAGCTGTACATTGACCTCGTGTTCCTATGAACTCCAAAATATAAGCTTTAAGCATACCTCCAGGAGTTCAGATTATTGACAACTCATATATGCAGTTACTCAGTTCTATATCCTTAGTCATTAAATGCTATTTCGACATATTTCTACTAGGGTGTATAACACAGATTGTTATTTATGCTTTCTCTAATAATCTCTTTGTTCAATCATATTTATCGTGTGCACACACTTCTTATTTCAATCACAAAGTGTCATTTTCCAATTCAAACTCAAAATTTAGATTTATTTTCAATTTCTCAGTAAGGTTCATAAATTCTGAATCCTCAATTTGGACTTTGGTAATCTTTTTATGTGAGAGTGATGTTAAATTCAATAACTAATAGTACTTTGATTTGTCCAAAATTCAACTGGACATTCTATGCTCTTTATTGCATTAGATTTGGTAATCTCAATATCTAAATTCGTGATACACTGCTATTGAATTTTTTGCTCAATGTATTGGATTACAACATTAACTTTACTGGGAAATACTCAATTACACAATCATAATCTTTCAATAATTCTATCCATTGTCTCGGTCTCGTATTGAATTCTTTTAAACTCAATGATTACCTCAAACTTAAATGATCTGTATATTTATATATATCAAAAATATTTCTATACATATAATGTCTCCAAACTTTCAAAGCAATTACTATTGCAGCAGGTTCTAAATCATGTATCAATAATCAAGTCATGAGACTTTAATTATCTCTATGTATACAAAATCACTTTATTATACTGCATTAGATATTATTCTGATCTCTTGTGTGAAACTTCACTATATACTATATAATCTCCAATCCAAAATGATATAATTAACATCGTTGTTATAGTTCCTCAAAATTCTTTTTACATTTATCAGCCATACAATTTACATGTTTTTCCTCTGACATTTTTGTCAAAAGGATAAGATTAGTAAAAGCCCCTTAACAACTTTTGGTAGTGTCTAATATACAGCTAGTTCTAGAAAACTTCAGATCTTTTATAAATTCTTTGGAGTTTCAAACTTCCTTATTACCTCTATTTTCTCTCTGGGTCTCTCAATATGCCGTATTTAGATACTATAAGACCCAATATTTTATTTAATTAAGTTAAGATTCATTCTTATTGAATTTGGCATCTAATTGCTTTTCCCTTATGATTTATAAGTTTCACCTTAAATGTTCAAAATATTCTTCTTTGCTTTTTGAATACCTTTAATATATCATCTATGATCATTATCACTAATTGATCCAATTTTTCTTGGATCACTTTAATCTTTAATACCATAATACTATCAGGGGCATTTGTTAACTCAAACAGATATTGCCAAAACTCAATGTGCCCATGATTAGTTCTTATAATTCCTTAAGTAACTAATTCCTTAAATGAGGTAATATTATCTCATATTATTTTCAGTTTCCTAACTGACTTCTTTTCTCGAATGATTTTCTCCATTCATTCAATTTCCTCTAATTTCACATTGTCTTATTTTAATTTTTATTCATTCATACTAGTTCTCCACATATTTGAATTTATATGTAATCTTAACATCCCATGTTGGTAACACATTCATCAAATCCAATTTATATCTCCCGAACATATTTGCATAGAATATAGTGTGAACCTAAGTTCTCCTCACATTAGCAATAGTGTCACCTCAAATTCAAGAATCCAATCATATAGTTGGATACTTTACATCAACAAGCTACATATACTCTCAGTAACATATTCAACCTCTTATGCTTGAGTTTCTGTTAAAAATGAGAATCCAATATTCACTTTTGATTTGTTCCATCATCATTCATTTTGTTAAAGTAAACCATCTGTTTTACTTAATCTAATTCAGTGAAATTCTTTCTCGAAAGAAGATTTCTTACTACTATCATATATACTATTCATATAATTCTTATCAATAAACTATTTTCATCATTTCTTATCAGCCATACTTAGTACCTCGAGAAGATCACTTTCAACTATTCATAATATCTTAATAAGATCAATTTATGTCATAACTTATATGATCAGAATATCCTTTATAATAAGGCTCGGTGAAGTATTAAGCAGATTCATTTACTCTTATACCTTGGCATATACCATTAAGATCATTACATCTTATCTAGAGATGTATTTATGACAATTTACCAATTAATAACTTAGTTAAGGATACTTTAATCTCATTTAATTATAGACAACACTTTTCCTTTTGTGTCTGTCCTCGATTTTGGGGACTATGCCATGATTGTGCCCTTCTTCTTTTTCCTCCAAGTTATCACACATAGTAACATCATTAACAATCTCAATCTATCCATAATTGATCACTATAAGCACTTTCATTTGTTACTCTAATTCATCTTATAGTTTGAACTATGGGATCTATGACTAACAAATGTTCAATAAGTCATAGATTGCTTCCTATATCATCTCTACACATTTAATACATATGTGCTTAATTCTCTCACTTGTCATGGTGATCCTATTATCAGATAGGTACTCACAATAATAATTCAACATAACCTTTTGGACTTCTATATATGTCACTATCATTCATCTCATCTTCCAATTTCCATTTTATCATCATACATACTTATGTTCACAGGGAGTAGGTTTGGCTTGCAAGATTTACGTTTACACAATTACAGAAGTGCATGATAATGTTTCACTATTTGTATCGGTAGCGAAGCTCGCCAAAATTTTGGCAGCAGTGATAGTCGCGGCCAACACTTTCTCTTACTTGAAATATCGAAGGAAGAATGTCAGGCAATTTAAGTCTCTAATTGACGAGTCTTTTGAGATTCTCACCTCCTTTAATGTTAACGGCAACTAAGTTGTGTGTCTTCTTTCTTTTTTACTTGAATTTTTCTTCCCAGTTCAAGGTTTTTTGATCCTATTAAAAGAAAGTGGAAAGAACACAGACTTTTTAAGTAAAGATCTTGTCTTTATCTTCTTTAGTGTTAATATCAATGTTGCGATACCCGGTAAGATTTTTATGTCCTGATTGCATATAACTACCGTTATCAGGTTTCTGTTTGCTTCTGATGGAGATACTGGTGGTTTTTCACTGGCGGCTTAAGGTTTTAGTTGGGTTCTTATGCCTGGTAAAAGCTTATGTTGTTTTGTTTTTCCCTTCTGTGGTTTTCAAACACAGAGTGTTATTCCTGCCTGGGAAGAGTTTGCCATGTGAAATTTTCTTAGTGGAGGAGTGAGCGCAATCTAAAAGTACTGAGCTTTTTCCTTTTTGGTTGAGAGAGCTTTTTTGTCCTTTGTGCTGTGAAAAGACCGTCTCATACAACACATTCTTAAAGTTCCCTGTAACAAACAAAGTATCATCTTCATCAGTGTCATTGCTTTGTGTTATCATTGTCTCGTTTCCTTCTAGGGTTGCTTCTTCGTCTGACATTGTTTCTTCTCGTCGAGACTTGAGTGTCACCTCTTCAACTCTTTTGTTTTTGTGTAACAATTTGTACCAAAGTCAGGGTCGATGCACGATGATTGTGGTTTGTTTAAAAAAAAAGCTTTTTTGTTAGTTGTATGTCTTTTGGTTTTAGCATAAGTAACCTTCGCGCTTCCGATGACGATACGGTAAGTGAAGCTGTAAGTTTCTTTCTTTTTGTTTGCACTAATCTTGTAAAATTACAATGTAAGTTTCTCTATCTGGGCACTTTAATAAACTCACGAGTTATCATTCCAAAGATCACCTTTTTGAGTTGTATACCTTGTGGTAGTCACAGTTCAGAGCTGAAGATATTATCGTTGTTGTTAGCGAAGGAGCATAAGGCAACAACGAAGGGGGTAGATGATCTGGCACATCATAGACTGACAAGTCTGCGGTATCGATCATCTTGACACATCGGGTAAGAACTCTGCTGTGAGTACCGTTTCTTGATTCTGCAATCTTTATTATCACACTGTCCATTATTTACCTACTATTTTGATTCTGCAATCTTTGTGATTCTTTTCTTACCGTTAATAATAATAATAATAATAATAATAATAATATTATTATTATTATTATTATTATTTTATTTTATTATTAGTAGTATTTTCTTGATAAATTATTATAATTATTATATATCATTCCTACTTTATTAATTCTGTGGTGGGGTCTGTTAGTTTCAGCTTTTGAGGATTTATTAAGATAGTACTTGCGAGAAACGTAAGTGGCATGGGTTAGGAGGGATGCCTTCCGATAGAGCAAATGGATTCAGTGCAAGCGAGTCGATATGCGCAACTTGCAAGAATAAAGACTGAGATGAATTAATAAGGATAGGTTCTTGGAACATGAGAACCTTCACAGGAAAGTCCTTGGAATTGGTAGAAATTTTAGACAAGTATATGATACAAATAGGATGCATTTAGGAGACTAAGTGGGTAGGAGCCAAAACAAAGGTGATAGGGAGTTCAAACTATGGTACTCTGGTAGTACGAGGAAGCATAATGGGATAGGCATATTAGTGGACAAGGGACTAATGAACAAGGTAGTAGAGATCACAAGGGTCAATGATAGGATAATGGTGGAAAAAATTATCTTAAGCAGTGTGGTTCTCAACGTAGTATGTGCATATGCAGCTCAAGCTGGGCCAAACGGTCAACAAAAACGTACGTTCTGGGAGGCGCTAGATGGGGTGCTTCAACAAATTTCTTATACTGAGCAGATCATCCTAGGAGGGGATTTTAAAGGGCATATAGGGGCGGATTCAGACGGATATACAAGGACTTATGGTGGCTTCGGATACGGCTCTAGAAATGATAGTGGGGTTGAGTTATTGGAAATGGCCATCGCATATAAGTTAGTAATAGTAAATTCCTTTTTTAAGACAAATGAAGCTCACTTAGTGATGTTTCAGAGTAGCACAACGAAGATGCAAATTGATTATATCCTTATCAGGAAAAGAGCCAGATCATGGTGCAAGGATTGCAAAGTACTTCCGGCCGCATGCCTATCAACCCAATATAAATTGTTAGTTTTAGATCTACAAATTAAGGGATAGAGGGCACAAAGATTTACCAAGCAATTTCGCAAAATCAGATGGTGGAGACTAAAAGGGGACTTGGTGGAACATTTTAGGACTCAGGTTAGGTATAATACAATATAGGCTGTGAGTGGGGATGCGAATCAGATGTGGCAGGGAGTAGCCCCCGTAGTGAGAGAGACCGCTATAAAACTCTTAGGGGTATCTAAAAGACAGGGGGAGGGAGAATGGATTCTTGGTGGTGGTCAGACGAGGTCCAAGGGACAGTAAAGGCAAAGAAGAGAGTTTTTAAAGATCTGTTGGAAAGTGCTACGGAGGTGGAGCGAGTAATAAATAGAGTAAGGTATAGAGTGGAAAAATAAAAGGTGAAGAAGACTATCTCAGTGGCTAGAGGAGAAGCTTACAAGAATATGTACAAGTATTTGGATACTTTCAAAGGAGCACAAAGAATTTTCTAGTTAGCATGAGATAGGGCACGTGAGATGGGAGATTTCAACTAAGTTTGTTATATCCGATACGAAGCAGGACAGGTATTCACAGAGGCCTAAGTCATCAAACGGAGGTGGCAGAGATACTTTTATGGCCTTTATAACAAAGATATATTAGACAATATAGATTTAGGGGAACCCCTCATGTCGAGACAATATCTAAACCAAAACTCATGGGGGAGGATCACAAGGAGAGAAATTACAAAGGTTTTGAGGGGATTGGGAGCAGACAGGTCGTAGGGCCGGATGAGATCCCTATAGAGGTATGGAAGCGACTAGACGCTGTAGGTATTGAATGGTTACTTCAGCTATTTAATGTGATGCTTGAGTCAGCTAAGATGCCAGATGAATGGAGATTGAGTAGGTTAATCCCCTTGTACAAGGTCAAAGAAGACATCCATCATTATCACAACTATCGAGGCATCAAATTATTAAGTCATACCATGAAGATGTGGGAGAAGGTAATTGAAAGGAGAATCTGGAGAGCTATTTTGATATCAGACAACTAATTTGGATTTATGCCTGGTAGGTCTACGACAGAGGCAATACATCTACTTCGGAAATTGATGGAATGCTACAGGGAACGAAGGTTCCTAGAGAACTCATATGGAGGTGTTTGGAGGCAAAGGGCATTCTTAGGACTTATATTAGAGTGATTAAGAATATGTATGAAGGAGCATTGACTAGTGTAAGGACAATAGGAGGCTACATAGAAGCGTTCTCTATTGATGTGGGACTACACCAAAGCTCAGCTTTAAGTCCTTTTTTGTTCACATTAGTGTTAGATGAACTTACCAAACATATTCAATTAGAAGTATCTTGGTCTATGTTATTTACGGACAATATTGTCCTGGTGGATGAGACTAAGGAGGGGGTCAATGCCAAGTTAGAATGTTGGAGAGAAGTGTTAAAATTGAAAGGTTTTTGAATGAGCAAGTCAAAGATGGAGTATTTAAAATGCAACTTTTCGGGTAGCTAGATGGTACAAGAGGCGACAGTAGCAATTGGTACTGATATCATACCGTAGAAATCGAGTTTTAAGTACCTCGAATCCATCATTCAAAGAGATGGTAATATCAATAACGATATAATACATTGTATTAGATCTAGGTGGGTCAAATGGCAAAGTACTTCAGGTGTTCTATGTGATAAAAAGGTCCATATAAAATTCAAAGGGAAGTTCTACAGAATGGTGATTCGGCCAATCATATTATATGGTGCAGAGTGCTAGCTTATAAAGCATAGACATACACGACAGTTGTTGGTAGCAGAAATGCAGTTTCTTAGGTAGATGTGTGACATTACCAATAGAGATAGGGTACGGAATAGGGTAGTAAGAGATAGGCTAAAGGTGGCTAGTATTGCAGACAAGTTGAGAGAGAAAAGGCTCAGGTGGTTTAGGCATGTGAGCCGCATGCCCTCTGATGCTCCGGTACAACACAGCGAGAGAATAAACCTTAGTGGCTCCAAAAGGAGAAAAGGGAGGCCTTACAAGAACTGGAGGAAGGTGATCAAGAGAGATATGTCAGAGTTGGCCCTCACGACTGCAGTGGCTAGAATTAGAAAAGTCTGGCGTGATAGGATAAGGGTAAATGACATATTGTAGAGCCCTCGCGTCTCATCCTTATAGCCAAGTTTTTTTCAGGTACAGGGGGAAGATTCCGGCGATGGATGTATAAAACGGTAGGATTTTCACATTTCTCAGGGCATCGATCAGGGAAGTCTCATAGCGTAACTGACAACAAGAAAATCTGGTCTTTGCAAGGTGAAAGGTAATAGTAAATTATGCTCACCATCATGTGTATATATATATATATACTGCCAGTCTTTACGTATTTACTCTTTCGAACTGCATCACTATTATTCTGTCACATCTGCATGTAGGCCTACTAAAAACAGCCTCTCTATAATGTAAGGGTAAGGCTATGTACTATCAGGCCCCTTAGACCCTGCTTAACTGCGGGACTACGGGGTATGATGATGATGATGATGATGACATATGTATGTTCACAATCAATTTGGAATCTAATGATACACTATTTCTCATTTCTAAATATCCACAAACTTTCATTTTCTCACATTCTGATAGATCATCATTCTTCTTACCATTTCTATCGACTCAAACTTTTAACAAATGCTCATGTGTATAACTCATGTAAATACAACTCAGACTAGGGATCAGTTGCTTCTGCCTACTATGACATGTCAAAAATGCATATACCTTGATACATATTTCAAAAAATGCCTATGTAAGATATATAAATATGGGTTCTGATACCAAATTATAGCACCCTACTCTCGCAAGACACGTAATCGACATCCTCAGTGATATCTGAGTACGTACCCCGTAAGGGTGGCATGCTAGAATAGTCAAACAGTAGAACTCATTACAATTTTTTTCAAAAACATCAATGCAAGCATATGCGAAAAATCAATAAACAAATCAGGCCCACTTTATTCATAAACATTTTCATTCGTGAGTGTTACTACACTTATTGATCAATCTTATTTACAAACATTTCCAATTTGGAAAGTTATTGCACAAAAAATTTATTCAATTACACATGATACAATAATTGCAGAATACACAATTTGATACAAAATTAAAGAAATAAAAATGCAGATGCAAATTGATCCCGATCTCTATCTCTTACTCGAATGTAGTGGCTAAACTCTAATTTGTCTAAGGATCTTCTCTAAACCTGGAAAATATTGTAAATTTGGGTTGAGTTTTGCGAACTTAGTGAGTGGACCATCCTTGATGGCTCACTTATATCACATAACACACATTATTCATGAAATAATGTAATTCACATTGGTTTGATTCTAATAATCAAATAGCATCACGTATCACTTTGATCACTTATTTCATGTTTCACATTCAAAACAGTCATACAATTCATTTTAGTCATTCAAAACATACATATCAATGTTATATGCAATGCTCATGAGACTCACTTCCAATTGTTATTGTTGTGATCGAGTTCCTTTTTACTGGCCCATATTCCTTGTGAATACCGAGATGTATCAGATAATGTCCCATATCCCTTAGTAGATACTAGATACATTCACAACTGAGCCAGAGGCTCTTATCACATTATGAGCTTTAAGCTCATTATAATGGCAACTCTAGTCATAACAGCCTTTATCTTTTATGCATTCATGTAATGGAATGCATCACATTTATTCAGTCAATCAAAAGTGCTCAATGTTATACTTTCATATTCACTATCACATTCTTGTTCACATTTGTCATCGGACCTCAGTTCGACATTCAACAATCAAGTTGAGTATCACATATTTTGTCAAATTCACATATAAGGAGCACTTTTAATGATTTCTACATGCATCAAATGCCTCAGACATTCAATGTCCGGAATCAGTAAAACCACATTCACATTGCATATCAACCATATTAGTACTCATTCAATGCAGAAATTTAAAACAGAACAACACTGAAGTGAGACCATCTAGGCCGACTCATAGTACGCTCCAGATTAGCATTAGCTTTCATGATCTGGAAATGTTTGGATGTAGACATTCTATCCTGTATCATCATTATGCAAAACACATATTACATACACATTATTAATTGCACAATTTTATAAATACTCAACCACACACACAACCACACACACACACGCACACACACACACACACACGCACACACACACACACACACGCACACACACACACACACACACACACACACATACACACAGATAATATACCCAGGATTGTCATTGAGAATGCATTATACATATAAGTGTATATGTATAATGCATTAATGTATAATGCATTCTCAATGACAATCCTGGGTATATTATCTAAATTCACATCTTAGGCTCATTCTCATTTCATAATTCATATATGTCTAGATGAACTTAGGTTTACACTTCATTTGCATATGATCATTCTATGTTCCCCATTCAATCTTTACCCTTTGTATATGTTTAAGTTATTCTTATATCATAACTCAATTTCTTATCATTTCTAACATTATATGATCTCATAATACCCAATTATTATCCACGTTTACTTAATACATAATACTCAACTCCTTTGGATCATAACTATAATCATATGAAAATCTTCATTCCCATTATACTAATGCCTTTAGTACTTTATGTCATCCATTCATTCACTAAGTTATAACCCCAATTATCACTTCAAACATATCACACATTAGTCACTTAATCCAAGCATCATTCTAGGTTCATTCCAAGTCCCATTTAAGCCTTAATTAAGACAAATTGACTTGTGAATTTTTGTTAGGCGGACATCTATGTTTGTTAAGTGAACCTTTATGGGTCTTACAGAAACTTGAAATTTTGGTCCTCTAGACATGAAAATCTATTCTCAGGGTCTTCATAGAAGTTGTAGATCTTGAAGTTCTATTTCTATGCCAACTTAAATTACCTCAATCCATGTTCTATAGAAAAAAGTTTTGCCTCTTTCCCCAATCCTATCCAATTGCATCCTCATTTTCTAGATTTCAATTCTTTACTTACTACATTCACTACCTTATGCTTGGTCTATCATTTCTAGTTTAATTTTCTCATCGTTTCCCCATCATTCTAACTCCATTTCAACTTAATATCATCCATAAACAAATTATAGTCTATGATTGGTCATGAACACTAAAAACAAAACATATACATACATACTTTTATCATCAACTTTCTGCACATATTCAACTTCATTTCCATTTTCATTTCACTTCTAACTATCACCTTAATTCATCTCATTATCAAAAGCAAAACTCAACATCTTGTTTAATATGACCTTCACTTTCATTATTCCTTTAATTCTAAACTCATAACATCTACATAACAACTCATCACCCATAGTTTTCATGCTCTCAAAACATAACACAAACACATGTATTCATTCATCAATTTTCTACACCCAGTACTCATCTTCAAGTCAAAATTAGAAATTCCTAAAGAATAATTTGAATTCGATTTCTTCATGAATAAATTATGGCTAAATCATAGATGCATAATCAGTCAAAAAATGTTACAGCTAACATTTTTCCAACACCCTTTAAACACCGTTTACTCAATTAATCCAACATTATATCATTCCATAATCTATTACCCATCAAAACACCAAAGTAAGAGATGAATCTACCCATATTTCTTATTAACATTTTTTCACGAACCACCCATCCTCATTTTATGATCATTTAACTCTTAAGTATCTTCAAAACATGTTTTATTTATGAAATCAAGAAGATTGATGCTTATACTTACTTGCTTATCCATGGCTTCTTCAACAGTCTTCGGGAACCCTAGCCTCCAAGCATCATACGATTACCATCCTTTAGGGTGAAATGGGTTGGGTCTTTTAGCAATAAGAAGAAGATAGCAAGATAGTTAAGTGACTAGTGATGACAAAAGGCAAGGTTCAACTTTGAGGCTTGGAGAAGAGAGTGTCTTTATTAAAGAGAGGAAGATGAAGAAAATGAAGAAGATGGAGAAATGAAGCTAATGAAAATAGCAAGTGAAAGACCAATTAATGAATTTCATGATTTAAACAAGTGGTGTGGCAATTGACACATGTCATTTGCCACATGTCACTCTCGCAAGGTCTCTTTTTGGTCTTTTAATCTACTAGTCCATTTGTCTCTAATTTTCAACCCAAATTTCTCTTAATTGTCAATGACATTTGTAATTAAATCTTAATGTCACATATTAAAATTTCTATTGCCATTTGATATTTATTTCTACCACTATTCATCAATTGTTATGGCACTTGATATTTTTTCTAGTCTAAAAATACCCTTAATTTTGAAAACAAAAATTTTTGAGTCAATAGATATACTCTCCAATTCAATTGTTTCACATATAATTCACAATTCCAAATATAATCACATTTATAGATCAATTATACCCAAAAATGTCAATGAATGCATGTATAGTCATTTTAATGTGCAAAAATCAATATTCATATGTGTATGTATGCTAAGATTATGCATGAGCATGAAATGTATTTTTCTAATATCTCATTTCTATTTCTCAATTACACAAATCTAGGGTTTTAACTCTTAGTATGGAAACGAGATGTTATAGAATTGATGAGAATTTGAATTATAATTGAGGTATAAGTAATTGACTATGATGAAGATGTGTTGAATTTGGTATAAAGATGTTAAAAGCTGAAAAAAGTTTGAAGTAAAATGAAGGAGTACTTTTGGTTTACCTATCCCATGATCGTGGGAGCTAGATAAGCTCCATCGTATGATCTTGGGCAATGCTTTGAAGTGAAAATAATGTGTTTTGTGTTATAGTTAAACCATATAAGGGTTAGTTGCTTTACTTTGGAGCATTAGGACATTATTGGAGCTTGAAATGAACTTAGATGTTGCTTGATTAAGTGAATAAGTGTTTGATAAGTTTAAGTTGTTAATTGAGGTTATAAAATAAGAAATGGATTGTTTGATATCAATGTATATGAATTTGGGAAGTATGAGTTGTTAATAGTATAAAGATGCTTTGATGAATGAAAATGTAATCCAAAGGATATAAGTAATGAATTAGGTATGATTGAATGAAAATTAGAAATTTGTGTGAATGTATAATGCTAGAAAAGGATTGGTAAATGAAAGATTGATAAATTGAGAATAATCAAGTTTAATTAAAGCATAAACCTAATTGCAAACTAGATATATATAAGCTATAATGAATGAACGATCAAGACATGTGAATAAGGATACATACCCGGGATAGTCAATTAAGCATGCAATGAAAATAACACATATACATGTGTATGATTGGGTACTCATTTGATTAAACAACTAAGTACTATGTAAATATGTGTGTATTGTATGATATAGAAACACAAATAGACTGAAAACATCCAGACATTGCTGGATCGTCAAGGCAATAGCTTATCTGGAGCATACTGTGAGTTAACCTAGATATTTTCTCACTATATTTGAATTCTTTTTGATTAACTTTTAGATATTGAACTGTTATTGATATGATTGTGATATTCAGGATTTTCTTGGAAGTGTTTTCAAATTGAATGTGCAATATGAAATATGTTCTCAACTGTATATTGAATGTCGGGCTCAGATATGATAAATATGTTAAATGATTGTGCACACTGAATGAAAATTACTGATAGCATAATATGTGAAATGATGCATTCCATGACATTGATATGCATGATCAGATAAAAGAGTTATGACCGGAGTGACCAATGTGAGAAAGAGCTTAAAGCTCAGGAAATGTGCACAAAGAGCCACAAGTTCAACGATTAATGAACCTGGTATCCACAATAGGTACGGAACAGTATCTTAAATGAGCCCAATATCTATAAGGGATATGGGATAGTTGAATAGGCACTCAGTCACAAAAAAATAAAAGTAAAAGTGGAGTCTTATGTGCATTTACGTATATATCTTTACATGTATCGTGTGAATGATTGCAAAGAATGACTAAATTGAGTTGATATAATGGTATGCAATGTTTGTGTACATGTTGATGATATGAATGATTGAGATGAATAATTGAAATATTCTAAAATGATTATATGAAATGTTTATATTCATAATGGGCTTCTAGAAATATGATGTATATTGTGATCAAGTACTAAATTCTGAATGATGTAATATATGAGATTTGATTCTGAATGATGTGAGATACTGATTGAATTGTGTTATATGCTTAGGATGTTTGTTTTCTGTTTTGAGTGAGTACATCGATGATAATTCACTCACTGAGTTCGTAAAACTCATCAAAATTGTAACGTTGATTTCCAATTGTTGAGGAGACTTAGCTTCTAAGGCAATCTAGTAGCAGTTTAATATTGTCAATTTTGGAAACAAGAATGACTCAAAGGTCTGGTCAGTTGATGTCTAAGGAGTTTAGTTAGAATGTTTTTGTTAACATTCCGTTTTATGTTAGGTATTTTTATAGAACAGTAAACTCTCAAATGTTTTTTGTAATGTATATATGGATTATGGAATATATGACAAAGTAAGTTTACTTTTGTGAATGAAATGAGGAAATTTAGTCCTTTAAAATACTTGTGTTTTTGTGATGCCATAATAAGTGAACATGATTGCTCTAACATGTCATCCTCATGGGGTATGTTCTCGGATGTCCTTTGCATGTTCGGGCATATGCTCTATGATGGTGGTGTGTCACATTGATCTTCACATATAACATATGCTTTGAGGGATATTTATTGAAGTTGATCTCAAGAAAAAAGAGAATCAATGCATATGTTTTAAGTTCATAAAGCTTGTTTTAGGCCACACAAGGTCTTATTGAATATGTGTACTTTTTCATTGCTACCATGTTTTATCAAAACAAAAGGTGTTTAATGAAGACCTTTTCCTTACGTGTTCCACTTAAGAAAGGTGATTTCACATCTATTTGATAGATTTTCTAATAATTTTCTATAACTAAAGCAATTATAAGATTCACCAACAGTTACATAAACTGTCCATCGATAAATTTACTTACGATCATTTTTACGATGCCTTTGTCCGTCGGTTAATTCCGTCACCAATTTCTATTACTAACGGAATCCAAAGATCTTCTGTTGGTAATATTCGTCGCTAAATGACATTTTTCTTATAGTGTTAGTTGTTGCTTAAATCCCTTTTCCACCAATCTCTTCACCTTACCATTTAATTTACTTTTGTTTTGAAAATCCATTTCACATCGTTAGCTTTATGATATTGCGGTATATGAGTAAGAACCTATGTATTGTTTCTTTCATTTCTTTAATCTCTTTATGCATATAGTCCCTACCCATCTAGTATTTTGGACTACTTTTTTCAATGGCATGGGCTCAAAATCTATTAAAAAAAAGCAAAGTTATCAATTTTCCATCACTAACAACTTTATTATCAGGATTTAATTTATAATCTTGTAAATATATTAGTTGTTGATGAAGTCATTGATGCTATTTTGTTATAAAAGGAATTTAATGATTCTTCTAAACAGTGCACACTTCTCGTAACTTCTTAAGATGATACATTCTAGCTATTACTTTTACCATATTTTCTAAAGCAGGCGTTTTAAGATATAAAAGTTCAAATCTCCTAACTATAAATGTTATAGTAAAGATCCATATTTTATAATTACATTGAGACATTTGTAAACACCACCATAAATATCAACTTAAAACATACAATTTTTTGTCAAATGAGCCTTAAGAATATATATACTTTGTTGATAAAAATAAGGAGTTTACTATTATGAAGAGTCATTATGTACCTATTTTCTAGTAATTGATGCACACTTAGCAACTTCTTTTCAATATTGGAATACAAAAAATATTAAAAGTATACACTTGATTTTAATTTTTCAAGTTGATAAGAAAATTTTCTTTTCTCATCATCAAAATGGTGTATCATTTTAAAACAACTCCTTCTGTACCTGCTACTACACCATCTACCACCCCTTTATCGATAGAGATATCAAGGCTAAACGATGTGGATGAAGGAATCGACCTCCAACCTAGAGCTGAGGGAGCTGATGGAAGAACTTACATCAAAATTGTCAACAATTTGTAAGTAAAAATACATGAAACACCATAAGTTTATAATTAAGTTATATGTTTAAACTTAAAAAATGGTATAAAACTAATTGTTTTAATATTAGGTTGATTCCATCTGGATCATGCTTAAGAAACAAAACATCCAAATTCAAGGAAAAGATTGATGTTGAGGGTTATATATGGAAGAATATCTCTCAAGTGACAAAGGAATTTTACTGTTAGGAGTTTGAGGTATAAAAAAAATAATTTTTTTTATTTTTAATTGATTTTTATACATTTATTAGATAAATATTATTACATTATAAATACGCATCGCATGTTTTTCCTTTTATTTCAAAAAGAATTTTTTTTGAGATTCTGAATTTGACGTGGTCATTTATAAAGTATAGGAGAGAGGAGCACATACATGTTATTGAGACTTTGTTAGTGTGATACACGAGACTGGTGTATGACCGCTTTGTATTTCTGAAAAAATATGGAGTCGTTGGTAGCAGTAATGGACATCACTCGAGGCAATGTCCACTACAGAGTGTAATTCTACCAATAGACGTGGAGGACCGGGGGAGAGAATCTTCCCGTACATACTGGAGGATCTATTACCCACCACGAGCATATAGAGAGACTTGTAAGTATCTACACTTTACATTTATATTTTATTTTTTTTACTTTTGTGTATTTCAATTTAATTTGATATGGGAATTTTGGAATGAAAATATGTATATTATAAAGAATGATAAAGTTATAAATGTCTGATGCAGGAAAAGTCTATGGGCATGAAGCCTACACCTTGTCAACTCTTTTTGCACACTCATACTAAAAAACATGAAGGTGTAACCTTCGTCAATACCTGATGTAGAGAACTAAATGTATGTAAAATTTATGCTTTAATATTAATGCTTAATAATTATCACTTACTAACGTAAACATTGTCTTCTAATAGGATAAAATACAAGAAAGCATTCAACGATAGTCTCCGTAGTCTGAAGATGTTGATGAGAGTCATACCTATCTTTATGCTGTGGGTGATAAGGACCGTCGTGGAAGGATATTCGACTTAGGTTCATTTGCGAACGCATGTTATTCGCAATCGTCCACATCCAATACAACAACATCTAGTAGGCGATCCGCACCCAATGAAGTCCATAAGCTTCGAAGCACAGTACAGTCGATGAAGTACATAGTTTAATGAGGTGCATGAGTTGAAGGGGAGAGGCAGTACCTCATCGTAGCAATCAGAGCATCCATGGTCACCAAATAAATAGTGTACTTGTAGTCACTCGTATGAATTAAATACTTATAATGTACAGAATAATTTTTATTAGCAATTAAGATAATTTTTACTTTATATCATTAATTAACTTTCTGTTTTAACAAATTAAATGTAGAAACATATCAAAATATTATCAACAGATAACTAATAACTGTATAAATTATGTGTCAACCACAAGATCATCAAATAAAATTAAATGTAGGGAAAATTATAAAAAAACAGTTTTAGTAAATTTACCGATGGAAAACAAAGTTCTTTGGTAAAATCTATTCAATAATCTTTCCATCGCTAAACTTATCGATAGCACATAATACCCATTTGTATATTCACTGACGGTAACACAAAATATCTGTTAGTAAATTTGCGACGAACAATCTTAGTTCGTCTCAAATTATTACCTACTGACGTTTCTTTGACGCCTTCGTCCATCGGTAAATTCCATCGTTAACTTAGCTTACCAACGAAATGTGTAGGTTTTTTGTTAGTAATTTTTTTCGATAAACTTCAATTTTATTGTAGTGTTGGTCTTTAGTTGATATTAGTTAAAGCTTCGAGACTGAAATGTTATGATCATTTATTATTATTAAGTTGAATATAATTTCTTAATAATTTAACTTTATTCGTTTGTTAGGACTCTTGATAGAACAAGTAGTCCTATAGATCTAGTTTGCCTTGATCATATCGATCTTTTAATGGATTAGGTTTCTAAGGAGCCAAGTTTGATATATAAGAGTGACTTAGAAGATAATCTTGGATGGGCAGGAATTGACATGTCATGTCGTGCAATGAATTTGAATGATAGTGACGATGAGGCTCCTCTCATTAATAAGGATTTTATACTAAATGAGAATTGAAGGCAGTACAATTTAAGCATATATTCGATTGAATATAGTTCTAGATTTTTATTTCTTCTTTCCTTTTAATTTCACTTATATTTGATGCACATGTTAAATTCTATACATGTAATATAAATATAAAGCTTTTAACTACAAAAATTTTTATTTCAAGTTTCACTTCTGGTTAGTTGTGTTCGTTCACACAAACTCTTATTGTAATACTTATGGAGTCATAGAATTGTATTATTCTTTCTATTTGATGTTTTGATGTAATCATTCTTTATTATATAATAAAATTGTAATATTTTCAGTACGTTTTTATTATCCTTAGTTTTATATTTGTATGATGATTAAACAATCTTTTTATATTACTTGTAATTATTATTTATATGTGAAATATGTAAAAAGTAATATTAATAGAAATAAATAGATTGTTGTTATTTCAAAATTTTATTATTATGATTTTTGGAGACAAGATTGATATAAAATTAAAAATTATATAGCACCATATATTGAGACTCTATTTTGTAAAGTTTTTAAAATTTTCAGTAACTATTTTATAATTTTTAAAAAATACTTGCAATGTTACCTAGTATTGACCAGTACTAAAACCAAATTTGGTACTTGTACCATTATGGTATTCACAACATTGATGTAGCTTAAAGTTTAAAAAATAATGTCCATATTTGATTGGATAGTGAAAATTAAAGTCTTCAATCATAAAATTTCTCCATTCCAGATAGGGTTTAGCTCAGTTAAAGGTTTTTGGTTCAATTTTTGATAAAGATGAAAAAGAAATTGAGTTTGCTTGACAATTATTCGTTGAGGATGGTCTCAATTGCATATGATGAATACGATTTCCTAAGGTAAGACTCTTGTTTGAGTTAGATCATAAAGGTGAAATAAGTAACCTAGATAATTTTATTAGTTATTGTGATGGAGATAAGAAGGACATGATTGGAACTAAATTTTCCATAAAGTAAGGGCAAGAAAATAGACTTTGTGTGGGATATAGGTAATCCATATACATTATTAATATGTAGATGGACAATACTATGATACTAATTTGCAATGCTTAAGACAAAAATATCAAAAGTAATATGATAATTATCCCTCATATCCGGATGTCAAGGTGCTAGAGAATTGCCAAAAGAATGTTATAGTGAGATGTATTGAGACAAATGATATGATTAAAGACAAAATAACCTATGTATACTTATAGATTTAGGGAGGATGAGATTGATATAAGAGGTAGCAATGACGATAAACAACAGTTGTATGACTCCTACACTTGTATATTTGACATAGTCCATACTTTTTAAGCACTATTATTGCTATTATTAAGATGAGACCTTGATGATCGAGGAGGTTACTATTAGGGTGGAGTAGATGACTTGGGAAGAAGTAGAGTTGACTTTTTCTTGACAATGAAGTAATTACAATAACATGAGAACTTTATTAAAGTATCTCATAAGCTCAATGTTCTCCACGTAATTTAGAAAACAAAACTACACGAGGATGTAAATTTAAAGTTATAATAATGTTATGATAGTTTAATCCAATATTGTAAAAAATTATGACATTAAATTCTGCCGAGGAGACAGATCTCACAAATATAGTAAGTTTGTCAACTAAGGCCTTTGCCTTTTAAAGATACTCTAATATAAAATGATCACTCTTTTTTAACTCATGCAATTCTATTTGAATTTGAAGTTGCCTTTTGTGTGAGATTGACTTAAATGCATTTGGTAAGGTTTACCAAATATCACAAAAGGATATTAAACTAATGATATTCATCTTCAGTAAAGAATGAAACTATCTATAAGAGTAACATTTGTTCTTTTTTAAAATAGGAATCATAAGTTGGATTGACTATTTATTGAGGAGGATAGGAAAAAAAGAGAAAATTTGGAGTGCTTAAGAGAAATTTAGATTAATAAACTTGTATAGAATTTAGTAATTTAGAAGAGGAATGAAATAAGTCTTTCATGTGAGATAAATTCTATGATTCAATTTAACTAAAAAGATATGGTATAAGGAGGAAGATAAGATAAGATGAGTTGATATTGTTGACCTAAGTTGTGAATTATTAAAGGTTGTTCTTGTGAAAGAGAAAAAATTTCAAACTTTTAATATCATATAAAAGCAGGATATGATGTGTTATTTTTGTATTAAATGAATGACTTTGTAAAGACTATGACGATAAATTTTAAAAAGAAATATTGTTAAGGATAATTATCATCATAATATCTAAGTTATATAATCATCAAATTGATGATTATGATTATCCTTAATAAATTCAATAAAAATAAGTACAAAGAATAAAATAATACGTTTAATTTGATAAATACGAATAATGAGATAATAAAGAGATTGATATAGTACGACACTTGAGCAATAGAGTTTTTCATCTAAAGGTTTCTTCTCTAATTTGCAAAGGCCAATGGTGAAGTAATTTCAGAGGTTTTGATACTCTACCCTAATGGTAAGGTAATTTCAGAGGTTTTGATACTCTAGCCTAACTATTCCCACTATTACCTAATGTTCTAAGGGATGACTCCATCATTTGGACTCTAGAACCTAGTGGTCAATTCTCTAACCAATCTTGTCATCACATCCTGAATCGAGTCTTATCTAAGATACCTTGGTTTTTACTATTATGGCATAATTCTATCTATCCTAAGACGTCTTTTATCTCTTGGGCTGCGATTAAAAATCGACTCAGGACTAAACCACAATGCCATGGGAATGCTAACTCTACTTGCTTGTTATGTGAAATGGAAATAGAGGATCGGGATCACCTCTTTTTTCTTTGTATCTTCTCGAAATAATATGGAGTAGGATCTTACATTTGTTACCTGGTACTGGTTCTCCATATTCCTAGAAACAAGCTCTCTCCTGGGCTATTAGCAATTCTCAAAAGGCAAAGCTCAATGCAATCCTATGCAAAGGAGCCTTTATTTCTACCATTTATTGTATTTGGCAGGAGAGGAACTCACATTTATTTTTCTAAAAATGAAGTAAGGGCATACCAGTTTGTTGATACGATAATCAACTGGGTTTGGTCTGCTTTAATTGCAAAAGATTTTCACCCCACTTTATCTCTTGATATGAAGCATATTTGGCACCTATAACTTGTTCGGTTTTTGTAATTATTCATAGGTAGTTTCTAATTGCTGTCTTTTTAGTTAAGTATATACTTGAACTCATTGTAAAGTTGGTTTAATTTTATCTATAATTATGCCATATTCATTAAAAAAAAAGAAGAGAATGATATAATCATTACCGTGATTTGTAATGACAATTGTCTTTAACAGTTACGAATGTTAATTTCTAAAAGTTAAAGTCAAAAGCAAAGAAATGAAAGCTTGAATTTTTTGGCATGGTAGATGTCATGTACTATTTGGTTTCTCCTCCTACATCAACGTAAAATAGACCTAAAAATGATGTAACCATGCTCGGTTGCTTATTCTGATAACTTCAATTCAACGTTGGATTTGAGATTATGTGCCGTTTTGTTTGGATATTTTGGACAATAGCAATTTTAGTCACATACATGGTCCATGTTACAAAAGAGGTACATATATATGACACATTTTTTACAACTTATAGCAGATTCAAATTTGCAAAACTTTCATGCGTAGATACAGGATAGCAGTGACCAAATTTTGTCCTAACAATGGTAACACAACAAGGTCATGGGAGGGTGTCTTTGTCGTGTGAAAAGATAGAACGATTAGTGGTGAATGTTTTTTAATTAATGGATAGAATTAAGTCTCCATACGAAAAAAGGCTAGACGAACAATATCCCTAAACATAAAGGAGATACGAATTAAATCTAAATCATCTCCTTGCATACGAAATAACGGAACCAGACCAAACATGAAATGTCAAATTTTCAATCTTGATATTTTTCATTTCTTGGCACTTTGTCTATATTCACCTTAATTACAAAATCACTTCCTACTGTGGGTGACACGACTTGGACTGTTGCCCCTTTTTTTTTTGGTTGCTTTCCAGTCTAAGTTATTACAAAAGAAAATGAAAATATACAATGTATCCTCGGATAATCTGTGTTGTTTTGTTGCCCTCCTTTTCTTTTTTCTTTTTGTTTTTTATTGGTTTTGGCAAGAAACTCTGCTCAACGCTTGGGACTTTTTGCTTTATTTTCTTAAGTTTCCTGGTCGAAGTAGAAGGGAAGAGTACAAATTTGCGTCGTTGGGATTTAGGTTTGTATGCCGCGGAGTCTTCATCTTCTTGTCGAAAAAAGATAGAAACTAATTGGTCAGGTGCTGGTTTCTAAATATAGAAAGTTGATGTTGGCGTGCAGCTGAGAAACTGGACAGTGTACTACTATGACTTGGAGGATAGTCTGATGGGTAAGCCATTCTGGGGAAGGGCAAAAGGGCCATACTGAATCCCGTTGTGAGAACCCACCATAGACCACCTGCAAGATTCCAACAAATTTGCTCCTCTCAGCACATTCATTACTTTCTATACTTAGATTGCTTTAAAATCCCTGGTAAAAACGGAAAAGTATCTAGTCAAGTCGTGTTCTTTTTACCAACCTGTACTTGGTGGTCAGGTGATGCAGAAGGACCAACATTTCCAACTTGGCTAATTCATTCCCAGGACAGGAGTGGAGCCCATTGCCAAACCAAAACAACGGTAGAGAGTGGCTCGAGAGAGAGGGAAAAGGTGAAAGCAACAGGCGAGATTGACAAAAG
>JANSVA010000001.1:20076509-20107224 GCA_025504915.1 Erythroxylum reticulatum
TGCGGGACCTACATAAATGAATGGCTTGGATCCAATGGGACAGAGTTGGTACACAAATTTGGGGACAGAGGATCTGGCCCCGTGCTTTAAGTTCCACTACATGCGCTTAGGAGATTGCCAAATCTTTTTATAAATTTGGTGAAATATTTTACATAATGAACCAATAAAGTAAAACATTTATTAATTGATGCAAAATATTGGGAGCAGAAACCAATAATGAAAATTCAAGGAAAGCGGCATTACTAAAAAATTGTTCATATGTAAACTTTTTCTTCACTAATTCCAAATAAAACGCATGGTTTGGATTATAGTTGGAATGGAAGGTTAAACGTAAGAGCTTAATCAATTTCCATAATCCTTCAATGTCGACTAGATCATTCAACTTACGTTCCATCGAGGACTATTATTATGTACACCTAGTTTTGTCAAAGTATTATTATAGAATTAAACTTCTTTTTTCCTTTTAAATATTTATTGGATAAATTTGTAACTAGGTCATTTTGGTGTGTTGTGGCGATGAAGATTCATCTAACATTGGAAGATTTCTTAACCTACTGTTGATAAGTACATGTTGGATTTGAAATACATGGCAGTCAAGCTCAAGACCTTAATTGTTTCCCAGTCCATATGAAGACATGTGGCTACTACGTTTGTGGTCTGGAGATGAGACATGGGACCTTCTATTAAATGTTCTCTCCAAGACCACGTACCTCGGTGCTGTTTTGTTCAATGTAAATGATAGGAAAACTTCATCAATTTGAAAATACAAAAGCTCTCACGTAACATCCGTTTTTCTTCTTTGAATTTTTGGATGTACAAGCATTCTTAATGCAAACATAAACATGGATTTTGCATGAACAATATAAACAAACCAAAGGTTTTCAACTCCATCATAATGTTCACATCTGATTATTGTGTTCAGCGGCAGCTTAGTTATTGGGTAAGAATGCCTTGTGGTCCCAAAATCCCAAATTCTGAGACCAATAATCGGGTGCTTCGTAGTAGAAATTAACACAAAGCGGTTTTAATTAAATATTTACTGCAAACCAATAATTTTATTTTTGATTTTTAGTTTAAAGATTGAATAATTCAAATATGACTTGCATTAATTTAAAGTTCCGTATTAGCATGACCACCAATGAAGCGACAATCTCACTTGGAACTCATAATAAAACCGTAGAGATTGAATAAACAATATCATTTTTGTAATTATGTTATGTATTTTAAAAGTATTAAAGCTTGAATAAATAAGAGAATTTTAATTATTATCTTTTGGAAACTTTTTTGAATAAATTTCTTAAAATATGTGAATTTCCGTACTTAATATATATAATTAGTTAAGGACGTGGTGACTCAAAATAAGGTCACAAATTTGATTCAATTGAATAATAATGATGGTTGCACCCCCTTCAACGGAGCATAAGGCCTGGGGGGGGAGTCCTTAGAAAATCCCTTTCACGACTATTTTTCTTTGACCTACGCACCTACACATGGACTCCAACGCCTGCACGAGGCATATTGTGTCCTCAGCAACCCCTTAACTTCATGCCGGTCATATTAACTTACTCCCTAACCCAGGATTGACAATATCCCTTTAATTTTCAGCATATGCTATATAATAACGTATACGACCAAATGTTGTTAATAGCTAATTCTGATCTTTGTTTATCATTGTTTCTTCTACCTATTTCATGGGGCATGCAGATTACATAACATTTAGACGTGTGGCTCTTGGTGATAGGCAGGGTTTAGACGCGTTGCACTTGATGATAGGAAGGGTAATGTTGTGTCTTAATAAATTCATGCCAATTTCAAAGAGTTGGAATTCCTTGGGGTTCGAGAATCCTGAATTTGATAATTATATGATTATAATCGGATGAGATTTAGATGATTATTGTGCAGAGAGCTGAATGTGTTTCAAAATTTGACAATGTGGAGTCAATACTCAATAGTATGGTTGATCTGATGGCATCAACCACGCTTGTTTATATCTACAGGCTGTCACCTAAACTTACTCTTCTGATTAATTTTATCAACTATGACCTTAATTACGTAATGAATTGAAATTTTGTTAGGCCACAGTTTCGTACTTTCAAGAAGTTATTATCCATCTTCCGTGAACTCACAAAAATCCGCCACCCTACTCTCACGATGATATTATTCCTCTGTGGCACTATCGACTCTAATCTGTTGCAGCATGCCAAGCTTGTGCATGTATCATGCTCAAATGCAATCAGCGAAATGAAATGGTTGTGGCAATTAACTTGCTTTAGTAACTACTAATGATTAAAAAAGCAAATCAATTCTTCTGATTTAATCATAAAAATTTAAGTCGATTAATTTTCAGTTTATTTTAATTTAATAATAATTGTTATTAAAAACTAAATAATTTAATAATTAGTCAGCCATTTTTATCAATTAACCAATTTTATAAATAAAAATAAATTAGCTATTTTTAATTTAACAATCTCATTTTTAATTAACTTTTAATTTCTTTAATAAAATTTCTTTAATTATATTCAATTTTTACTATATCTTAATTTTATAACGATTTAATTTTAAAATTTTCAACTACTTATTTATCCTATTTAATTTTTGATTCGAGTTTTAAAATATTGATTTATACACAAGGATGAAATATATTTCATTAACTTGCATAGGAATATAGATATTGCAATGCATAAATAGAAACTTCCGCAGTTTCTGGATGCTTTCTATGATATTCCTTCTCTAGGCATCCTACTTTAGGCAAGTTGGGGCAACCAAGTTTAGGAGGGTATGGGCTGTTTTCTTCTCTATTTTCTCGTTCTGTCAGACTTTAGCAAAACGAGGCTGTTCTCCACTTAAGCATGACGATTGATGGTTCACTTTATATTCATACAAATGCAGTGTAAGAAGCCAAATCAATTAATTACGTAGAGATATAACCGGCCAACCTTTTAAGTAATCAAAATAGATATAATATTGGCGTCATGATCTGGTTTAGAACGAAAATGGTGTCCAAATACAAAAACTGGGAAGAGATAGAGAGAGTTGAAAGGCAAAATTGGTTGGTGTAATTCATCAGTGAGCAATAATGGAGGAAAGCTACAGTGATGGTCACACACAGTCATGAAGGCTCGCTATGTCAGGGAATGCCTTTATGCCTACAAACATATGCACATGTATCCATACTCAGCATATCTATTTGTAATGGATTGAAAAAATAAAAATATAAACAACAATCCCTCCTTCCTTTACTTGCCAAGCAAAATTATCAATGATCTATATTTATATATAGGGATTGTTGTATATGATATATATTTATACTTGTACAATTTGGAAACAATGATTAAAATATAAAATTGTGGTAAAAAGGATTTAACTATTTCATTTTCTGCTCTCCAATTTCTTTAGTATTTGTTTGGATTGTTTTTGCATTGAATGACTTATTTTTGTAATTTACGTTATTACAAAATATAAGCTTTAAGAAATAAAATTTATGGTACTTGGATGCAAATTAAGAATCATCTCAGAAGAAATATTTATTAATTTATTTATAGTGATGTTTTAATTTTTTGTTTAAATCATTCTTAATTTTTACTTAAAAGTTTTAGGATTAAATTTTTTTGGCTTCTTAATCTTCATATATCTATTTATCAATTACATCAATAGTAACACAAATCTTAGATTTAATTCCAATATATTTTATGGAATTTATCAATATAATTATCAAAAAATTGAACTACTACCACTAATTCAAACTTGTTTCTATGTATGTAACTCTACCTATAATAGTTTTTTCAGACTAAATAAACATTGTTAGTATTTCTTTTTCCTTTATTCTTTTGTCAATTCTTATAATTTACAAATGCATGTATTTTTCCTTCGATGATATTAATCAAAATTAAATAATTAAAAGGTTTCCAGATCATTTTTAAATTGCCCACGAGACAAATGGGGAAGAAATTGACTATTGTATATGACTTCGACATTTTTCAACTATTTAACTTCATTACTTGGATTTTTCACCAAGTTTTGCAATGTGGAACTTGTTTGAAAACATATAGATGACAGGGGAAAGTACAATTTGTTATTTTACAAATGGAAACATCCTCCTTGCTGAGTTCTCTTATGTGGGTATCAGAACATGTGAATGTTAGATGATTGTTAGAAATAATCACCATTATGTATCCTATTTAGTTATTCCCTACTAAGCTATATGCTTAGCATGATGGTTTTATCTCTATGTAGGTTCTGATAAGAAGACTTAAGGCTAGGACAATCGCAGTAGCTAATGAAGGATTTGATGTGATTTTGGAAAATTTTATGTTTAAGTTTTAAGTTGTATTTCAATGTGTTGAGACATTATTGTATTTTGTATAAATGCTTTGTAATAACTTATAAATGGTTTGTGATAACTATAATACATGATAGATTTGTATGTAAGGCATGTATATGATGAGTACAATATGTACATGATGTTCGATATATAACTCAACAAAGTATGAATGTGAAGTATGTTATCTTATTTTCAATGAATTTCTAGAATATCTTAGTATGTTTTATAATTGTTTTGTATGGCATCTGTATATCCTCTCAGGTGGTTTTTAGGTGTTATAGACTTAGAGGAGGAAATTTATATGACTCAGCCTAAAGGTTTTAAAGTTGTTGGAAAAGTTTACAAGGTTGAAAAATCATTGTACGGATTGAAGCAATCTCCAAGGTAGTTGTACAAATGATTTGACAAGTTTATAATGGGGCCAAAGTACACAATAAGCAAATACGAACATTTTGTTTATTTTCATAAGCTATAAGATGGATCATACATCTATCTTCTCTTGCATGTTGATGATATGCTGATAGTTTCAATGAATCTAAGAGAAGATGAGAGATTGAATATTCAGTTGAATTAGGCGTTTGAAATGAAGGATCGAGGTGAAGATAAGAAAATTCTCAACATTGAGATAAGTAGAGACAGAAAGTTAGGGAGACTGTGTTTGACCCAAAAGCAATATTTGAAAAAGGTACTACAACACTTTGACATGAATGAAAAGTTAAAACCTGATAGTACTCAGCTTGCTCCTCATATAAAGCTTAGTACATCCTTATCTCCAAAGAAAGATGCAGAACGAGAGTACATGACTAAAATATTGTATGCAAATGTTGTTGGTAGCTTGATGTATGTGATGGTATGTACAAGGCCTAAGATTTCATAAGTAGTAGGAATCGTGAGCAGGTATATACATGATCCAGGCAAGGAGCAATAACAAGTTGTGAAATGGATTATGCGGTACATTATGAACACCGTAGATATTAGATTAATGTTTGAGTGAGATGAGAAAGGTGGTCATTGCTTAGTTGGATATTGTGATTTCGACTATACTTGTGATCTAGATAAAAATCAATCAACTACTGGCTATGTATTTATTCTTGCAAAGGTCCCAGTCAGTTAGAGGTTTACCTTATAGTAAACAGTTGCTTTGTCAACTACAAGGGCTGAGTATATGGTAGCTATAGGGGCTGTGAAGGAGGTAATTTGGTTTCAAGGATTGATTGATAACTTCGGAATTGGAGAGAAGCATGTCAAAGTACATTGTGAGAGTCAGAGTTGTTGGACCCTGTTTTCGGAGCCCAACTCTTGTGGAATATCATAAGACTTAAGCATGCATATTGTCTTGTAGGGTTGTTTCAATGAACCCTCCTTAACTAACATCGGTTCATCTTCATTCTTTGATACCATGAGTGTTGGGCCCCAATTTCAAACTATTCTTATACTGAAGTAGTATTCTACTGCTCATTAAGTGTTCGGAGTCCGCCCTCACGAGTCACGGGCCCGACGTCCAAATTGACATCCTGATGCGCATCCCACAAAGGTGACGTGCCCACACCAGTTAAACATAAAAAATAAACTCATTTATCTTATTTCAGAACAGATTTTGGAAAATCTCAAATGGGAATTTCAACTTGACTTCTTCTAGAAAAATGTTCCCATTATCTTAAGTTTCTAATGACACCTAAATCATGCGATTTGGTTCAAAAATCTGAAGTTTATACCTCAAACATTTTCAGACTATTATTGTACTGAAACAATACACTATACTCAACTTCCCTACCAAAATTGAAAGTCTTAGAGACTGAATTAAAATTCGAGTTCTTCAGATATAGCTCTATGTCTCTAGTTTATTGAGGAATAAAAATAATCTCATTTGAAGCTCTACAGGTCAAGATATTATCAATATACCGAAGTATGTTTCGTTTCAATTCATGCTCTTTAAACTGATACCCTTACTTTGATTCAATCAATGTTTTTCAAATAAATACCAAAAGCTATAAAGTTTTATGGAGGGATAGAGAAATGTGTTAGGAATCCAATGCTTTAAAAATAAGGTTATTTGGAGTTCGGAAGACAAAGTTATGGTCAATAGAGTAGAAGATGTTCAGGTTTGGGGGGGAGGGAAGGGGCAGGAGATCGGCGGGTCGCGGCACGATCGCGACTTTCGCACAAGTCCGCAGAATCGTGCTTTTCTTCTTCCGATTTATATTGGTGAAAGGGTATAACTTTCATTATAAATATTGGATTAAGGTCATTGAAAGACCATTTTGAAGAGGACTTCTAGACCTACAACTTCTATAAATACTTCAAAAAGACAATTTACTTCCAAAAGGGTAAAATTTCAAATCAATGCAGTTATCCCGAATATCCATCCCATGCAACATCACAAATTTATAATGATCATATCTCTCAACTCCAATGTTAAAAAATTTCATACAATATATCATTGGCAAGCTAGGAAAATAATCTACAACTTCCAAGAAGACAACTTTATCTAATTTAACCTAGATCAATCTAGATTTTCCTCTAAAGTCAGAACCCAATTTGACCCTTATGAAAAACTTGAAATTTGCAATGTACAATTTGGGAAGTCATGAGTATAACCATTCAACTACCAACTTTACTTCATTAAACTCCATAATCTCTACTCATTTGACTCATCCCTTACAACTAATTCTCATCATTCACAAAAATCCTATCTTTCCTTTTTCCATAATATCTCACTTATATGTATATATATATATATATTAACAATTCATGTTAAAAAATCATCATTTCAAGTTGATAACTTCTTCAAATCTACCCAATTCTAGCCCAACATCATCCATGCACAATTCATATTTCATTAACAACAAAATAGGAGTTTACAAAACTTTAATGGCATTCCAAGCCATATTACACTCTCGGTATCAAAAATCCAAATTACAAAAGGTACCAAACCCAATAATTCTCGAAATGCATCTAAAGTCTTACTTTTACAAAATCTAACTAATTTACAAAAACATTGCAAAAGTATAATGATGCCTCAAATCTTAGTTACTCAATCTCATTCTCTTCACCTGAAGATGGGACAAAAAGGGGGTGAGCTTAAAAGCTCGTAGGTAACAGTTTATAACGGAAAAATAAACAAAACCTTTGAAAACATTCACTTGCCATAGAAAATTCTCATTGAGTTCATAAAACACATGTTTCTTAAATTCTCATCATGTAGTCAAATTCTCAAACCACAAAACATGAATGCATTAAACTTGTTCACATATGATAAGCACATAAGCACATCAGAACGGTTTGGGTGGATCTGAAACAAAACATACTACACATTTTTCACAAGGGTCCTAGGTAGCCGTGAACAGAACGTACTAATGCAATCTCACATACTAGTTTTACGTAGCCGTGAACTTATGGGAGTCCATGAAGGAGTTTCAGGCCACTAGCGGGTAGGCGGGAGAAGCCTTTTTGTCAAAGTATACTTGACATACTTAGGGGATTACCACAAACCCATATAATTATGCATTTTACATCTTGTAAGCATATTGCTTAAAATGATACTTTTTCGAAACTTGATTTTTCATAAACATGAGATATTTCAAAAACAAGATTTCATAAACATGTTATCTTTTTTTTTAAATCACTTTCAAAGTCTTTTCATAAATTGTCACACAATTCATATAATAACATATTGCAATTTCTCAAATTATTCAAAAGAAATAAATGCAACACTTAGAATGCAATTAAAATCATTAAACTTCTTTGATTCAAAGAAAACATTTGTGACTTATTTACTCTATTATAAACATGTACCCACCTTGAAATCCTTGCTCATAAACTTGCTCAAAGAGATCTCTCCCCTTGCTCCTCTTGCCTTCCTTGATTTCCTTTAATAGTAACCAAAAATTCCATTAAATAGGAATTTCAATTGAGAACCCATAAGACACATTCACCAAAATGATCCTAGAATTCTTAAACTCGTACATTTCTTAAGCTTTATGAATCAAAACCCTTTCAAAATTCAAAAGATTACAATCAAACTTACCTTGAATCCTCACCAAATAGTGAGATTGTTGGCTCTAATGGAAGCTCTAATCCTCTTCTTCCTTTTTCCCTTCTTGAATAACTTCAAAATTACTGTTTAAGAGTAAGAAAAATCAAAACCTAGCTTAACTTTCTTTCTTTCCTTTCTTTTCTCTCCAACAACACTCTGTCCCTCTTCTCTCTTCTAATTTTCGTTTTTTGGCTTCTTCACATGCAAGTCCATCTTTCATCTTCTTCTTTTTACCCTTAATGAGTCCAAAAAGTCCATTTTACCCTTCCTTATAAGCTTAGGTTCTTTTAACCTTAAGTGGTCTTCCAAAAATGCCCTTCATGCAATCTTACTACCTTAATACTTTAATTCAATTAACTAATGTCATATAATCTTGCTAACATTTACATAATAATAACTTCCCAAAATTAAATCCATCAAAACCTCAAAATTATTTAACTCATGCTTATTCATCAAGAAAAAAATTCGAGGGTCAACAAGAGTGCTATTCATTTAGTAAAGAACCAAGTTTATCATGCAAGGACAAAGCACGTCAATGTTTACTTTTATTTTGTACGAGAGGTTATGAAAGACAATGGAATAATACTCTAAAAAATCCTGACCTCTAAAAATCCTGCAGACATGATGACAAAAGTGGTGGCTGCAGTCAAGTTCAAACATTGTTTGGACTTTATTAACAATTTGAAAATTTGATAGCAATTGGAGATACTACTGAAGATAGTTTCATTTCCAAAAGGATTTTGAGAAAAAAGATTGAGAAATATGTCAAGGTGAAGAATTGTTGACTTATGTCATATTTTGATATCCCATATTGGAAAATTGTGAAGATGAGAGAGTCTCCTTAAGTTTTAAAAGGAGGGTTTCTTCATATTGTTAATTGTCCTAACTTCTTCTCCATTTGTAATTCTTCTCTTTACAATAGTGAAAAATCAATTTAATAGTGCCCGAGAAAGTAGACATAATTGACTAAACCTCGTTAAATTATGGTTTTCTTTATTTGTCTATTTAATAGTTATTGTCAAGTATAGTTGTAGTAAATTATTGTGTTATTAAATTACATGTCTAGAAAAATTCTATTTAAAAGGCTGAGTTTTAGGTAGAACCATTTGTGACCCTCCAGTATTTCTTTAGAATTTAACTGATGTGATTTTTCAGTACAATCGTTCACACCTTATTTACCTAGGCAATAGTGCTCAAGGTGAATTTGTTATTATTAGTAGAAATTAACCCAAGTTTGTACAACAATGTCAAGACACGAATTAAGTGGACAAAGACTCCAAATGGTAGTATATGCCGACATGAACACGATGCTCCTATCTCTCCCAGAGATCTTGTGCCTAATAATTTCTGTTGAATATGAAGATTTTACGAACTATAATGTACATCTCAGAATGAGGCCATGTTCCTTTTTATACTATCTCTTCAAAATATAAATATTCTCCAAATGTTTTGTTTCACCAATTTCTCAATGCTTCACTATTCCATATTAATTATTTGTTTCGGAAGCTTCTCAATTTTCAATATTCCATACTAGTATATCTGTTCTCTAATGAAGCATAATTTTTTATCCGCACTTAAACACTCTTAATTGAACTATTTTGGGAAAAGTAGAGATAACAGGATATAATTTTGACATCTTAGTTAAATTTAGAACTTTCTATACAATGACTAGTTCAATCGAAGGTGATAATATTGACAATCAGAAAATCTACACATGAAAAATCAGTTTACTACAAACCAAAAGTTCGTGTATGTTAACATCTAACTCTATTGAATTTGGAAACCATACATATGGAAAAGAATATAAATAAAAAAAAGGTAAAAGCGTGAAGAGTCTGACTCTGACATGGAAATGTATACATATTTAATGGGTTGGCAGGAATGGTGGAGCTCTCAAGTGCACATGCCTTATACAACAAGGTGGTACAAAGCTTCTTCAGCGATCGACGCGTAAGATATGCAGGGAAGATTTATTCGATGTCTCAAATCAATCACTTTCTATCTATTAAGGATACATATAGCTGTAAATAGCTCGTTTAAAAAACAATTATATATCAAATAAAAGAAGTCGTGATCTTTGCCTATCTATTTTTCATGACTGAGTACCTTTAGTTCATTGCTGATGTACTAGATCATATGTTTCACATTTTTAAGCTATAAAATCAAGCAGCGTATAATATTCCATTCTTTTTCCAGCAAAAAATTGCAACGCAGCAGTGGGGAGGAGTAGAAGGAGATCGTTTAACTTATTTGTTCTAATCTCCGTATCATTTTCTTTTCTTTTCATAAAAAAGGTGATTCATTGTTGGTAATCATAAATGCAATGGTTGGAGAACACTTGTCAAGACTTTCAGAGTTGACTTTTCCAAGGCTTTGGGTAGCTTGTATTGCAGCTTCCTGCTGTGCAATTTGGAATGGTTTGGTTTCCTTATGAAATTCTTTCATTACAATAAAGTTTGTATCTCCACATGCTATTACAGAGTGCTCATTAATAGTGTCCCAAGTAGTAGGTTAAATTGCTCTAATAGGATAAGACAAGGTGACCCAATGTCTCATTATCTGTTTTGCAATTTCAATAGATTCTCAACAAAATCATTATGCAAAAATATCTCTAATAACCCTAATTTCATATTTCACTACAAATGCGAGGACTTTCAACTCACTTATCTTAGTTTTATAGATGATCTTATGCTATTTTGTAGAGCACATCACATTTCCATATCTATTTTATATGAATCTCTTCAGAAATTCTTCAAAATATCTGGACTTAGTGTCAACTTACTAAAAAGTAAGATTTATTTCTCCTATGATGTTAAAAATGCTGAAAGGTAAAGTAATATATGTGGTATGAATGTTGGTAGCTTGCATTTTTAGTATCATGGACTCCCTATTTTATCAAAGAATCTTAAGTTCATTGACTGCCTCCTTTCATTGGACAAATTTCAAAAGAAAAATTAATGCCTGGCATAAAAGAGCTCTCTCTCAAACTGGCAGGATTCAACTCATTGTAATTGTTTTGACAAATCTTCACACCCATTAGAGCTCACATCTTTTCCATCCAAAGAAGATTGATAAGGAGATGGAGAAATGCTTAAGGAACTTTCTATGGAATGATAAATATAACAATCCTAAGGGCTCTAAAGTTAAATCGGATGAGATATGCTGAAAAAGCATAAAGGGAGCCTAGGACTTGTCTCAACTAACTTGATACAAACAATACTAATGGCAAAGAGGATATGGAAATTCTTCAATAATAAGGAAGCACTTTGGTGCAAGTGGATTGCGAATTTTACTTGAAAGAACGCAACTTTTAGCATTTAAAGGAAAAGAAGGAGCATTCTTGGCCTTTTTTCCTTATGCTAAGGAAAAGACATACCATTCACTCTCTTTTTAAAATACACATTGGAAATGGAGAGGACACCTAGTTATGATTTGATCATTGGTCCTCTTTTAGTCCTCTATTTACAAGAGGTGAAATCTCATCCCTTGTAGCTAGAATTCAAGCTCATGTCAGAGTCTCCAAAATTATTGACTAGATTTCATGGCTAGCCATTGAAAGAGGTATGGACATATTGCATCCTTATCTTCCAACCTATTTACCTAATCACCTTTTGGAGGACAAAAGTGTCTAGAATTGCATAAGTACTGGGTATTCTCCAATTCCTCATGTTTAGAAGCTATTAGACCTCATCTTTCTTATGTTCCTTGGTATAACATTATTTAGAAAGGATCATTGATGCCTAAAGCTTTCTTTAACACATTGTTAGTTGCCACGGGTAGATTGAAAACAAAAGACAGGCCCAAAATTTTTCAATTGATCAGGTTTGTAGCCTTTTTAATTTGATTCCTAAAACTAGCTTTCATATATTCTTTTAATGTAGCAACTCCTACTCCATTTTTGGCTAGAATGCTTCAGTACTTGAACTTAGATTGTCCCTACCATGATTGGGATGAAATCCTAGCTTGGGCTAATAATTAATACAAAAGGATGGGGAAAGATCATATATGCTTAGGTCTTTATCTCAATTGCACTGTATACTCCATTTGAACAGAAAGGAAATCAAGGATTTTTAGGAATTCTAATTATGACAAATATGTTCTTGCTCATAAAGTGAGCTGTTGGATAAGAGACATTATAGTGGCTCATATCCTCACTTAAAAATTGAGCTCTTCTCTCAGAAGAAGATGGAACTTAGATTGATTAATTGTTGTCTTCAAGTAGGCTGATTTCTTAGCTTATAAAGCTAATTTTGTTATATCCTTAGTACCTTTTCGTCTCTTTAACGGCTCTATATGGGAATCAACTTCTGGCTGTCCTTTAAGATTTGTGAATACAATTATTTCTTCTTTTTTTAATAAAAAGACATGATATAAGGTCAATAATTAATTTAAGACTTGATGAACAAGATAATGACATGGATTTTGAAAGTGTGAATGGTAGGATATAATTTTGATTTGGAATATGATAAGTAAATGAACAAGATAATGGCATGGATTTTGAAAGTGTGAATGGTAGGATATAATTTTGATTTGGAATATGATAAGTAAATGAGTGCATATAAGAATTATAAATAGATCAGGATACAATTTAAGAGTATGATAAGTAAATGAGTGCATATAAGAATTATTGATATATCAGGATACAATTTAAGAGTATGATAAGTAAATGAGTGCATATAAGAATTATTGATATATCAGGATACAATTTTAGAGTCTTTGACTCTGCACAAAAGGAAGGGGAATTAGTGGCTTTAAAAATAGGAAAAGAGGATTAGGATAGTCCTTTTATAAGAGTCGAGATTAGAAAGTATTTACTTTCAAATTTAACCATGCACCAATAGGAGCATAATTAGGAGATATTGATTCTACTTGGTTTTAATAAAAGGATAAACCTTTTAATTAAAAAAACATGATATATATCTAGCCATTTAAGAGATCACAATGATTTTGTGATTTTCCTAGATAGACACATCTATTACTCCTAAAAGCGAATTGATGATGATTATAGGGTCTTAATAAAAGAAAGATAATATAACCAAAATTGTGTGGTTCAAGAAGGTTTGTCTCCTTACATAATAAAAGTTAAGTGGAAGGACATTTTAAGCTTGGGCGTGGGAAGGCAATTGAATTAAAGGCATATGTGACATAATGCCAATATTTAGAAAATATATGTGCATACGTTAAAAGAGTAAAATCTATATCTACAAGATGTCATATTTACGTTCAGAAACACCATTTTTATTTATGTATATAGATGGGCTAAAGACAAGTAGTACCTTTAGTTTCAAAAAATTTGTGAATTTTTTGGAACTCACTAACCTAATATAAATGAAATACATTGATTTGAACATTAAATTGATGTTAAAAATATATTGAAAATTTAGATAAATAGATGGTTGAGTTGTCGAAGCCTCCAAAATAACACTAATTCTCTAAACTTTTGTAGTAGTTGTGGAACCAGGTCGAATCCTTAGAGAACTGAACACTAGCTTCTTAATTTCAAGTAATAAAATTGAATGCGGGGTTTTTTGATTACGAAATTGATTAACTGAAGTTAATAGGAAAACAAATTAAATTAACTGAATTTAAATGTGAGAAAGTCAAGATTACCAAAATCTAATTCAAGAAAAAGATCTCATATAATTGTAACAATGATCATTGGTTTAAAAAGAATATTTTCACAATTCAAGCAGATGGTTCGAAACATATTAGGATAGCTGTAATAAGTCTTAAAATTTTCTAAATTAATTAGTTCAAACCCAGCATTTAAACTAAAACTTATCATCTATTGACTGGGTGTGATAACATTCCATATTAAATAAATAATAGTAATAAGCTCCGTGAAAAGACTAAACCTTAAATTAAATAATCGAGATAACTGCAACTATTCAATTTAGTTTTCTTGCTTATCATAAGCTAACTATGAAAATTCATAAATAACCTATTTGCTACTTGTACCAATCCTTCATGGCAATTACAAATCACTAAATTCTTAGATAGCGATAGAATAATTAATATTAAATTAAATTACTAGATTAATCGAATATCAATCATTCATAAAATATTAGAACTCAAAATAAAAAATACTTGAATCTGAGTATTAAATCCCCTTGAATCAAAAAGAAGAGTTTAGCCACACATGACTTTATCTCCAATAACAAAAATAGAAGAAAGTCTAAGAATTGCTAAAAATGTAAAAAGGAGAGAACCTTTTTTATTGTGAGAAATGCCCCTTTTATAGGTTTCTAATCTAATTCTAATCTGACTCAAACTTATAAAGATGTCTATCTAAAACGAATTCAAAATCAAATTCCTTAATGATAAAGATAAGGCAAAGTCTTCCAGTCAAACTCCAACTCTTTAAGTGATCAACCTTATTTACTGCAACAATCCTTTCACTTTATCCAAAATTTATCATTATCATCAATAGAGTCCCAATTTGATGCAATTTCTACTTTTCATCTCCTAAAATAAAACAAACATTAATTATCATATTTAAGCACAAAAATAAATTCAAAACAAACGATATAATATCAAATAATTAGTCAAGATAAGATCTTATCAAATTCTCCCACACTTGACTCATGCTTGTCCTCAAGCATACATCAACTTAATACATTAATCATCTTCACAACAACCTCTCATCTTGTTTTATGTCATCCAAAAATATCAAAAAGCTAATTCACATTTAGAGGTTAAGATAAAATAACAATTGAGAGAATAAGCATTCATAAGGACTTGACACCGTCTTAAGGATTTCACTCTATACACTCAAAGTGTTTAGGGTTCATTAAGCTCTCAAATCAAAACATAGAGAGTTATTTCCATAAGCTTGCTCAATAATCACATCTTCACCACTAAACAAAATGAACCTAATGTATAAATAAAAGGGACTTAATAAGGATTGTAACGTGGCTTAGGTAAGGTATGACAAAAGGAACTTTTTAGCTAAATAAATTGACGGGAATCATACAAACTTATCCACACAAGTATCAACTTAAATCAAAATTCAAGTAACATTCTTTCAATCATTTTTTCTTTTTTTTTTCTTTTCTTTTCTTTCTGTCTTTTTTTGTCTCTATTTTTTAAACAAAAGTATCAAAGAGGAGATTTATTTTTTTTTGTTTTTTTGTTCTTCTACTCCATTCTATTAAAAATCAAAACAATGCAACTTGAATCATCTACTTAACTTTTCATGAAAATAGTCAAAATCCTATGCAAATAAGCTCGATACAATTCATTTAATTTAAGAGTTCAAAATTATTAAGGATATCAACAAAAAGTGGTAAATTCGGCTTATAACAAGGTTATTATGTAAGAAAGAAAGGTTAAGGCTCAAATTGGTTTTCTAAGTAAAAAAAGTGAGGTAGGTGTGTTTAGGTCAAAAAAATGGTTATCCTAAATGCCCTCATCATCTTTGTACACCAATTCATCAAAAATGTGGTTTCAACACATATTCAAAAGCAAGTTCTAGCATAGACAAGCTATGTTTGATGACACACAACAAAAAGATATATGAGCACATATGTGATAATGCTCTTACGCTCAAAGCTCATGTAGGTGTCAAAATTTGCATCGATTCTTTTACACTTTTTATTCAACAAAATCAATGAGATATGTGAAAAAATTTAATGAAAACCATAATCATGCATGTCTCTCTCATACGTTAGATCTTAAACCGAAAATGCATCCTAACTTAAGAATTATTCATGAACAACAATCAGAAAATTATGAAGCTATCATAAGGAATAATTAATATATGAATCAACATATCATGAGTCCAAGTACAAATCACAAAGTTTATCAAAATGAAAACACTTGCTCCCCTACACCTAAATTATACATTATCCCTAACGTATGCATAAGATACTCACATTCAATAAAGTTAATCAAAGAAAATAAATAATTGAGGACTTCCCCGAATGGTGAGCATCTGAATATTATCTATGCACGCTTCTTTGTAGTACTGGTTTCCTAGCCTACAATAGATTTAGCTTTCATCGATGAGTTGCCTTTGGTAGCGCTCTTGATAGTAGCCTTAGAATACCCCTATTACACTAAACAAGATAAACAAAAACTACTTAACAAATATTAAGAACAACTTAATAATAATTGAAATTAAACTAAAAGAAAGATTAACTAAAAGTACGTAATAAGGGGGTGCTTGGTTAAGGGGTATGAGAATAAATCAATGGAAAAGAAATGAATGGTAATAGTTGGTTATTTATTATGGTTGAATGGATAGTTTTTACATACCCCAATTTTAGGTAATAGTCCATATCCTACATTTGTGGAAGAAATGGTTTTGATTCCTGTAAATACTAATATTTTTTAAATTTTAATTAAATATAATTAAACTATAATTAATTAAAATGTAATTAATTAAAACATAAAATATAATTAATTAAAGTTTAATTAACTAAAATGTAATTAATTACAATATAATTAATTAAAATGTAATTATTCAAAATATAATTAACTAAAATATAATTAATTAATTAAAATATAAATAAATAAATAAACTATACTTAATTAAAATGTAATTAATTAAAATATAATTAATTTTTTAATTACAATGTTATTAATTAAACTATAACTTATTTATTAATTAAAATATAACAAATTTTTATTTCTTAATATTTTTAACAAACCAACCACTATTAATGGTAATGTTAATCATTTCTTCCACTTAACTAACCATCATAATTATAATGATTATATCCATTCTCATTCCTCACTATATTCATTCTAATTCCTATTACTATTCTCCTATTTGAACTAACCACCTCTTAAAAATGAAAAAAAAAATAATTAAAAACAGTAAAAATAAAATTTGATGTCGCTAACTCCCTCAACATTCTCGGGTTGAAATTTGCCATCTTTTTTTCCTCTTCTTAAAAATTAGAGTCTTTACCTATTGTTAGATCTACTTCAACTTTCACGTCTTAAGGTTAATGATTGCTTCTTTGTTTAGTCTTTTTTCTCAACCGATGCGTTATCTTCTCAATTTCTGAATTATATTGCAATTTACCTATTTGAGAAGCACGAGTCATACAAGACAAGAGATCAACAATAACTGTAAAAATAACAACGCAAATAAACTAAGAAACTTGAAATAGTTCCTCAGTAATAGCCCCAAATTTTGGTCGGGTTATCGAAG
This sequence comes from Erythroxylum reticulatum, assembly GCA_025504915.1. Taxonomy (NCBI): domain Eukaryota; kingdom Viridiplantae; phylum Streptophyta; class Magnoliopsida; order Malpighiales; family Erythroxylaceae; genus Erythroxylum; species Erythroxylum reticulatum. Next base: position 20,094,027 of record JANSVA010000001.1, read on the forward strand.
CTCCCAAAATAATACTGATTTTCCAAACTTTTGTAGTAGTCATGGAATCAAGTCAAATTCCTAGAGAATTGAACACTAGCTTCTTAATTTCAAGTAATAAAATTGATTGGGGGGTTTAATTAAGAAATTGATTAACTAAAATTAATACGAAAATAAATTAAATTAACTGAATTTAAATATGAGAAAGTCAAAATTACCAAATTTCGATTCAAGGGAAAGATCTCATCTAATTGTAACATTGATCATAAGTTCAAAAAAAATCACGATTTATGCAGTTGGTCCGAAACACATTAGGATAGCCATAATAAATCTCAATTTTTCATAAATTAATTGGTTCAAATCTAACATTCAAACTAAAACTTATCATATATTGATTGAGTGTGATAGCATTCCATATCAAATAAATAATGGCAATAAGCTCCGTGAAAAAGATTAAACTCTAAATTAAATAATCGAGATAGCTGCAACAATTTAATTTAGTTTTCTTGTTTATCATAAGTTAAATATGGAAATTCAAATAACCAATTTGCTACTTATACCAATCCTTCATGACAATTATGGATAATTGAATTCCTAGATAGCGATAGAATAATCAATATTAAATTAAATTGTCAGATTAATTGAATATCAATCATTCATGAAATATAATAACTCAAAGCAATAAATACTTGGATTAAAATGTGAATAAAAGTTTGAAACACAGAACCTCACAAAGTTATAATCAAAGTATTAAATCCTCTTGAATCAGAAAGATGAGTTTAGCCACACATGACTTTCGCTTCAATAACAAACATAGAAGAAAAACTAGTAATTGCTAAAAACGTCAAAAAGAGAGAACTTTTTCTGTTATAAGAAATGCCCTTTTATGGGGTCTTCTAATATAATTCTAACTTATAAAAATGTTTCTCTTAAAACGACTTCAAAGTCAAACTCCTTCATGATAAGGATAAGGTGAAGCCTTCCATTCAAACTTCAACTCTTCAAGTGATCAGTCTTATTCACTGTAACAATTTCTTCATTTTATCCAAATTTTGTCATTATCACCAATAGAGTCCCAATTTGATATAATCTCTACTTTTTATCTCTTAAAACAAATCAAATATTAATTTCATACTTAAGTACAAAAATAAATTCAAAACAAAGGAGATAATATCAACTAATTAATCAAGATGAGATCTTATCAATAGAGTATAACTCAGTTTATTTTTGAGAACATAAACTCCTATGTATATAATAAAATCATCAATGAAAAGAAAAAATACTTATGACCCTAGGAGTACTGAAGTTCAACCATGGATTGAAAATTCAAATATGTAGTTATTTTTTACAACATAGACGTATGTATATCTAGTAAAATCATTAATAAAAAGAAGAAAGGTACTTATGACTCAAGGAGAACTGAAGTGGAGTTGGGTCCCATATATTAATATAAAAATATTGGAAGAACTGAAGTGGAGTTGGGTCCCATATATTAATATAAAAATATTGGAACTCCTAAGATCCAAAGATGCTAAAGGCATTTTCATTAGTTTTCCTAGATAACAACATGAATAAATAGTGGTAGAAGACAAACAGAAAGATATCTGATACAGTTTGATTATAAGGATGACCCAATCTAGTATGTCAATCTTCCAAAGAAACAATATCACCTATCAAAACGTGTTAATTTGATGAGTACTGTAGAAAAGGACATAAAGAACATCTTTACTTGGCCCTTTTAATAGGATTTTCTTGGTGATCACTTGAAAAAAGAACAAAGACAAGGAGCGAGATCTTTTATAGAAAAAGTAAAAGGGTCAAAATTCAGAGAAACATTAGTTATCGAATGCAAATTTTTGAATAGAGAGTAATGAGATTGTTATTTTTAGAATCAACAAAATATTATTAAATTTTTTTTGATTTATGTGTAGTGAGAATGACCTTATTAAAGTGAGTAATAGGCAAGGATTGTTTATTACCAATTCAAATTGGTTGCATCGTAATAGCTTTAAAGTTCTTTACATTGACTCATGTTTGTTATAATATGATGTGTTGCACCTATGTCAGAACACCACGACATAGGCTGAAATTTTGTATTAATTGAAGATTCTAAAGATGCAGTTGGATGATATATCAGTGGAGAATAAAATAAAGGACATGAAGCTTGCCATGCAATGTTGGCTGGCGATAGTGAGTTACTTCTAGGTGAATATCGACACCGCAAGTGATAGACAGGAAAGTTTTTGTATTCACAAATCTGGCATAATACTTAGATTTACGATGATGAGATTGATTCAGTGTTGAATTATTAGAAGAAGGTTATTGAGTATTGGTGATTGAAGATTGTTATTGTGATAGCCTGTAAGCCAATTTGCCATTGGAGGATCATGAAGTCTCTTAAGTTAAATATCATGAGCTAGTAAATACCCATGCAATTCATGTAAAAGCACTGGTTTAGAATGAAAATTAAGAATATAATATTTAGCGCCAATAGTATGGTATATAATAACATTGAATTATGCATATAAAATTTGACGACCAGTAATTACTAATTCATCAGCTAGTTCATTAGGTTTCAGTCCGTAAAACTTTGTATTAAGATGAAGCAACCTGGTCTAATAAGTTAGAAACTCAAAACTATGAGCTAATAATTGCCACCAATAATAAGATTGAGGCTCTATAACGTAACGAAAACTTCCTTTGTCAGTGAAGGAAGTTGGCCCTTTGAAATCAATGATCAAAATTATAATATTGGCATTATCTGATGATGGAATAAAAAGGATTGGGAGAAGGATATTTACCATCAATGGGATAAGTTTAAAGAGGTATGAATTGAGCGAGCCATATTAAATAAATTTTTAGTGTGGTTTTATTAGGTTTGATTTGAAGAAAGTACGGATTGTAGTGTGATCAGGAAAGAGGGAAAGGAAGAAGATATTTAGGATTGAGTGGAGGTGGAGTGACAGTGTTTGAATCTTATTCTTTCGTTAATGAAGAATTTGGTGAGGGAGAAGTTGATACGTCAAATATTATTCTAATTAAGCTCCAATACCATGTAACTTTGAGAAAGAAATGTAAGTTTTCTTTATAATAAAAGGAAATAAATAAACAAAAGTAATAATGCTTCTTAATATACAGAACACGATTTCAGGAATATAGAGATTGGTATTACCTAACATAAGCATCGAAATGGGACAAGCTTCTATTCCACATTAATATGAGCTCAAAAGAGAAACTGCTAAAGTCGTTATCTTTCTTGAGTATTCATGGAATTATGTTAAAACGTGTCGTCCAGTTCTATTTCTTTTATTAATCCGTTCATAATTAAAAGAAAATGCAAAATGATCAGAAGCAAATTCTATTTTAAAGACAAATTAGTGAAGATGCCTGCATTATCAAACCCAACGTTTCATCTTTAGTGAAAATGATTTTAGTTTCCATCTTTTGATATTAAATAAAATTTTAATGTTTTTTATGGTTTAATTAACCAAAAGGGTATTCGTTTTACCATAAACAGAAACTTCAAGCGCGCAGATCAGGCATTGAAAGGGACTTTCACCATCCTCCATTTCTCTTCTGCTTCTCCTCCTGCGTCCATCTTCATAATGCTGTGTCTAACCCAACTCGAAAGTGACGGTCACATGTTTGTTTTGGTACGTTCTTGAAAGTGTTTTTTGTCACATACAGGAGGACGAGTAGGGTCTACGCGTAAGGTTAATTCATTTAATTCTTATGCGTACGCAAGCTTTCTGCTTATTCCCTGCCCTTCCCTGTAATGCTGCACCTGCAGCCGAACGGTTTTCCATATAATCAATCCAGCCACTTTCTCTCGTCATTTTGCTTTTCCCTTTTTGTCTTAAGCTCCACCTGAAGTTGTCAGAGTAATTCTCTTCTCCAGCAAAATTTAAGTTGAGTGTGTTATTACGAAGAGCAAATCGATTTAGTCATTACATAAAGCCCCTTAAATTTAATGTTCAAAATAAATATATTCATCAGTGTTTCCTTATTAATCATATTTACACTATATAGGCCATGTTTTGCTATCAACAGATTGCATTAGCTATAAGTTGATTTTATTAGCGATTATCTAATAGCGAATTAATATAGTTGATTTAATCAGTAGATAACATTAATTGTTATGATAATATTAGCTATTTATTAAAAAAGTTTGATAAAATTAGTTATTTAATATTAACTGTTTATGTATAAAATGACCCATAAAAATATGGCTTTAATAAAGACTTATAAAATATGAGTATTATATCATAGTAATACACAAAACAATATTACGTATTTAAAAAATATTCATTTTTATTATATTTTTTCACAAACAAATAGGATATAAAGTGGATGCAGATTGCATTTTTATTATCTTTTTTCACAAACAAATAAGATATAAGGCAGGTGGAGGGAGATCATGATGATTTTTTTCAATAGCAATGCATATTATGGGGCATGTCCAAAGTTTGATGTGGTATATTTCAGGAACAAATGGAAACTTTATGTCCGTGACTAAGTTGGTTCATCAAAGATTACACGAGGCGTATATTCTGAAGGAAAGAGGCCAATATTACTGTTAAGCAAGAAAAACTGTGACTGTGCCTAACAATATTATTCCATATAACTGGAGAAGTTAAAAGAGCAAAGACAAAAAGATCCTCAGCTTTTCTCCGTCGAGACGCCAACATCTGATGTGGGGTAGCCTCCTTAGCTTTTTATGTGACCCAACAGTTGGTGGATCTTTTTAACTATTATTGTTGAGATACTGAAAGACTGGAGAGAAAAGAATGAGGGCAAAATAGTCATTAAAACATAATTTTCATCGGTTATCACCAAAACGTTTCTATTGACCAAAAAGCTGATTTAATTCAATCAGTCTAAATCAATTCATATTTAATAATTATTTGACATAATTAAACAATTAAAAATCTTCAATCAGTTAAAACACAACTTATGAGCCATTTACCAACAGGCCATATTGTTTGACCTTTGATGTTAATATGTTATAAAACAGAATGGAACATGCTCACAATAACTATTCACTTTTGATATATTAAAATTTTTATTTTAATTATTCCATTCTAATTTTATTTATATATTTATATAAAAATGCACGTAAACATATGAAAAATATTTAACGAAACTTAATAAAATCAAGAACAAATCTTATCCCATGTGTCTTATCAACGAGAGAAAAACATGAAGAAAGCATCATTGCATGCGTCATTTAAAAGATAAGACAATTGAAAAGGACACAGGTCTGTCCACGATATACTGTACCACATGAATCACAATTTTGTTGGAACTAACACATGGTTATTGGAATTAACTTGTTGGTTGAATATCAAATTAGAAACATGTACCACAGTGCCAGTTCTAGAAGAAAAGAGAAAATGAAATTTCTCTTCACCTGGTGTCACATAAATTGAACAGATGTCAATCGATAACCCTTCCATGTATAACTGCAAAGACTTTGACTTTGACTTTTTCATTTTTTATCTATAAACATGTGTCATCCACTTGATCGTTGATCTTAATTAGCGATTTTTATAGGATCAATACGGATCTTTAAATAAACTTTGAATGCGTATGCATACGTGCTGTATATGTCTCCTGTGTAACGATTTAGTTCGATGGTTAGCTATGTACATACATAAATAAGAGCAGATAAGAGCTACTTCAAGCTTAGCCCACCTAATCTCCTAGGTTTGTTACTAACTTCTAAATGTCAAAGGCTGAAACTCAACGTAGTGTCTGATATAACGAGACATTATTATAATGTTGACTAATAATAAAGGGCATTTGAAACTCACTAAAGATATTTCCCCATCTACCGTTTCTCAACTCATTAAAGTTGAATTATATACTTTAGATTATGTGATTAATAGGAGGGTTGATAGCTTTTAACATAAAAGGTCTCATATGAAATATAAATTTCTCTATTAAAAAAAGAGTAAATAGTGACATTTTTTAATTAGAATTACTATCATTTATTTAAATTTATTTAGATGCCACAACATTATGATTCACTTTATCTTGTTCTTATTATGCTTAGAAAATTATCAATAAATTTATATTGTTGTTACTCAATATATTTATTGATTTTAGCTACTATTACCAAAAAAAAAAAAGAATTCACACAACCTAAAACTAGTCTTCATCTAATAGTTTATATATTTTTATTTGACAGAAATGTTGAATTTGTATATAGGTTTGAGTTGTGTGGGATTTGATAAATGGGATGCTTTCATCCCATATTATCAGTAAGAAATCAAAATGATAAATTGGTACTAACCCAAGTTCAAAGTGGGTGATAAGTTTGTATTGATTATAGAAAATTAAATGATGTAACTCAAAAGAATCATTTTCCTTTACCATTTATTAATTAGAAGTTTGAAAAGCTAAATGATTAAACTTACTACTATTTTCTAGATAGTTTTTTTTAGGATACTTTCAAATTGCAATCACTCTAAAAGATCAACAAAAAATAATTTTCACATGCTCATTTAGAACTTTCATATATCAATGAATGTCATTTCGAGCTTGCAATACATGAACTATTTTTCAAAGATGTATGGTAATTTCTTGACATTTGTGTTGAGAATATTATTAAAGTTTCCATAGATGATTTTACCATGCATAGAGAGATTCATTCGATAATTGTTTCTATAATCTGACACTTGTGTTGGAAAAATATATATATAGAAACAAGCCTTATTTTAAAATTTGAAAAATGTCATTTTGTGATGGAATAAGATATTGTTTTAGGACATATTGTTCAGTTAGAGGCTTGTAAATAGATAGATATAAAATCAGTATTATCTAATCCCTTCCTTACCCCGTTAATGCTTGGAAAGTCTGTTTTTTTCTTGATTATTTAGGTTTTTACTGGGAGCATTCAATTGATGGATTGAAGTCTTCCATACGAGATAATGTGCGATGAAAACGATCATGTTGTAGGAGTTATTTTAGGTCAACAAGTTAGGAAAGCACCAAGCATTATATAATATGCGTCAATGATCTTAAATGATGCCCAAAAAATTAATCGACTATTGAAAAAGAGCTCATAGTTGTTTTCTTTTCTTTAGAAAATGCTTGTTTTTATTTATTGGGTAATAAGGTAGTTGTTTATTCTGATCGTGTGGCCTTTAGTTTTTTATAAAAAAAAAGGATCCAAAGTTGAGGCTAATGAGGTGAGTACTTTTGTTGAGTGAATTTGACTTGGAGATAAAAAAAGAAGAAGATTGGAGTAGAAAATAAAGTTACTGATCATTTGAGTTGTGTAGTTCATTTAGAGAGTGAAAACAATTTACAAGAAGAAATTCTTGATGAACAATTCATTGTTGCGAGGCTAAGGTTTCATAGTATATGAACATAGTTAATTATTTGTAAACTAACCATTTATTTGTTGGTTTTTTCTAAAGCTCGAAGAGAAAATCAAAAGTGATGAGAAATATTACATATTGGATGATACATGTTTATGGAAACATTGCATTATTTAAGTAATAAGAAGGTGTATACCTAAAACTAAAATTTCTTCCATTCTTACCTTTGGTTGATTGTACGCATATGGAGGACTATGAAAGTGTTAGATTATGATTTCTTTTGGCCTTCTTTATTTTGAGATGTATATTCCTTTTGCAAGATTTATGAACATTGCCAAAAACAAGTATTAATTTGCAACAGAATGAGATACACCAAACTTTAATTTTAGTTTGTGAAAAATTTGATGCATGGGATACTAATTTTATAGAATTATTTCCTATTTCTTTTAGGCATATTTGCATTTTATTAACTGTTGACCATGGTTTGAAGTGGGTGGAAGCAAAGGCCAACTAAACTAATGATTTTGAAGCTATTGCAGGTTTCCTTAAATCTAACATATTCGGTAGTTTTATTAGTGCAAAAGCCTTAATTAGTGATCAAAGGACACATATTTTGTAACCGAAATATGGAAGAATTATTGAAACAATATGGTGTTATACACAAAATTGTTATGTCATACCATTAGCAAACTAGTGGATAAGCTGAAGTTTCAAATAGAGAAATCAAGTCAATCATAGAGAAGACGGTAACTCTAAGCAGAAAAGATTAGACTTGGATGACCTTATTGATGATTAACCCCAAATTTTTAATGCCTTTTATGACCTTTTCCCTATCTTATTCCCCAATTCTTTTAACACAACTAGATACAATAGTAAGGAGGTCCATTGTTGCATCTCAAATAGAAAAAGAAAGAAAGTATAGTTGGCTAGCAAATTGAAGCTTAATATCGAATGATTTCAATTATGATAAAGTTAAGACTAGGTATAAGGACTTATGTGAAGAAAAAATTTATTCCTGTAAGTATGTTCATGCTCAGACCTCGAAAGAATTGAATATTTGAGAATAATTTGATGCTTTAGTGGATCGAGTGGGATGGCAAACCTATATGAATGTGAGACTGCCTACTTTTTTTAAACTGACACATAAATTTTACACTTTACACCACTTTTCAATTTAATGATGATTTTGAACTTAACATGTTAATTAAGGGGGTTGTTGAATTCAGAATGATGAGAATAGACTTTTTTTTTTCAATTTCTAAATCTAATATTGCAATAGGTTTTACAAAAAAAGTTAATGTTAAAAAGGATTCGTAAGTTCAAAGGGTGATTATTCTTCTGATTTAACCCAAGTGCTTCAAAAAGTATGCAACTAAAGAAACTTGTCTTTGAATATTTACAATGATTCTTTACTTATAACTTTTCAGGAAGAAGGAATATTGCAGGAAATTTAGCTAAAATCGAAATTTATTTTCTATAGTGTATGGAACAAAACATTACAGTGAACCTAGGTTATTGGTTGGTTACACAATTATGTTTTGTGGTCTAAAAGAAGAATAAACCTTTAATCTTATATTCTTACACTACTTAAGTAACCATTAATTTAAGTTTACTTGACTTATCTAACACCAATATGCATATAGCTTATGAGATGGAATCCTTCGATTCAAATTATATAGGCAGGATAAGTATTATTACATAAAAATTTGATGACAATTTCAGCTTTATCCTACCTAGTCCAATTGCTCCATCTTCTTAGACTTTCCAATGATACAAGATAGCAATTATGGAATGATCAGCTAGCGGCCAACAGGAAAACATCCCCTCTTCTTCTTCCATTTAGTAGACCTTTGGAATTCTGGCCCATCTGGATAGGACTGAAAACATATTATTTCACATGAAGAATAATTTAATGGCTTTGTTCGTAGACTAGGGGTAACACCTCCTTACCCCCTCTATGAGTGTTCATTACCTCTTCATCCCTTTTATTCAGGGAAGTGCTCTCACTTATTGCTTTCTATACTTTGCACGTTACATTTAGGATAATGTTTGGTTTAAGGGTAGGTTTAGTTTTGTGTAGAAACATGTTTTATTTATTTATTTTTATTTGTTATCTAATTGTGATTTAGCTTTAATTTATCTTAATTGTTAGTTAGTTAGTTTTGAGCTAGTACATTATATGGTTTCATCAAATATATTTTGAATAAATTGGATTTTGTGTATGCTACAAAAATCATTCTGTAAGAATAAGAGTAAAAATATGTTGCATGGTTAAATTAGTTAGGATTATGCACTTTTAGAAACTTTGATGATCAAATGATAAGGCATCCTGTGAAGTTAAGGTGATTTCAAATAAATGTTAAAATTTTGAGCCATTAAAGATTGAAACATTCAAATCAATATGTATTTTTCCTTTGAAGTGTATCGTCTTATATTAGAATATTTCTTTGGAACTTGCTTGGAACATTTCAAGACTTTATCGATATATGCATTTATAAGAATAAAAAAGGCTTTCCTTGTTTTATAACCTTTAACTTAAAAACCCATTACAGTTCAATATCCCTAGTTAGCTCCTTTGAACCAAAACCTTTTTCTTTTGGTTTATAACCATATTACAAGACAAATTCTCTATTTAAACATCCTTTCATAACCATAAATTTTAACAAGGAATTTGGATAAAAAAATCTCTTCCAATTTCAAGAATGGCAATATATGAATCAAATGAGTATGGGATGTGAATCTTATATTGTAACCACTGTCTTGTGTTATGGTTCAAATCATTTTTTATTCATATATCTATTCATAAAAAGGGTAGTAGAAAAAAGAAAAAGTTAAGACAGGTTACAATAGGAAAACTCAATGTTAGTCCATTTTTGTTCACATAAGTAATTAACCATTCCCAAGCGAGTTGAATATTATGGTTCCAATTTATAAGTTTGTCATCTATATATGTTCAGATGCCTTGCAAATAATTTTGGTTTTGATCATTTTACTTCTAATTCTTATGTCTAATCATATCCTCATTATAACTTGAAATATAATCCTTCTAACTTATACATAGGTACATTATAAATGGTAGAGGTTTGGTGTAAAAGCAATCATATGGTAGAATATTTACATTAGAGGATTTTGAGGGAAATACTGAACCATTAAACACACGAGTATAATGAGTGATAACTGTGAGGAAGATCACCAAAACTTCATATATGTTTTAGAATGAGATTGTCTTAGTTAATCCTTGTGCATATTTCTTTGTGAAGTTTAATTATGATGTGTCTTGTTGCTTTAATCTTAAATGGCTTGAATTTTAAAGTATACTTACTCTTCAATTTACTGAGAAACGGATTAATGAAATCATGTTGGTAGTACTATTTATTTTAAATATGATTTACTTAAGGATGAGTTAACAAAGGATAAGAGTGGGAGAATTTAATAAGATCATTAAATATAATCATTTTAAACCTTAATTCATTTTTGTTATATGTGACCATTGATTCTATCTTAAAGATTTTCTTATATATTTTATTTAGATGATTCTTAGCAAATATGAAGCTTAGATAGAACTGATAGCAATGTTTATGATTATTAAATGTGGGCACGTTTAGCAAAAAAATTAACTTCCAAATTTCAAATTTGCAATTAAAACGTTTTAAGTTTTATTTAAACATTATCTTGACCAAGTTTGTGTAATGGTCAATGAAGTTATAATCTCTTAAAGCTAAAGAATCACAATAAAAAGATTCCAACACCAACAAAATATAGGGTTAAAGTGGCTATAGATAGGAACCAAGTGAAGAAAGAAAACATCCAAGTTTTCTATCTCTATTTTCCAGCTTATCATAAAACTCTCTTTTCTTTTCAGTACATGTTAGTGTAGTTTCTACTCAATAGATGTTAGTGGCATATAATAACTTTCTTTATCTTAGTTGAAGGGAGCTAAGGCCCTTGAAACTTTATATATTGAGAGATAATTTAGTCTTATTTTGAAGTATTTTATCTATTATAAATCTAATTGTTCTTCAGAGCTTTATTTTGTGATTATTTTGATTGATTTTAACATATGGAATTAGTTAATTAATTGAAATAATCAATTGTTAGATTAAATATTGAATATCTAAAAGTTCAATTCCTTTAATCTTTGTAGCAATTAGGAGTTTTCAGTTTGTTATGTTGAAAATTATTAACTTATTGGAAGAACATTCAATTAGATTAAATGCAACCATACATGTTGTGATATCTTGCTATGTGGTCTTTCTTTTCTTAAATTTATAGTTTAATTAAATTTAAATCATTTCTAAAGTTGTTAAACAATAAATGTTAATTTACATGTTTTTAATTAACTAATCCTGAAGAAAGATATTTATTTAATATTGCATCGAATATATGATTGATAAAAAAATGTATGTCGATGAAAAATCGTGGTTAATGGTAGAAGCGAACATAAACTAAAGTTTATTTTATTGATAATTCTCTTTTTATTTATTAAAGAAATTAATTTATTTTCTATCATAAAAATTTGTATCATCACCCCTATTTCATTAAATATTTCTTACATAATGGTTATCAAACTAGAATTCCTAGTTAGAATAATTCCTACTTTTATTTTATTATATGAATTTATGGTTTAATTTGAGTGTAGATGACACCAAACACTAATTATGTAAAAAGAGAGAAATTTACTGCTCTGGTACCATGATCGATTTGTTAAGTCATTTGACAGAAAGATTCCTCTCAACATTTCATCTCTTGGAACTTGTTTATATACAATTTACATGGAATGATCTACCTCCAGAAGAGGCAATCATCTTTTGCCACCTAAGCTAGAGCAACTAACTAACTAAAACAAACTCCAAGATAAGAAAACAAATGCGGATAATTCAGTAGAAAATAAATACATCGACCCCAAAATATAAACTCTAATAATAGATGACAAAGGAGTATTATAGAGTTAGTAGTATGCGAGGTGTGTGGTTGACAGTTTGTTTTCATTATTTCCTTAGCCTAATCAGAGCAACTAATATAGTTCAAAAGCTACTGTGGATTAGTTAATCGTATCTGGTGTAACTGCATCAACAGAAATTTGTCATGCTTGGAACTTTTTCCCTTCAGTTGGATCACTTTAAATGTTCCTGTCTTCACTTGAAAAGTCAAATACTTCTTTATAGCTATTATTTTGTTTTTTTTCCCTAGAAAGTGAAGGGGAAGAGATGGAGGCTGCTTTCACTGGCTCCAAGTACTGGCGTGTATCATATTTTGAAGTAGAACTCAATTTTCATGCATTGAGCCCCACACTCAATTTAGATGTCCGATTTTAGGATGGTTGCTTGCTTGATGATAATGAGTGTGCGTTTATAGATAAAGTTGCACATTTTAACCATTTAGGGGTTTTTTTATTGAGGAAGAGAGATGCATGTCTTTTCTTGATTTATTAGATATCAGATTCTGATAGGCAGAGTTTATCTGCATTGACAATTTTAACGCGTAACTAATAAAAGTCATGTCAATTGTACTATTTAGCTTTCATAGTTTGATAGTATTCAATAGAAACTCAGACCTATCCTTATATTATTATAATTTATAGTCATTAGCCGTGTTTGACAACAGTTGATTGCATTTAGCTGATAGTTGATTCTATTAATTGTTAGCTGATAGCTGATTATATCAGCTGATTTAACCAGTGGATTGCATTAGCTGTTTGTTAAAGATGTTTGATAAAATTAGTTGTTTAGTATTAGTTGTTTATGTGTAAATTGACTTATGAGGACATGACTTAAAAAAAAAGAATATGAATATTATATATTTTAGTATTTCAATGACTATTCTTATAAGATTTTAGATATTAGATATTTAATTCTACAAAAATTAAGTTTATAACTCTAATAAAAAGCATAGAA
>JANSVA010000001.1:20118835-20129055 GCA_025504915.1 Erythroxylum reticulatum
AGTAGTCCAAGAGAGGTTATCTTTATATGGTATATAGGATTGCGCTCTCTTGAACAGTATATGGAGATCAATAAATATGTCCATACTTTGATTATAATAAGTTGGGCTGATACATAATTAACTGCATTATCTATATCAAAATGCACAATATTCTGTGGTCCAAACCACTCCACAATTTTATAAATAATTCAGATAAAGTATTAGCACTTTTACCATATCAGAAGCATCAACAAACTTGATAAATTTTGTTCCAATATTACAACAAACCAAGAAATTAATAAAGGTTCGTTGTCTTTGATCAGTCCACCCATATATTCCATAATAGTGCATCCAATCGATTCCCAACTAAACTTATATGTATCCACAATTAACTGATATTCCTTTTTAAATCTTGAAACAAAGGCACATGCAACTCATAATAAAAATGTACCTTAAATCCTGGACCTATTGTTATTGTAGCATCTATTGCTTCTTAAAAATATGGTGAATTTAAAGCATTTAAAGGAATACATCAATGATAGAACCATCTAGCCCATGCTCTTTTACATCGTAAAACAACATCTTTATTAGTCAAAACACTTTTTAGACTAAGTTGAGAACCAGAAGTAGTTCTTGAAGAAAAGTAACAATCTATATTACCAACCAGGAGTAGTTCTTGAAGAAAAGTAACAATCTATATTACCATTAGCTTTCCTTTTTTCTTTTATCTAGTACTTGTGGTGCTTTATCGTCTCTAAATGATATATCAAAAGCTTCTTTATTTTTCTTTTTCTTTTTTACTTGTTGCTGTAAATATTTTCTAATTATATCACTTACATCAAGTGGTACTTTTTTACAATAAGCAATATTAACTTTAACTCAGCAAGATGTTCTTTCATTTTATAAATTCCACCCTTTTAAATATTCTACTGTAAAACATATAGTTAAATTAGATATTCCTATCAGATGTTTAAGAAGAAGAAAAATAATTCCATGCTGGATCCAACTTACCACGAGTAGATGATGAAATATTCATCAAATACTTTTCTAATGATTCTATATTCTCCATTATGATTTAACCTAAAAAGTATAAAAAAAATAATTAAGTACACTATGGTCAAGACAAAAATCTCCTACTTAAAACAATTCTCATCATCAATAGTCATAAGCTTAAAATTGTTCTTTAGGAAACACTTTTTCAACAATTTATAAACCTTATCTCATTGACTAAGGTAAATTGTAAATATATAAAAGGATAGTCATAAGTATAAAATTGTTGTTTAGTATACCCTTTTTAACATATAGTATAAGAAGCTTATAGCTTTAGTTACAAAATTTCTCATTATTTTTCTTTTACATAAAAACATAACTACTACTTTATTATGTTTGATAATACATAATTCTCACTCCAGTTTCTATATTTTTGTTAATTTCAATATCTTTCTTCTTTTAAGTATCATCTATTAAGTAATCAAATTCTTTTAATTGAAAACTTATGCTGACAAATGAGTTTTCATCGTTTTGCTAGGAAATTATTAAAAAGGCACCTTTAAACACAAAAAACCAATATAAATCAATAATTACATATATAGTTGGTGAATGAAATCAAGTCACATACATACACAGAACATCAACAATAAATTATACTCACTTATTAAACTTTGCTCTAGCAATTACTTACGCCATTTCAAATAATCGACTATTATCTTGCCAAAAAATTATAAATTTAGTTTTCATCTAACGTAGTATATATAACATAATGTTAAAGAAGACTAATTAATTAATAACTATGAATAAAGTAGAGATCTTCTATGGTTGGCACTCTTGTAGACAAGTTGCCTTATCCTTATCTATTATCTCTGTACAAATAAGACTCTTAAATAACACAATAGACTAAACAAACTTGAACTCTATTAGAGTCTTTATTTCACTCCAAAATAACTTTTGGATTCCTTAACATCAATAATAATGATCCAATTAGTTGAAACCACAGTGTTGAGGAGGCTTTGTTTGCACCATTTAATCAACATCTCAGCAAGAGAGAGAGAGAGAGAGAGGAATAGTATGAATTGAGAGAAACTTTTACCTATTTTTGCCTAAATTATATTAACTCATCACAGAGACAATTATGTATACCAACTGAAATTTAGAGAATAATCTCAATCCTTGCTCATTCTAAATGGGACATATGATTGTTTCAATTGGGGAGCTAGATCTTCACGAAATGAATCACATGTCTAGTTCCAGAACTCATTTTAATGGATTTTAAGACTCTTTCGTTCAGTTACAAAAGAAGTCATAAGGATTATAGGAGCTAAATTCATCAAATCTATTTCAGGAATGAATGATGTAGACTTCACTTATAATGTCAAAAGGTATGGAGCTTGTTCAATTCCTTCTTGCTTCTGCAAAGCAAGTTGGCAATCTACTTGACCAATCCGAACACGTAAGCAAATTATTTAGCCAATGTGATGACTTCTATTCCCAGACTAGAAATTCGAATGAAGAAACAAAACAGTTTTATTTGAAACGGAAAAAAAAAGTTGAAAAAGATGTAAAGAATCAAACCTCTCAAAGATTCTGGCTTTGTAGATGATATATGTCAGAATGTGTCTGACTCAAATGTTGTATACTACTTGCAATATCATCTTTATAGATGGCACAAGTTTTGATTTCAATAACTTCACAACATGAATAGATAACTTGCTCTTTAACTTACACGACCTACACTACCAAGAATACCTAAATCACAAAACCAAATATTCATATATTACTGCAACAAGTCCAAGTCTCAAATACAAAAAAGAATTAGCACTACATTTAAAAGAAATCAAAGGCAAAACCAAACACAGACAAGAAAGATGGAGAAGAGAAGATGAAGGTGATGGGATCTGCAAAGAGAATACAGCAAGGAGAAGAGAGTAGTGGCGAGCAGAGAGAGTTTTGTTTTTTAAAATTTGAAGTTTAGGTATATCTATATACAAACTAGTTCAACTAGTTCACTAAAAAACTGGTCAGTTCCTTAATAAACTGGCTGATTTTTATATAAAGGTTATTGAATGAAACTGAACTGGACAACTAGCCAGTTTGTATTATTCTGGTCAAACCAACCAATTCGGTTCGGTTTTTAAAACGTTGTTATTTTTCACTCATTTCATATATAAACAATAACCACAATAAATATAAGAAAATATCATTTAATTATCTTACAAATATTAAACTAAGAATAATGCAAAGTGCTTAATATTTTGTAATTTACACCATATAATAAAGAATAATTATATCAAAACATCATATAATGAGAATAATAAAGGTTTATGACTTCATAAGTATTGAAACAAGAGTTTGTGTCAAGGAACACAATCAAATAGAAATAAAACTTGAAATAAAGCACTTAAAGTTAAAAGTTTTATATTTATATTGCATATACAAAATTCAATATATGCATCAAGAACAAGTGAAATTAAAAGAAAATTGAAGAAATGAAAATCTTGGAACTTCATTCAATTGAATGTACGATTAAATAACATTGACCCCAATTTTCATTTAATTCAAAATCATCATCATTGAGAGGACTTTTATTATAACCATTGTTTAAATTCATTACACTAGATGACATGTTACTAGTTTCTTATCTAAGATTATCTTTCAAGTCATTCTCACCTGTGAAACTTGGTTCCTCAGAAATTCAATCTACTAAAAGATCAGATAAGGCCAAAGCAAATTAGATTTATAAAACTATTTGTTCTATCAATAGTCCTAGTAATCAAATAAAATTAAAATTATTAAGAAATTATAAAAAATTATATTCAACTTAATAATTAAAACAACATACCTTTCTCAAAACTTTAAGTTGTATCAAACAAAGACTAACTTGTTTAATCTTTTGTGTTCCTATATTTTCGTTTTCTTTGAATGAATGGATACAAAAGTGCTTTAATTCCTTTTACATCCTATTATACTCATTATTGACTCAAATTTTGAATTACAAAATTTTGTAATTCTGGAGCAACACTTTTAAATTAGTCCTACCAAGCAATTATAAGACAATAAAAGTAACCTTACAAATAAAATATAGTGATAATTAATTTACAACAATTAACAAAAGTGAAGAAATATATACATAGATTGTCTCTTTGACAAATTGCATTGGACATCCCAAATCACCATAAACATCCTGGTAAACCTCCATTTATGAGCTTATGATGTCTAGCATCATCTCATATGCAACAATTATTGTAATGACTAATATAATTTCTCTATTAACTTTAACTTTCTTTTTAAAACTTAGACTAAAGTAGACACTAGAATTCAAAATTTTCATAGTTGTAAACAATAGAAGTAAAGTTACCTGCCTTTCTTATATTTCATTGATAATTGTTAAATAAGGTGAACACAATGAAGACTTATTTTTAGATGGACCTTGATTGCTTCCTTCTCCTTTTCTATGGCATCATAAAAATAACTTATCATTGTTTTCTAATTACTATCAATCAGATGAAGTACTCTCATTAGAGGTTCACAAACTTGAATGACAAATTGATATTGGGACCAAAATTTATGATCTTCAAGTATAATTCTAGAAACCTATATCATAGCATTAAACCTAACAAACAGAGATGCAACCCACTAAAGTGATAAGAAATTAGTCGCAAAAAAAATTCCTACAATTGGTAAAATCTTTTCTCATCAAATTCAGGATCCAAGCAAGTTTATAGATAAACTTGATCGGTTTTTTACTTGTTGCACATTTTCATCAATTATAAGAAAGTGTCTAGTATCCCCTATATTTTCCAACATCAATTCAAAATAATGTGTAAGACAAGGAATACAATAAAAATAATTATACCTACTTTGTAACCTTTTTCTAACTACTTTATAAGCATAATCATTGCCAGTGATGAATCATAAATGGTTTTAGCCCAACTTCATTTATAACTTCATCAAATATCTTAAACAGAGTATTAGCATTTCTAACAAGGCTATATACATTAATAAACTTCAAAAGCATTATCCCCTTAGAAGAATAAATAGAAAAACTTGATAATAGGCTTATGGCTTTTATTTTCCAACTATTATACATGTTTGAACACCTATAAGTTGCCTAGCTCATTCCTCTTTCATCTAAATAACTCTTTATTTCATGAATAAAGTTGCTCAGAAGGTCATCTCTATTGTCATCAATTAAAGGGGCTTTACATTATAGACTGTAAGAGGTAATATCATCCACCATGGGATAGTAATAATAAGATTGAACAACATCAAATAATAGACTTACATCATACCACCATTTAACTATTGTCATGTCCATACTATGATATGCTTCTTTAGGTTGTAAGGCATTATAGATTGAAGGCTGAGCTTTAAGAGTTGTTTGAGATGCAAAAAATTTTGACACGTCACCTTTTATTCCTTATATTAGGTGCAACAATCTCTTCTTATTAAATAGGAATACCACCTTCAATATATCTAATATCATCCTGACTACTAAAAAAAGAAATTTCATTACCAATTTCATAGTTTAGTATTTCTCTTGTGCCTTTCTCATGCTAATAATCTTCAAGTAAAGTTTCCATTTGTCATTTCACATTATATATGACTTTTTTTATAAGGCTCCATATAACCTTGATCCTAGCCAAATGCTTCTTTAATCTAGTGATTCCTTCACTTTCAAATGATTGTTACAATCAAACAAATGGTATAATTCTTCATTCCGAAGCATGAGCTTAAGCTGGATCATTGAATCTTCCTAAGCATGAAGTGGATGAATTTTCAAGAGTACTTGAACTTGCCTTAATTTATCTGTAAAAATAAATGTAATTGAATAAGTACAATTAACTACAGAAACAACTTATGCACCTCTTAATTGTAAACTTGTAAATAAACTTAAACTCATTAAGAGAATAATAAATTATCACATCGCAAACATGTATCAACTAGGCATCCACGATATCACTATAAAATACAACATACAACTAAGAGTTATAGGATTCATACAACTAAAATACAAGTCTCTTTTAATGTATATTTGTTAGTAAACCTTATCAAATAATTAGTATCAATACAAAATCATCAATAAATATCTTAATCTAAATGAAATAAAGTATCATGTGATAACTAATTTTTAATGTTAAGTTACTCCATTTTATAAGGGATCTCAACCTGAAGAACTTTTAAGAGGTGCAAAAAAATACATTATTAAAAATTTCTTAAAGAATTCTAAAATTCTATCAAAATTCAAGTTTAAATTAAATCTCTTTATAAACTCTCATGACATAAACCAAATACACAAAATATTTAAATAAAATCACTAATTAAAAGAATGACAAAAATTATTGTACTAAAGTAAAATAAAGAGCTAAATTAAGTTAAGTCAAATAAAAAAGCTAAATTAAATTATACCACATCATTTTAAACTTTCTTTCTTCTTCAAATATAGTTATGGATAACAATAACCTTTGGTGGTAGGTAGGGATAATTCGCCGAGCATGGGAGGTGCAAATTCAGCATACCTATTGAGAAGAGAACCGGTATGCCGATAGATTGGCTACTCAAGCCTTTTTATCTAGTCCAGGCCTGCATCTTCTTCAGGAGCCCCCGATGATCATTATGGATTACATACACCAAGATATGAAAGGAGAACTCTACCACAGGATTCCGCATTAGTGGGGTGTGCTAGATAGAGTGGATTGTATTTTGTTTGGTCTTTTATCCTTTGTAACAAAAAAAATGAAAATCACAATACATAATTAAATACACAGTACATAATTCTAGTATTAAACAAAATATTTTACCTTGTTTATGATTATTAATTGACCAAAAAAAATTAGGGATCAATAATTTTTGTGTATTATGTAAATACAAAATACACATAATACAGTATATTTTTAATTCCTAATTACACACAAATTATTTATTCCAAAATCATAATTACGCATTTACAGTAATCCACTTACATAATAACACACATAGACACATATAATACAGTTGTTTACATGTTTAGACCACAATTACACACACAAGAACTAAAAAAGGAAAGATGGTAGCGGGAGAAGAGGAGCTTTAGAGCTGTGACAATATAACGCCTAAGGTGGCAACAGGATAGATCTAAATGTTGTAGAGACATATCACGTAAGGATAGCGCAGATCTGGAGGCTAAAGAGGAGAGGCATGACAAGTTGGAGAGGAGAGGATAGGCACGGTAGGCATAAGCAAAGGAGAGAGATGGCACAATAGTTGGCAGGATGATAGGATGAGAGGATGACAATGTGTAACAAGGAGAGGGATGACAGTGGACACTTGACAGGTAAAGGAGAGGAGGAGATTATAAGGAGACCTAATGCATCTTTTGATGCCTTTTAGGGTTTAATGTAAGCTTTTCTTGAATATTTTACGTCCCTTTACAAGTCGAATTTTTCATTTTAGTCCCAATAATAAGGTGATTCTTTGAGTATCAACTAGTACCAAAGACTGATATGATACCAGTAAGTACCGTATCATTTTTTGACTGGCATGGTCGACACCGACGAATATGGTACCATACTCGTTACTCTATTTGGTTCTTTAGGTAAAATTACAAACTTTTGGACACTTAACAATAATTTTATTTATAATTCTTTAATATTTTTAAACTTAAATAAGCATCGGACAAATACAATATAATGTTTAACAAGTTCACTATTTTATAATTGAATCTCTAAACTTAATTTTGGTTCATATTTTTAAAAAAATTCTTAAGTATTTCCTTTCTTTCCCTTAATTATATAAATAACAAAGTCTATTAATACATCAATCTTTACTCAACTTTTCCATTAAGGGTGTGTTCGGTATTAGTAATAATGATCATATTCAAGAATGACTATGTGGCTCGATAAAAATAAAATAAAAGTGACTAAGGTAACTTATCAAGTGAAAAAAGAAAGAAACATAATAAACAAATAAGCTTGACCAAGATGACTTATTAAAAGATTTAAATTACTTTGAATCATTAATATTCTTAATGAGTTTAAATATATAATTTTGGTAAATTTATTTTTAAATTTCAAAATTGTAAAAAATAATTCAGTCTCTAATAAAAGAATATATCTTTTATAAACAAAGATGAACTAATTTTAAAATAAAGAAAAATTCAATATAAAAGATACAAGGTTATTTAAATCTATTTCAAAATTTTTGACTTGAATTATTAAAGAAGATACGAAGAAAAATATAAGAATAATAATTTAAAAGGAGACTTTCGAAAAGCCTTTATCATAAATTGGAACCTTAAATTGTTTTCAAAATACACGAAATTTTGAAATTGTATCAAACTTCAAATGTACAAGGCATCATCATATTGAAGTCAATAGCTTATGGTATTCACTATGAAATTTAGAAAATATAGATAAGCTATAATTAAGAAGAACTTTTGGAAGCGCAAGAGTAGCACTCTCTATTGGTTTATGTCTTATAGTCAATCGATTAGTTATAGTTTTATAGCAAAGTTATTTAAAAACATTATTTATCTTATACATATTCATTCAATTAATTGATGTATAAGATGACTTCCATATGATAAATGCACACTGCAAATAAGATCATAATTATGATACCCATATTTTATTTATATATTATCCCTAAATTATTTGTAATCATTATTTTATTGAGAATGGATATTAATAAAGTGTAAAGACTAGTTAATGTTATATTTCTTCATTATAAAAAAAGTAGCCGATTTCAAAGATTAAAGTATAGAAATACTTAAGCAAATGTGTAGGTATTTGTTAGAAAACAAGTTCACTTAATTGCGTCAATATGAGAATTTCATTTAGAACATTACTTGTTTGTCTATAAAAATTCTCATTACAATGATTGTATAACTGATTCTTTGACTTGAGATCTTCAAATTATCTCATATAAGGATTGATATGTCTTGATACTACTTATAACATATTCTAATTGAAGCCTAATTAGTGATCATTCGATATAGAGTGAACTATGTGGAGGTAGTTAAGTGATCAATATAAAATTCATCACCTTAAAATGACTAGGGAGAATATTTCATTATTATTGACTAATGTTGATTCGAGAAATCTTTGTCCAAAGTAGAATGCTACTTTAAAAATAGTTTTCAAAATGTCATAATTGAATCAATTACTAATAGTGGAGAACTAACATGAATCAATTTAAATAAAGTAGACTTTAATTTCACGTTTTATGTAATTAGAATATTATATGAAGAAATGATTAAATTATACAAAAAAGTGATACATGAAAAAGTTAGTCAAAACTACTTTGATATTCTTAAGTCAAAACTACTTTGATATTCTTAATATTTGGTCAGTTATGACGTATTGATAGATGTCAATCTGGGCCTATAGTTATAAAATGTTTAACTAAAAAAATTAAAGAAAATTAAAGGTGTTTTTCTTTACTCTTAAATATGATTTAGGATTATAGTTTATATCCATTACCAACATATTTAGGGACTTAATAGGTTAAAAAAAGACTAATTAATGAGGGAAAAGGTAATTTAATAAAGATGAAGTTGATTGTAAAGTATAAGAAATTTTAAAGGTTAAATATGAAATATTTAATAAATAAGAACAAATATAAGATATTGGGTCTTATTTGGGATCAACCAGTATCTAATTACAATTAATTATAATTATAATTATAATTGAAGTTTAATTGAAATTAAAACTAAACTTAATTAAACTTCCAAAAGTACAAATCGTATTATAAACAAGTGTATGCTCTAAAGGAATTAGTATTTATTGTTTACTTCCCTCTCTAGACCATAAGTAGAGTTTTCTTTACTAATTTGTGTGGATATTGTTAGAAGCTAGACCTATGCACAACTATGGTGGTATGATGAACTAATTTCATAAATAGTTTGATGGAAATTATAATAAAAAGTATTTAACTAAGCAATAAGATAAAACTTACGTTTTTGTTTTATTCATTCATTAATCATGTTATAGAATTTAAACTGATCTTGGCTTTTGAGGGAAAAAAAAAAAGGTCTTATTCTTCTTCCCAACACATGAGATCAGATTCCACCCTAATTTCTCAGCACTCCTCACCCTTATCCACAAGTCTTACTTGAGCCTTAAGAATATATCAAAAGAAATTTTAGTAATTTAGCTATCACATTGGTCATACACAGTCAATATTTTCAGTAATCAGTTATGTAGTTGAATATTCAGAAAATAAAAATAAAGAAAGCGAAAATTAGGCATACAAATACTTTGTTAATGTAA
>JANSVA010000001.1:20129155-20142186 GCA_025504915.1 Erythroxylum reticulatum
CAGTTATGTAGTTGAATATTCAGAAAATAAAAATAAAGAAAGCGAAAATTAGGCATACAAATACTTTGTTAATGTAATTAGGGTATAGATGTTATTGAAATGAAAAAAAAAAAAAGAAGAAGGGAGGTGATTCTGCTAGTTCTACTAGATTCCACGTGAATTTCTATATTTACATTAACAAGTAAGAAAAACTCTTGTTTTGAATGCAATATTAAATGGTCCCTTAGATTTAAGAATGCTTCGATATCAGGTAAGAAGAAAGATAAAAAAAGGAATATGTACATTATAATTGTATCTTTTATTTGAGATTAAATTTTCTAATGAGTCAACCAAAGGAGCAATATTTACTTTTGGTCAAATATATTCAGGAGAATTCTTCCCTCTCCCCACCTTAATTCTATTACCTATACAAACATAAAATGACAAGTTAGAGTAAAATTATGTACAAGTTAAACTGCAAAAACCCTAATTCCTATATGCGAAAGGAGAACCGGGGTGATACAATATTAGCTACTCCGCATCTGATATATCTCACATCATCTTCTGAAGTTTGGCATTTAATCCACCAATTAATTTAATACAATATTAGTTACTCCACTCTATCAATAAAAGCGCGGTTCTGTATTATCCTAGTTGCGTAAGGATTTGTTGGACAAAATCAGACAAGTCCTTGATATGATAGAAGATGCGGGTACTGAAAGCATTCCTCCTCCCTTTCTTCTGCATTCGGACTTCAAAGAAAATTCACAAAACTCTCTTCGAGATTGGCTATACGGTTTGCAGCTTACATTCTAATCAAAATATGGTTGATTGGATGGATTGGATTGGATATTGCAAATGTGTTACGTTACAGCAATACATACTATTTCTCCAAGAAATCATTGTTCGTCTACCCCACATGCAATAGTAAGAGATCCGTGCATTATCATTTACCTGGGAGTTTGACAACTTGAGGTGTTAGTTACGGCTCTTAACTGAAACTAACTGTTCTGAAAGATGTCATCACGGCAAGAGACAGAACCTACCCTATTGAAAGAACCTACAAATAAATAACTTCATGGAGATTAACTGCACATGGATCACATACATTTGTATTTTTTATAATTTTAAATTAACAGTCATTATTGTTTAAATATATAATGAGTAAATCGTACACACATTATTTGAGTAAACTGTATTTCAATTATTTGGTAAATTAATAATGTTAAATTAAGTGTAAATTCAATTTAAATAATATTTACAATGATTTTGTGTGTCTTCTTAATTAATTATTTATTTTAAAATTGGAGTTAGGAAATTTCTTAAATGTTGCGGGTGCTAGGAAGGGTAGCCGGACCACCCTTGGAGGCATATATGAATATGAACATTATAAGATCTTATCTCAACATATGGTTCTTAACTCATATTTAGATATAGGTGAGTTTAATTACAATGAAGGGTCAGAGATCCCCCCACCGTAGTTAAAGTTCGACAGTTAAACAATTGCATTCAAAAACTGGACTTTTAAATCCTTTTAAGGGTCAAATGCATGCTCCAAGTATCAGATATGATTGATGTGGTCGATAAGGAGATTTTAGATATTGATGTGCATTGTTGAAATACGAAAGTTTTCAGACCAATGTTTTTATTCTTTTCTCTCGCATGGTTGTTAAGTTTGCTATGCTTTGTTTTAGTTGTACAGATTCTAGAACTTTCTTTTAGTGAGGTGTAAATAATGAGCTGTAAATATTTTTGTTTTTATTTTATTTTTTCTTGTACATATATATACAAAATCGTTGTACATGTGAAATGGATGAAGAGAAAATTTTTCAGCTATTACGTTTCCTCTATTTCCTTATGGTATCAATGGTAGAAAACTAAATCTGTCATTCTTACTCATATTTTGTTCATGGTATCAGAGCCGTTCTTGAATCTATGAACCTTACTATTTTAAACTCAAACACTTACCTGACTCTTCGTCATGGCTAACAATGATGAAGTTGTCGATCCCACAAATAGAACTACAAATGTCATTCAGAACTCCGATGATCCCTTATTTTTTAAAGGATCCGATATCCTTGGAATGGTTCTTGTACTGTTTTACTCAATGATAGTAACTTTCTGACATGGAACAGATCCATGAAAAGAGCTCTAATAGCTAAGAATAAACTGAGTTTTTATCAATGGTAGCTTAGTGGAGCCAACAGATGAAGCTACTTGCTCGAAATGGAGAAGGGTGGATGAAATGGTTAGCTCGTGGATAATCAGTTCAATACAAAAGGATATAGCCAAAATTTTTATTAACTCTACCTCAGCTAGAAAACTTTGGCAAGAACTAGAAAAGCAATTTGGTGAAAGTAATGGCCCTCAGATCTACCAAATCCAAAGACAGAGCTCTTCTATTGAGCAAGGTAATTCTTCTGTTGTCATGTATTACAGTAAGATGAAAAAATTATGGGAAGAGCTAAATGTTCTTCAACCCATTCCTCAATGTTCTTGTGGTGCTATGAGAGATTGTACCTGTAATGCTGCTGGAAACTTTTTAGATATTATATCTCAAACCAATTCAATTTCTTATGGGTTTAAATGAAAGCTATCACAATGTTAGGAACCAAATCTTGGTTTTGGAACCTATGCCTTCAGTCAACAAGGCTTACTCAATGATACTGAGAGTAGAGAAGCAAAAGAACGTATAAACGGACTTTGCAGAAAATACTGAAGCAAATGCCATGATGATTAAAGGAACACGATCTGGAGCTAACGCAAATAAAAATACTTCCTATAAGAAAAGGAAATTGTAGAAGAAGGATGATAGAAACTATGAATATTGCAAAGGTGGAGGACACACCAAGGATACGTGCTTCAAGCTTCATGGATATCCAGATTTGAATAAACAATTAAGGAAGGGCAAACCAGTAACTGCAAAGGGACGAGTAAATATGGACAATACTCCTTTTGAGGATAACCCCAGTGATAATACGAAAGGTTCAGTAATGCAGTGCCCACCAACAGCCACAGAAATGCTTTAGTAAGAAATTGCCATAATTTTGAAGGGGAAGTAGATGGCACTAGCAGAACAAGTGAATTTTGCACAGATTGCAGATTTTGCAGGTAATTCTATTCTGGTACCCATACATGGTAAATTTAAAGATGAATGGATTGTAGACACTAGTACAACTAACCATATATTTGCATTTAAACGCTCATTTACTTCATAGAAAACTTTGACCAGAAAAATCCTTGTTCATCTACCTGAAGGAACTGTCAAACAAGTTAGCTCTTACGGTGATGTGATTATATATGACAACATTAAACTAGAAAATGTTCTATACATCCCTGATTTCAAACATAACCTACTGAGAGTTAGGAAACTGGCAGAGAGGTAATTTTTATGTTGTAGTTTTTATCCGAGGTTTTGCATTTTTCAGGACCTGAAGACTAATAGAGTCCTTGGAGTGGGCAAAGTGAAGGGAAACTTGTATATACTTAATGCCAGTTCATGCACACTGGAAGTTATCCATATATTCTACAATTTTCTTAATCCAGTACCTAGTAAAGCAAATGTTTGCTACATAAATAATGTAGTTGATGTCAGTATTCATACTTGGCATCAAAGATTGGGGCATCCTTCAAATGTTGTACTCAAACCTTTACCCTTTACGAATGAGATTGAAACTTCTGTTGATTGTAGCATTTGTCCTCTTGCAAAACAAACTAGATTACCTTTTACACAAAGCAGTAGTAATGCCAATTATATTCTTGAATTAATTCATGTTAACATATAGGGACCATATAAACATTCTAACATGATAGGAGCACACTATTTCTATATTGGGGTAGATGATCTGAGTAGACGTACGTGGACTTTTTTGATGAAACACAAGAGTCAAACTGCATCCATTTTGAAGAATCAGTTTGAGAAATTAGTCAAGAGAGTTAAAACTGATAATGGCTTAGAATTTGTGGGAGAGAAGTGTCAGCAAATTCTTAAAGATTATGGAGTAATACACGAAAAAACCTGGTGTCTACACACCTCAGCAAAATGGGATAATAGAAAGAAGGCATAGATCCATACTTCAAGTAGCAAGATCCTTGATGTTTCAATTTAAAATTCCAATAAAATTCTGGGGGGAAGCCATTTTACATGCCACTTTTCTTCAAAACCGATTACCTACAACTGTCTTACGTTGGAAAACACCCTATGAAATTTTGAACAAAAGGGAACCCTCCTATGACATCCTCAAATGCTTCAGATGTCTGTGTTTTACAACAAACACTTGACCTTACATAGACAAGTTTTCTCTGAGAGCTTTTAGGAGTGTTTTCTTGGGGCATTTACTAGGGTAAAAGGGTTTTAAGCTTTATGATCTAGAAAACAATAAAATGATTGTTTCTAGGGATGTTATTTTTCATGAACACATTTATCCTTTTGTAACAAAGGAGGACCATATCATTACATCTCCAAACAATCAAATTCCATTACCAGTTATACCTGACAACACAAACGAATTCATGGAAGAGGATGCTATATGTGATAATCCTACTAAGTATACATAAACAGAAGTTGAGAATGATAAGGATCAGCTGCAAACTAGTAACTCATCCTTACCTACACCCATGACCGAAACAACTACTATTAGATATAGTACAAGAATAAAAAAAGCTCCAACTTGGATAAATGACTATGTGTCAAATGTTGAGCGTGATATATCAAGCCACCAAAGACCCCTACATATTAGTAAACCTACCAAATACACTCCTCTTACCTATCTATACACTATACCGAAACGCATATCAAATGCACATATATGTTTTGTTCCAAAATTGTCTAAAATGTAGGAGTCAATGTCATACTAGGAAGCAAAGATCAATCCAAAGTGGGTGAAAGCTATGAATGAAGAAATTGAGGCTTTAGAAAAGAACAGAACATGGGACATCACTGATTTAATCGAAGAAAAGAGACCTACAGGATGCAAGTGGATCTTCAAGGTGAAACTAAAGGGAAATGGAAAAGTTGACAGATTCAAGGCAAGATTGGTAGCAAAGGGCTACAATCAAATTGAAAGGATAGATTTCCATGAAAGTTTTTCACCTGTGGCTAAGGTAGTAACTATTAGAATTTTTTTTTCCATTGCCGCATCAAAGTCATGGAGACTAGACCAACTTGATACTAACAATGCATTCTTGCATGGTTATTTAGATGAAGAAGTGTTTATGGCATTACTAGAAGGATATGATAAAGCTAAACAAACTCAAGAATAGTCCCTCCTTAGGGCTGTATTTTCCAGCAAACAACTCTCTAAGACTAGAGGCTTATTGTGATGCAAATTGAGGATCTTGTGTAGACACTAGAAAATCACTAATAGGGTACTGCATTTTTCTAGGAAGCTCTCTTGTTAGCTGGAAAACAAAGAAGCAGACTACAATATCGAAATCCTCAACTGAAGCAGAATATAGATCCATGGCGTCAACAATGGGTGAGCTGCAATGGATATCTTATATCCTGACAGATTTTCCAATTCCAGAATCACTTCCTATACCCCTTCACTGTGACAATCAAGCTGCATTACATATAATAACCAATTCAGTTTTTCACGAAAGAACCAAACACCTGGACATTGATTGCCACATTGTAAGGGAACAATTCAAGCTGGGTTTCATTTCATCGAGAAAATTTTCATCATCTCAGCAATTGGTAGATTCTTTCACAAAAGTTCTCAGTGCTCCACTGTTTATCAAGCTAGTCTCCAAGTTAGGTCTTTGTGATTGCTATCAGACCTTAACTTGAGGAGGGGATGTTGAAATATGAAAGTTTTCAGGCCAGTGTTTTTATTCTTTTCTCTCACATGGTTGTTAAGTTTGTTATGCTCTATTTTAGTTGTACAAATTCTAGAACTTTCTTTTAGTGAGGTGTAAATAATGAGCTATAAATGTTTTCGTTTTTTTTATTTCTTCTTATACATATATATACAGAATCGTTGTACACGTGAAATGGATGAAGAGACAATTTTTCAGCTATTGCGTTTCCTCTTCTTCCGTATGCTCATATTCTGTTCATACATTAAAATCTTTTAGAAGACATATAACACTCAAAGGGAAGGGGAAAATGTGGGCTGGGGAAGACAAGAACAGTGCATTAGGAGACACCAACGTTTGGACTAGCCACTGCTCGTCTGTCTGTGGTGTCTAGCATGTTTTATACAGATACACTTATTTAATCCCACTGACGTATAAGAGACAATCACTTAATCAAAAAGTTTGTAGCAATAAATAAGCATTTCCTGTGCTCTGACTTTGATAACTCAATAATTGTCATGCATATATACAACTAAGACACATGCTTCATTTTGATTTGTAGGTACACATGCGCAAAACTGTACAAATATTAAATCTATCACAAACTATATTTTTTAATTAGGCTCACAGCCAAGTCATCTAACGAACAAATTAAACAAAGAACAATTTCGGTACAAATGGCATCCATGATCCATCCTTATGAAAACTCTTAACTGAGATGAGGCAAGCTTACAATACTTAATAGAAATCCCACTAAGACCTAGATTCTGAAAAATTCAGTAGTAACCAAAAGATAGTAGACAGATGCCAGTTGGAGGTTTGTAGTTTAAGTCAGACAATACATTTTTTATTTGGATAATTAAGCGGGGACATAATTGTTATATAATTAATTACGAAAAAAACTTACAACTCAATTTTAATCTAAATTATAAGGCATTAAGTTATCGAACAATCACTTGTGATACATTAAGTGATTTGAATGGAAATCGTCCGTGACTATAGATTAGGAGTATATAATATAAGCTGCCACCTTGATTAGTGTTCTTTCGTTGTCATACGTTAAAAAGGATGAGTGACGATTGAGAATTAATTATGAAACACCGAGATAAAGTATGTTAATATATATGAATTATTTATATACATTTTTGTAAAAGACTGCAATTCTGAAATTTTCTTTCGTGTAGTCAAATTTCGATATTGTACTGAAGAAAATGAAACGCATGCTCTTAGGTAAACTTGTGTGGACTTCTTAACCAAATATACATAGTATAAGGATAGTTTATATTTATATGTAGAATTCCAAATTTTAACTCTTCAAAAGTAACGTATATGTTTGGGTCGGATTCTTGTAGTTTGGATCTTTTCTATTTTAATTTTTAAAATTTAAAAATTATTATATACATCTTTAAATTTTAATTTTTGTTTCATATGTGTCTTTTAGTTTTATTTTTAAAGTTTCTAATAAATAATAGATAAATAACTTCATGTTACTTGATTAAATGTTAGCACAATATCTATCATATTTGTGTCATGTAATACACAATATCATATGGTCTGAGATAGGTAGGACTTAAATAAATTTTTATCGTATGTAGATGATGTTGTAATTTTAGGATATTGTAACAATCAAATTTATGTGTATTATGTAGTACAATTATGATAAGTGTTGTAATTTATCATATCCAATCAAGTCAAATGATGTTATTTATTTATTGATTGTTAAATTTTTTACCAAAAAATGATATATGATAATTTTAACAAATAAGAGATTGAAATAGAAAATTTATAAACTATAAGGGGTCTGATGTAATTGGCCCTCTATGTATATCATAATGTTATAGTGTTGGCAATGTTAACTTCAATTTGGTTTTATGTAACTTCAAATTGGTTTTTGTTATTAATATGCAACAATTGTAAATCGATAGCAAATTGATGGACATTACCAAAGTTGTTTAATTTAATTTACAATTTGTCTTCAAAGTTGGAGATTAGATGGTTTTCGGTGTCTGAAATGTAGATTTGAGTTTATGCGATTGGAGATAGGGAATCTGTAACAAACTTACACAACAACCCAACAACTATTTACGATTCTATATGAACAAGTATCGATGGATCTTACACAAGTAGGGTTGGCAACTGGAAAAAGTGAAAGCAGATGGCTTATAGTGAATTTCATGAACACTTTTTAAGTAAAAGATGTATGTGCGAGTCGGTCATTCTTGGGCAAGATAAGGCCTGGGTCGAGGAAATCAAATGAGCACCTATTAATCGTGGCAAATTGTGCCATAGCCCAACTTGCATAGCCAGAAACCGGCTAACTTGGATGATTGCAGGACTTTCTGCCTGCCAATTGTAAGGCATTAATGCTTCAAAGAGACTTTCTTAATCAAACGACTGCAGAATCTTTTGTTCAATGAGACTTTGGTTAGGCAACAGAACTCAGCACCTACTGATTATATTAGTTACTGACGAAATTAAAGAAAAATTACCAGTGCAAACTGATTATATTAGTTACTGATGAAATTAAAGAAAATTTACCGGTGCAAAACATACTTTCCCTTTTTGATGGAAACTTATAAAAATCACCTCCTTTTGGCATCCATTTTTGTTCTGTAGAAACCTTAATCTCCAACCTATCATGAGACCTATATTACAAGTAATTTGATAACTTCTCAATTTACTCTTAAGTGATATTCAGAATAACTAATTGAAATATGTTCAGTTGACATTGGAATCTTTTGCCAATGGAGAGTTATTGGTGGATGTTAAAGGAAGAAGATGCCAATGGAGAGTTATTGGTAGATGTTAAGGAAGAAGAAAAAAGCATGATGCTTTTTAAGGAATGGCATAATTGTTAGTAAAGTTACAACTTACATAAAAATTTTGATGAAGATGGTTAATGGGAAATAAGATAAGTAATGTTGAATTTTAGACAATAAATATTGAGTATTTAATGTGAAATAGTAAGATGCTTTATACAAACATTCAATATCAAATATAACAAATAGCCAATATAATTTTAATATATTTGATGTGTGAATATATATTAAAAATAGAAATCTTACCTTTAAAGATGGTGAAAATCGATCGGAAGCCATTAATCGTTTATAAATTGCTACAAGACAATAATCAACACAATTGAAAGAAAAATTATCACTTTGAATCTTATTTATTGATGTTCTCCATATGCCACCACCAAAAACTCAACTTGGCAATAGACAAGAATATTTCAAAATATATCAATTAAGTTAAAGACATATTTTATAATGGGTTACAAGTTCAAGAGATAGTTTAGAAAAGATTAGTAAATGAATTCAATGGCTCATAATATCGTTAGCAATATAATGTTAATCTCACAAATAACTTATATTTTATATGCACATAATTAAGATATCAATTATTATTAGATCATGCTAGTCCAAATTAATTAATTTAACAATTTTCCATTTAAACTGCAATAATTCTTCATAACAATATGCACAATTAAACTAATCATATACAACCAATACACAGATAGAATGTATAGATCAAACATAATTACAGATCACATATAACTAGGTGCTACCAATCTAAAAGAACGAAAACAATATCTATACATATTTTATAGAATGAATATCAATAACTTGTCACTTATCAAAAATATAGAGTTACAAAATGTCATAAATACTTGCAAACATTCATACTCTAAGCAATCCTTGCAAAACATACATAAAACATAAACTCCCACTAAAATAAAGAAAACTAAGCTCTTAATAACCCATAAAAGATATGTTCCTAAAACACACAAATAGGTAAGTCTTTAGTTGGTGAATTCACTAATATACGCCTCGAAGGAATGTGCTCAATAGTAATGAGAGACTCTTTCAACTTTTTCTTTGATAAAGTAAAACTTAAAGTCAATATGAGCAAGAGGTGCCCTTAGTACAATTAAGTCTATAACTCCCCTTGATGGAAAAAAGTTCCAGAACCATATTGCATAATAAGTAGCCTTAAAAAATGCTATATATTTGACACATTTCCATTAAACAACTCCTCATATCATTGTAAAGACGTACTTAAAAATGGATTTCTTATAGTTTACATAGTCTAAATAATCATAATTACTAAAACCAAACACTTCAAGAGTATTGATACATTGATATATTAACATAAGATCCTTATCCCAAAGATACCTCAATAATTCTTAGCTACATCCTAATGGCATTGTCTAAGATTGCTTAAGTATCTACCAAGTACAATAATCAAAAAATCAATATTAGGACATATGTATACTTGAGCAAAAATTGGGTTGCCAAAAACTAAAGCATAAGAGATCATTTTTCTTTGATCTCTCTCAACATTGTTTTAAAGATATTAGCCTTAGAGAACTAGTCACTTTTAACAATTGAAGTCTTTATAGAAGAACAATATTGTATATTAAACGTTTTCAAGATACAATCAATGTAAGTGCTTTAGGATAATATGAAAACACTATTAGCCCTATCACGAAGAGTATGTATGTTTAAAATATATGATACTTTACCAAGTTCTTTTATTTCAAAATGACCAAATAATGGTTATTTTTCCTCAATTAATATATTAATGAACATTCGTAATAAGTAAGATATCATCAGTATATAAAAACCAGAAATATGCTCCTATTGACTTTCATTTATATATATGTTTCCTTTTGAAGTGATTAATGGTAACAATTTCATCAAACTCGGGATATCATTACCTTGAAGTGTGTTTCAAAAATTGAGTTTTGGCACTTATGAACTATGTTTTACTTATAAAATACCTTAAAAGTAGTAAGTTGAACCAAACATCTTTATTTAAGTCTCTATTTAAGAAGCTTATTCTTATATCCATTTGATGAAGCTATCATAAGTGATAATTTCATCAAACATAGATACCATTACCTTGAAACTGATTTCAACTTATAAATAGAATTTTAGAGCTTACAAACCATGTTTTATTTCCTAACTACCTTAAAATTGTAGGTTAAACCATATAGAAATCTTCATTTAAGTCTCCTTTTAAAAAATTTATTCTTATATCCATCTAATGAGGCTTTAAGTCAGAATGAGTTACAGTTGTCATGATGATATGCAAAGAATCTTTAGTGAAATGAGAAAGGTCTCTTTGTAGTTAATACCTTCTTGTTGACTGTAGCCCTTAACTATTAGCCTTGCTTTATACCTCTCCACTTTACCTTTGGCATTACACTTGGTCTTGTATACTTATTTGCATCTAATGCAAGACTACAGTAGGTAACTTTACCAAGCTTTACACTTTATTTTCCGACATAGAGTTCAGCTCATCATTCACAGTATCCATCCAAAAATTAGAATGAGGTTTAAAGATGACTTTATTATAGGTATTTGGATTTAAGGTGTCACCAGTATCATGTTTATGCACTTACAAGCATACGATGTATTCATCAGAGATTATAAGTTTACGAGCCCTTTCTAATCTCTTTAAATGTGCATTTTCTATGATGATTGCATATAAAGCTTCTTATATTGCTTACT
Organism: Erythroxylum reticulatum; assembly: GCA_025504915.1. Classification (NCBI taxonomy): domain Eukaryota; kingdom Viridiplantae; phylum Streptophyta; class Magnoliopsida; order Malpighiales; family Erythroxylaceae; genus Erythroxylum; species Erythroxylum reticulatum. The sequence goes on from JANSVA010000001.1 coordinate 20,140,444, forward strand.
TATTAGGTTCATCTTGAATAACTACTAAAAGTTGAGTAACCATAAGACTAACTATTGTATCAGAAGTAACAAGAATATAGACAATGATTGTGTGTTCTTTAAACACAATGTCTCTAAGCCCTTAACTTAGAACCAGTGTTATAAAGCTCCTTAATACTAATATAAGTCTCAATAGTGGGTTTAGCATGAGAGTTTTCTCTCAAAGCCATGTCCAATTTCATGATTGTTAAATTCATTATAAGAGATCCACTACATTATTTGTAATTAGTCCTATTAAGCTTCAAAATGACAAAAACAACATTAATACACATGTAATACAAGACATTAATGTTTGCTCTTTTTTCAACTTCCTTATATGATCCATAAAAAAGGATCCTTGAATGGTAAAGTCTCGTTAGCATTAAAAAAAAAAAAGGACTCTTTCATTGAAAGAGCAATATATTAAATGTTACAACCAAGTGCATCAACCACTGATTGATAAATAAGATAGTAAAATGATATCAATTCATACTATTCAGTGGATTCTATTAACCAATCTTGATATCCTACCAAAGAATGAACGTATCAATAGGATAATTTCATTACTTGTAAGGATCTTAATAGAAAGTTTAATGAATATTAAGAGAAAATAAAATCGATAAAAATATTCAAATGCTTAAACTTATAAGCGGCAAGTTTACAAGTACATAATATTCAATTATATCCAAAACATGATAGCAAATATTAATATAACCAAATGTTATATCAAACAAATGATAACTAGTAAAAAAAAAGACACAAAATTATGCAAAATATAGCAAAGTTATCATGTAAATACATAAGAAATTCAATCTAGAGCAAAAATTATTAAATAAAACATGTGAAGACACCCAATCTCAAAATAATAAAATTTGTCTTTTTTTTATGAAGGGAAAAAATATAAATATGTTGTAAGGGAAAAACTATAAATATGCAATAGTATTAAATTTGTATATATAACAGTGATAAAATTGTAAGTATTTAGAAATGGAAACACTTTAAATACATGGAAATGACAAAACTATAAATCTATAGTATTGGTAGAACTATAAATATACAATTGGTAGAACTATAAATATACAATAGCGAAAAAATGTAAATATGCATAGTGGCAAAATTAAAAATACAGGACAAGTAAGATTGCATATATACAGTAATGGCAAAATATTTATCAGTGGTAGAATTGTAAATATATAATAACGATAAAAAAGTAAATATGTAATAGTGAAAAACTATAAATATGTAAGTTAGGGGCAAAAATTATAATTATTCAAGCATGGGCAAAACTACAATTTTATAAGCCCATGTCTTCTATCTCAAGACTATTGAGAACTCACCATTAGGGAAGTTATTTTTAGCTCTATGAGAGTAATTTTGCTCCTTTTTCAAAGATTAAAGGATCAATGATATCAATTAAACAAATAACCAAAAAGCACATATGAAAAACAAAAATGATTTGACTATGGAGGAAGTTTGAAAATCCAAAATATTTCAATCATTTTTGTGAAAAAAATTTGTCCAAAACACATGTAAACACTTATATGAATGACATAAGCGGTACTCATGCTCCCAATAACAATCTAATTCAAGTCTCCTAATAGGAAAAATAAAGACAGATAAATACAATTTTAAAACTTATAAAGGTGGTATATCAAGCGCGCTTAAGATAAATAGAAAGAAAGATAAATTTTATAAGTTTTAAAAATTTTAAACTAATTACTTATT
>JANSVA010000001.1:20153674-20167125 GCA_025504915.1 Erythroxylum reticulatum
ATGTTCTACGATTCAAGAGTTGGACTCCGGTACGGGATCCAACAGTTGGGATCCGGTCTCCGGGTCGGGTCCTAACAAAGATATCCTTTGCTGCAGCAATGCAAATTCAAATGGCTAATGACATGGGAATTTCACCAAAAGCATCTCATGATCTTATAGTGAGACAAGCAGGTGGGAGAGATAATCTTGTCTTTATTCTAGAAGATTACAAGATTTATTTAAAATCCAAAAGAATAAGAGATATGAAAGAGAGGGATACAGGTGGCATGTTAGAATATTTGCATAAAATGCAATTTGAAGATCCTAATTTCTTTTATGCAATTCAAGTTGATGAAGATGATTTGATAACTAATATATTTTGGTTAGATACAAAGATAAGGAATGATTACTTAGATTTTGGTGATGACATTTGCTTTGATACTATTTACAAGAAAAATGGTGAGGGTCGTCCACTTGCTTTATTTGTAGGTGTAAACCATCACAAGCAAACTACAGTTTTTAGTGTTGCACTGTTGTACGATAAGACTGCTCTTACATTTGAGTACTTGTTCGACACATTTGCTAGAGCCATATCTGAGAAAAAGCCTACAATTATTATTACTTATTAGGATGCAGTGACAGTAAAGGCATTAGCTTCAAGATGGCCTAAAACTCGTAATCGACTTTGTATCTGGCACATTTATCAAAATGCCAAAATCCATTTTAGTGGTGTTTTTTCTCTATTTAAATATTTTTTACGAGATTTCAGTTTATGCATATATGACTTTGAAGAAGAAGAATATTTTTCCAATGCATGGAATGAGATGCTGCAAAAATAAGAACTTCAAGATAATGATTGGTTAAAATGTATGTTTCATATAAAGGAAAATTGGGCTTTGGTTTATGGATGCCAAATGTTTTGTGTAGACATGGCCATCATACAAAGAAGTGAGAGCATGAATAACATTATAAAATGGTATGTGAGTTATCAACATAACTTTTTACAAGTTTTAATCACTTTCAGAGGCTTACTGATGATCGTCAATTTGATTAGTTGATCGCTGATTTTAGAAATAATGTAACCACTCCAGTATTGGCAACACCTATTCAAATTTTAAAGCATGCAATTAGAGTCTATACACTTGAAGTCTTTAGATGTTTTCAAGATTAATGGAATAATTCTCATGATTCTAGCTTTCATCTTTGTGGTGAAGATGGTACAATTACAAAATATGAGATCACTCTTATAGGGAAGAGTTACTCTCATATGGTCACTTATGATTCATCAAATGATGAAGTCCATTGTAGTTGTCAGAAGTTTGAGTTTGCTGGCATTTTATGTTCTCAAGTTTTGAAGGTTTTTACTTTGAAAAATATTTTGAGAATATCGAGTCAGTATATTTTTAAAAGATGGACACAAAAGCAAAAACATGGTACCTTGATAGTAAAAGCTCTACTATCAATGAAAGTGAATTGTATCCTAAAATGTTGTTAGGTATGAGGTACAAAGAATTGTGTGGATTAAGCAAGTGATTGGTTACAAGACCAGCAGAGAGGAGAGATACTTGTAAAATTGTGAAAGATCGCCTTCTCAACATGTTGATGAGATGTTGAAATTTGAAGAATTAGTTGATGAAGAGAACCTAATATCACCAGATGAAGAGTTGACCTTGTGTGCATTAAGCATGTGATTGGTTATAAGAGCAGCAGAGAGGAGAGATTCTTGCAAAATTGTGAAAGATCGCCTTCTCAAAATATTGATGAAGGTTGATGAGATGTTGAAAGGTGAAGAATTAGTTAATGAAGAGAACCTAATATCACAAGATGAAGAGTTGACCTAATGGTCAAATCCTGAAATGAATCTCTTCAATCAATGTGAGATTAATTTTGGTGAAAGTAATAGGTTTGAGGTGTCAAAATAAAGACAAAACCTATGTCAAAGTAAAAGATTGAAGGGTGGATTAGAGAAAAGTTCAAGGAAAAGAAAGTATGTTAAAAAATGCAAGAATTTAGCAAATATGGTAGCTTCGACACCCATACGCCTTTCCAATACTCAGGTTATATTTTTGCTAATTTTATGTTTTCAAACCTTTTAATGCATACAATCTATATTTTGATAATTTCGAGTATTTTTTGGTTTAAATACTCAATTCAAGATTTCGAAGAAAATTCCCAAAATAGCTATAGTATGTCCACCACACCATATCCGATATTACATCAAGTTCAGGTTAGCTTTTAGTAATTTAAAATGTCTCATGTGTTGTTTTACTTGTTTTTAACAATTTTTCCTTTCTTTTTTTGGTTATGACACATAGCAAATGCAACCATTTGGTGTTTCTATGGATTTCACAAGTATGATTTACACTCATCATCATTCTATGTTTGGAGACTCTAGACCACGATCTTAGGTAGTATCTATATTATTGTCTTTCTGGTTAGTAATCTTTTAATGATTTCAATTTTCTATCTAGACCACTTGGTTATAACACATAGCAAATGCAGCCACTTAGTGTTTCTATGGATAACACAAGTATGGTTTACACTCATCATCATTCTATGTCTGGACCAAATTCTTAGGTAGTATTGATAATATTGTCTTTTTGTATTCTGTTAGTAATCTTCTAATGATTTGTCATTTTAGGCCATTCATGCAGAAACAAGTAGACAAAGTGTTACTGCTATTATCCCACCTTCAATGCGCATGACTGATTTACTTATAGCACTCTTTTTTACGTTTATTTCTTAAGTTCAATTATTTCATTTCATGTTAATGTTACATTTTATTAATAATTGTATTAATTAATTAAAATACATTTTGATTGATAGGCACAACAAACATTTGGTTTTGACAATTTGGGAGTTTGTATTTGGAATGATAACTGTGATTGTTACAAGTTTTGTATTTGTAAAAGAGGACATAACAATTACTGAGTTATTGTATATAACTTTATGTCCAAATGAATTTTTCATATATTAGAGGAGTTAAATTCTTATGCAATGTTAGCTCAAACTGTAAATCTTAGACATCTCTTGGTTAGTTTTGGGTGACAACTACATATAATTTGGTTTTATGCTAAAGAGTGGAGATCAAATTTTACTCCTACTAGTCCTTTTCGTTATGACATCTATCTAGTCAATATTTCTGCTCATGTATTGGCTAGTTGTTTTGCTCGAACGAATAATAGCTAATAAGCTCATTTTTCTGATTCAGATCTTTTGACAAAGAAATTCATTAATCTGATAAAATATGTTAAAGATAGTATTCTTGATCTTAATAAAGTTGCTGACACTCTAAAGCTGACTGTTAAATTAGTTGTTCTTATGTAGGAAGTTCAAATTTGATTGCTAACAGGAGAGTTGATGTCTTAAGGCCAAGTGAAGTAGATGAAAGTGTTGCTAGCTTGTAGGTATCAGTAGTTCCAATATCTATCTTTGTGTGTGTGACGAGCCTTAAAGCTTTTGTTGTTTTATCTATGTGTAACACTAGTTTTACTATGTGGTGCTATTTATTGTTCGCAATTTGGAAAGATCCTGATGGATTTTAATGAAAAATTTTCAATTTATATATGACATGCTTCACATTTAATGAGTGAACATTGGCTATGTGAGTTGCAAACCAAATTCATTTTTGATTATAAAGATGTCCTCAGTCATGGATGGTGATTGTAATTTCTTCAATTTCTATTTAATAAATCACTAAAGAAGCACAGGAGTTAGTCGTGTTAATTAGTTTGGAAGCTTGGAAAGAGCTTGTTTAGTTAATTTGAGTTTATGTGAAACATTTCAGACCACCCAAGAATTGACAAATCATTCTTTCATCGATCAGTAAAAAAGGAAATGATAATAGTTATATAGAGTTTATGGCTTTTCCTTCATGATTCTTTTCTCGTAGGCAAAAGTTCAAAACTTTACGATTTAAGAACACAAGCAGAAGGTCATGCATTTAGTGTAGAATGTGAAGAAAACAACAGATTATATGTTCTTGTGTGTATTAGGATTTTGGGATTTTGAGGGTTTAATGAAAGAACGAGTCTTTCTCAACTATCAACATGGTCATAACATAAATGGCATACGGTTGTTTCACTTTATGGTTCAATTTTTCAAAGTTCACAAAACACCAATTTTCTAATTCTATTGTTCGTGATCTTCTCGTCCCTATTCTGTTCAAGCAAGTGCTATGACTTGTTTCTTCATGTAAAGTTACTTTATAAAGGGGTGTGTAAGTCACATTGTGACTCACACATGCACGGTCATGCATATAAGTCACGATCGTGACTTAACTTGCACGGCTGTGTATGCAAGTCATAACTATGACTTAGCTTGCACAATTGTGAAATGGTCAAAATATGCAAACGTATAATGGCCATTTTCATACACAATTCTTCTTATTTAAATTTTCATGCACAATTCTTCTTATTTAAGTTATCATGCACGATTCTTCTTATTTAAGTTTATGTCACATTCACAAATTAATCCAATTAAGATTCATGCAACATCTATACCAAGTTCACTCAATTCATATCAATTTTGAATTAAATCGTAACTAACATATGAAAACAAGTAAAATCAATCAAAATTTAACACAACAATTCCCCTACACTTAAATTATGCTTGTCCTCAAACAAAATAAAGAACACTAGACTATAAAAACAAATAATGGAAACAATAATTTTCTAATAATAGTCAAAGATATAAACGATCATTTCAATAAATACAACCTAAGAACTTGAAACTCATAATACTCTATGAACAAGCTACTCTTCTCATATTTACACAAAATCAAAAGGCACTTCAATATAAAGAACCATCAACAAGTCTGACAGATAGTCACTCCTCTCGCCATCTTCTTAAGCATTCAAAGGTGGGATATGTATTCACTCATTGTTCATTTCATGTAAGACATCTACCATAAGGTTACTTACTAATCCAATCTCCACCACTAATATCAAACACAAGCATCAATCCGAAGGTCTTTATTTAGGTTGTAATAGGGTCGGGCTAAGGGTAGGAAAAAGAAAAAATGCAGTTTAAAATCACAACATAAATTAAGCATTTAAAATAATACAAAACAATAAACCATAATACACTCAATTCTTTCCTCTCACTTAACAAAATTAACACTTCCCATTTTTACTTGTCTCCTCTTCTTTTCATTTTTTGGTCATCTTCCCTTCCTTCCTTTTCTTTTCTATTTCTTTTTCTTCTTTTCCTCTCTTCTTTATATTTTTTCTTCTTATTCTTTTACTATTTTTCATTTATTTATTTATCTATTTATTTATGAATCTAAAACAAGGAAATCAAGAGAAGAGAAATATAGAGAGGTAAAAAAATTTCTACAACCATACCCATCCCTAATGCAATAGCCAACTATATGTTATGATTCCCTTACATTTATTCCCTAAAGCCAATTATACCCTTTCAAATGCTCAACTTGCCTTATGGTAGGTACAAGGAAGAGGATAAACAACCAAGGTTAAGACTCATATTTGGGTTTAAAGAAAGAAAAGGTTTCATGTTAAGCTCAAAGGGGGTTCACTAACAGGAACTTCATGTTGGCCTTTTAAGCAAAAGGGGTAAATCGTAATTACCTTTATCATTTCAACATTTGCATAAGATTATGTGATCTCAACTAGTATTTGCAAGCAAGCTCTAGAGTTCTTTAATCATGAAAGAACACTTATTGAGGTTTGGTTATATGAAAGTTTTAATTATTAACCCTTGATAATCCGCAAGCGCACGATTTGTTAGCGTAATACCAAAGGTGTTGATCCCATAAGGAGAGAACTAACCTAATCCTAAAATCTAAGATGAAAAAACAAATAATAGAAATTCAAGATATAACGAAACTAATACGAGAACTTAATTCACTCAATCAAATTAATAATCAAACATGAAAATATTAGTTATTAAGCAATTTGCAACACACCCAAGAATCAACATAAGGAAATTGCCAATTGGGAGAAAGGGAATTTTACCTATCCTTAATGCTAACCTAACTGATTATTAATTATTATATTGTTAGTTCTAGATTATTCTAGGGTTGATTACTCTCTCTCGAGTTATAACCATTAACCCTAAATCATAAATGGTAATCAGATTATAGAGGTTGCAATCTCTCAATTCACAACCTATGCAAAACCCTAATTAATTCTGAAGTTCTCTAATAAACTATCGGAAATCTATACGAGATCTCTCTCTACATAAATTATCATTTGATTTAATTCTGGCCTCTATTAAGTCACCTAACTCTCGTTAGCCTAATTTAATCCTTTTATTTAATTCACCCTCTCAATTTTATTATCGAATTATGCAATAGCAAAATCAAACATAACAATATCTAATAGACACATAAACAATCAGATTCTCATTAATTTAAGAATAAAATTCTGAAGGTGAGTTAAGAACATTCTAGACATTCTAGATACTATCATCAACTGTTCAATCCAATTCTATACAATAATAAAACTAAAAATAATAGAAAATATAATCTAAAATGGATGACAGGAGGTAACAACGTCAAGAAACCTCCTGATCTAGGAAGTACTTTGAGTCAGCTTCTTCTCCTCTTCTCTTTTCCTTGTTCTTTTCCTCTATCTCTCGATGATCTCTCTCTAGGGTTTCTCAAGGTGGCTGATGAAAAAGCTCTTTTTAATGCCTCTTTTTGTTCTTTTTATAGCCTCTTATGTTTTGGGTAACCTTAGGATTTTTTCGGGGTTTGAAAGGTCCAAAAAAATTCTCAAAACTTGACATTTGTGAGTGTCTCCTCGTCTGCCCGTCATAGGCCACGATTGTGGGCTATTCTTTAGGCTTCTGTCACGATCGTGGCCTGACATGCCACAATTGTGGGCCAGTGTTTAGGACTGAATCTCTCTGAAACTACTTTGTTCTTCGATGTTAACCTTGAAACACTAACAAACACATCAAGGTACCTCAAAAACATAATATTTAAGCTCAAAGACTTGTACTAATCGATAAAACACTTAAAACATAAATAATTAACAAACTAACACAATTCTAACCTAAACACATACTAAATGATTGAATTAACGACTAAACACATATCAAACTATGCCCTAAAATACGATGCAATTTACACTTATCAAACACTCTCAACAAATAATACTTGAATTTGGTGTTTAATATTTCAAAAAGGCTCAAAATCTTACCAAATGAAAGGTGTCATTCATATGTCACAACAAGCTAATGTCTTTTTAACCGAAATCCAAGTCAATTAGTCTAAGTATACAAGTGTACTCATTCACTCATATTATGCATTTCTAATCCAGATCAAGTTAATTTAATAACCATACATCCTAACTATTAAATGGGAAAACAAACACACAAGAGGGAAAGGATAGAAACACGATACTAAGATAAGGTGGAGGCTATTCAAAGTGAGCATTCAAATTGGCCATGAAAGTTCAGATCTCTTCCATGTTAGCCTCAATATTATAAAGCTTGTCATTTATTCGTCGTTCAAATGCTATCAATTGATTTAGCAATGATTGGAACTGTATGGAAGTAGCTGGATAAGTCTGATACATTTCTTTGGGTGTTGGAACATCATCTTTTTATGCAACTTCCATTTCTGCAACTCAGGCTCGCTTGCTGCTCAAAGCTTCCCCTGTGTCATCATAGATAAGAATATAGCAATCGCCTTGTCACCTGAAGTTGAGTTGCCCGAAACTAGCCACATAGGTGTTATAGCTATTAGTAAGCCAAGATGTTCTACAATTCAAGTCACGAATGCCCTAACTACTATTTTACTTGTGCTAGATTCAGCCACTTCACTTAAATGCACACTTAACCAACTTCTGGCATTAAAGGGCCTGGCATGTACCATACACCACAAAATAAATAATTCAGTTTTAGAAACTGCCCCATTATTATCTCCTCTATTGAATAGTGTAAAAGTTAAAAATTGATCGAGATAGTGAGGGCAAAGTCCATGATGGCAGATGATTTAGACTTATTGGGGGAAAACACTTTCCTAGAATTGGTCACTTAGGATCAAAAGTCGATAGCCACAAAATTCTCAGGATATTCATATAAATCACTATTTGGAAAGCCAAAAATAACATTTGGCACTTCTAAAGTGATCATATGATGTGTATTCATTAATCGAAATTAAGACTATCCGTAGTGTCCCTAGCAGTAATTTCATAAACTACTTCTAAAGTGGTCAGAAACTCTAATATCAATTTCAAATATGAATTTTTCCTAAATTCAGAAAATTGTTCTCAGCCTATATTTCATAGCAACTCTTGGACTCGATCAAATATTCTTAATTCAATAAGTGTTTGAGAATATAAAAATCTATCCAAAAAATTTGACGATCCTTAAAAATCACATACCTTTACTGGTGCCTCTAGTTTGCAAGTTGAGGGATGGGATACCTAAATTTGGCTCGTGTGGTGTAGACGAGGGAGCTCTGGCTTGTTTCATTCTTAGAGACAAATTTGGCTGCGATGGTGTATGTTCTCCTACTGAGTTGGTGTGGTGGACGAACAGGCATGTGTTGTGCTAAAGGAGGTGACGCACGGGCATGGCGTGTTGAGTGGAGCAACATCAAAGGTGGCATAATTATGTGCTAGCTAAGGTGTGGGGGTATGGGTGTGCGCCTGTGCAATGCAGTGTAGTAGGGTGCGAGGGATTGTGTGGTGGTCGGGTTGAAGAACGACATATGGGTGTGCGTTAGCAAGGCGTGCATTAGTGAGGTGTGTGTGATGTTCAGGGTGAAAAACAGAGAATCAAGTGAGAAGGGCGGAGGCTACGTGTGAGGGCGGTGGGATGCGACTGGTTGGGTGTGAGAGTGTTCGGCTATGTGGCGGCTAAAGATGGAGATTGGGTGAGGAGCGACGGTTACGTGGCAGCTGCAAGTGGGGAAGATGGAGAACATAGAATCAGATCTGGAAACAAGGAAAAGATGCAGATAAGCATGCTTCTGAATTAGGGGAGGGGAAGGGAGAGTCATGAGTGTGACTCTCCTAGTCACATTCATCACTGGGGAGTCACAGTCACGGGTGTGACTGAGAGTCACACATATGACTCCCCATTCATAATTTCTATCAGGGGAGTTGATGCCTTATGGCTAGGTGAAGCAGATGAAAGTGTTGCTAGCTATCAGTAGTTCTCAATATCTATCTTCATATGTGTTGACGAGTTTTAAAGCTTTTGCTGTTTTATCTATGTGTAGTATTAGTTTTATTACATGGTGCTATTTATTGTTCCCAAATTGGAAAGATGCTGATGGATTTTAATTAAAAAACATCAATGTATATATAACGTGCTTCACATTTAATAAGTGAACATTGGCTATGTGAATAGTAAAACAAATTCAGTTTTGTTTAGAAAGATGTCATCAATCATAGATGGTGATTGTAATTACTTCAATTTCTGTTTAATAAATCACTAAAGGATCACAAGAGCCAGTTGTGTTAATTAATTTGGAAGCCTGGAAAGAGCTTGTTTAGTTGATTTGAGTTTATGTGAAACATTTCAAACTATCCAAGAAATGACAAATCATTCTTTCATCCATGTTTATATAAAGCTTTTCTTGCAGGTAGAAGTTCAAAATCTTACTGTTTAGGAATGCAGGCAAAAGGTCGTGCATTTAGTGCAAAATGTTAAGAAAACAATAGGTTATATGTTCTTATGTTCATTAGTATTATGTGATTTTGAGAGTTTAATGAAAGAACGAACTTTTCTCAACTATCAACATGGTCATAATAGAAATGACATACTATTGTTTCACTCTATGTTTCAATGATTCAAAGTTCCCATAACACCACTTTTATAATTTTATTGTCCGGGATCTTCTCGTCCCTATTTTGTTCAAGCAAGTGTTACCTATCTTCTTTATGTAAAGTTACTTCATAAAAAGGGTGTGTAAGTCACAACTGTACATGTAAGTTAAGTCACGGTCGTGACTTACTTGCATGGTCGAACAAGTTAAGTCATGACTTAACTTGCACAACTTCCAATGCCAAATTAGGGGTCGGCTTGGCTTGTAAGCCATGAAATTTGGAAGATTAACAAAGTTGGTAAAATTTAAGTAGAAATGAGACGTTTTTTCGACTGGACAGAGTTAGACAGATGATCCCGTCTACTTAATCAGAGTTGGATCAACTTAGGATGATAAATCCTGGACACAACCGAAACTTTTTCCAAAAAAATTCTTGTTGCCACCTCTATGTTCCATCACTCTCTTACAGCTCCAAATCTTCAATCTTAAGTTTTGCAAGATACACCAAGTATCAACGATTCCTAGCTGAACCTGAAAGTCCCTCGTTGCCATGTTTAGCTCTTCAAATTAATGCATAAGCCTTTGTGACATCAGGACTGGAACTTATCACAGCGTCTTGATGTTTATCACATTTCTGCAGGTAATAACAATAGTTTCTTTTGAAGCCATCAGATGTTACTTGTTCCTCAAGGAAATTGTCAAAACATTTACCACAAGAATCACTACCAAAATGGCACTGAGATGTAAGAAATATGGCCTGATGTTGTGGCTTAGATTTTCTATAAGCCTATATTAAGCTTGGTTTAGGATTTTCTTAGTTTAATAGTATATTAAATCTTAATCGTTAATTTAGTACTTAAAGGACGTACAAGATTTAATGTCAATAAAGACGTATATATAAACTAGGCCTCTCTCTACTATAATTAAATACAGAAAAACACAAATACAAAAAGAGTAGGTATTTTTGCATTGAGTTATCCATCAAGCTATCATATAGAAAGAAGGTCACGAGAGAGAAACCAGTTCGTAATCGGTAAAAGTTTTCTTCTTTACATTATGACAAATTATGCTCAAATTAAGTGATTTATTTGTTTCATCTATATAGTTATTATTATATTCGAGATCTAAATTGATACAAATGATTTATATATAATTCATGATTTATGTATCCTTTATATCTTTAATGTTTGATTACTAGGATCCAGAAAAACTTACACGAGAATAAGAAAAGGTTTTCGGGACTTTTTGTGGAGAATCGAAACAATCCATGTGATCACATAACAATAACATTAAACCTATTGATCAGCTCGTTATAAATTAATAACAGTAAACCCATTGACCAGCTCGTCATAGATTATGGATCGAGCATGTTTTGGACGTGAAATGGTCATTAATAATATATTTTCTTGTTTTTGGTTTGTCAACTCTCTGTGGGAGCAACGTGAGACCTTCGTTTCAACTCTAGAACAATACTAGCTGAAATAGTTGGACTCTTTAAACATTGAAAAGCAAGAACTTGCAAGTTAGTCCCACCCATACTTAACACTCCTTGGGTTACATTATCTGTCGACAGTAAGATTTGTTTCAAATATACTTTGACTAGTTTTAGTTGACATGCACCAAAGACGGGATATTGTAATTATTTATTTACCAGCATAATGATACTGCTCAAATGTCCAGTTAATTTAATTCTACCATTATTTATTCTAACATGTTACATTATTATATAATTTTAATGTATAAATAAATATCGGGATAATTTTTAAATTCGTAATCAAATTATAAATATTTAAGTTTTGAAATGTATATTCTATTAAAAAGGTTAAAATTTGTTATATTAAAAATATACAAGTTAAAATATTAAAAATGAATAAGTAAAATTATTTAGTAAAAATTAGAGATGAAAAATTAAAAAAATTAAGGAAATGTATAGCGTAATATATTTGTTATAAATGTATAAAATAAATTCAAAACTCAAACAAAAAAAGTTAAAAATAAATAAATATTGTGTAAGTTAAAATTTTGTAATAAAATTATTAATATTTAAAATTTGAAATGTATAATAAGAAAAGAATTATAAAAGAATTATTAAGAATATATAATTTTGAATATTAAAAATGAACTGGTAAAATAGTTAGTAAAATTTGGAATGAAAAAAATTGTTAATAGTAACTAAATAAACAATTAAATCATAATTATATTATATTATGGAAGGATTAATAACAAAATTTCTATTTATTAATTAACAATAACGAAAAAAACCTTAAAAAAGCAAAAACTAAATAATATGCATGGTTGTTAACTAGCAACTCACAATTATGGAAATCACGCCTGTCACTTAATAGTCATAGGCGTGACTACTATTTATATAAATTTAATATTATTATATAATACTTAATAATAATTAGGAACTGATAATGCACAATTGTCAATAATATATATACTTAATATTAATATATAGTAGGTAATAATATAATAATTTGTCACAACCGTAAATAGCTATATATATTAACATATTAATATATCAAATTTAATAATAATTAACAGGTTATGACTAAGATTTAAATTTAATATTAGTATATAAAAATTAATAACAATGAACAATTAATAATGCAGGTTGTGACTAATATATATACTAAATACTAACTTATACTACTTAATCAATTAATTTTATTTTAACACATCAACTAATTAATTATATATTAACTATTATTAATTATAACTGAATAAACTTCACATTTAATGATTAATAATTAATTTATAAATCAATTATATTTTAATTATTATTAATTATATCAAAATTAATTATATTTTAATTAATTAATGATATTTTTATATGGGTTAAATATATTATAATAACAAAATATCAACTCTCATGTCACTTCTATGACTATTAAGTCAGAGTCGTGACTAATTAAGCTATATATATATATATTTCCAACAAAATACCATAAAGACTTACCCCTAATAAAAGGAAGAGATATATCTAATCATACTATAGAAATCAATAGAGGAATTGAACAACCGATAATTTTATTAGGATCATTCTTAATAAAATGTCCCCCATTACATTTTATTTTCATAATACTGGTACTGATATATTATTAGGAAATAATTTCCTACAATTATTTCATAAGATCACCTTTGATACAATAGCTAATCAGATATTGTTTAAAACTCTATGTCATCATTTGATAACAGTTAAAAAACTTAAGAATGCTTATGTTAAACCATTTCCTATTACCTTTCTCCCTCGCCCAGCCCAAAGTGGTGATATTGGTTATACAACCAAACCGATTTTTCCAAAAACTAACCCTTTATTACAATACCAGCTACCATTAAAGGAACTTGATACAAAAATAAATAACATTAGAACAAAATTAGAACAATGTTATACAGAGAATCCCTTAAAGTTTGGGATAAAAATCAATTATATGCTAAATTAGAAATGATAGATAAAATTAAAACTATTAGAGTAAAACCTATGAGATAAAATGAGGAAAAACAAAAAGAATTTAAAATACAGATAAAAGAATTATTACATTTAGGATTTATTAGATCCAGTCAGTCACCTCACAGTTCACCTGCATTCATCATAAGAGGACATGCAGAACAGGTTAGAGGTAAGGCAAGAATGGTGATAAATTATAAAAAAACTAAATGATAATACAATATTTGATGGATATTTTCTTCCACATAAAGAAAGTTTGATTAATAGAACTAGAAA
>JANSVA010000001.1:20182229-20207923 GCA_025504915.1 Erythroxylum reticulatum
CATTGAAGGTTACGACTGTGAGGCGTGACTACTAATATTACTATACAATATTATTAAAAATATGGAGTCACGCCTGTAACAAGTTATATATAAAGCAGATTTTCGAAACCCTGTCTTAAAACCACAATGCAAACAAGTTTTAGAAGCACCTGCCCTAGAAACCAAAATGAAGCCTTTAGGAAAACCCATCAACATGGACCGAATCAATTCATTATCATAAAAAAACCTTGCAAATAGAAGCCCGTAAACTAACCTCAGAAAAGTTTTATGACTGTTTCCAATCACTAAATACATGGACTGAAGCCCAAAAAGTATTCCAATATTATCCTCAAAACCAAGGAAAATATGGACCCAAAACAATTATTTTTCCCTAAGCCGACCCACTAACCACTTATCTATTTTTTCAAAGGGGACTTATTGACATCATCTACTTAACCAATCTAAACATCCTCTCAGAATTTCTTGTTGGGTTTATTCAAGTAGTTAAGAATTACAAAGATCGTTTCGCCAAAGACAGAGAAATATTTATTAAAATCTTCAGCAGTTATCCTATATTCAAAGAAAATGATTCTCTCAAGGATGCAGAAATTAAACTCTCCAAAGTTGCTTTTCTCGCCATTGGAATAAGCAACGACATATATCCACCAATTGACAAACCACCACAGCATACGTTTGAATGAGAACTCATTAATCAATTCAACCTTCATTGTTTTGAAGGAGTATTTATTCAAGGAGCCAGAATCACCGAAGAATCAACAATCAAGGTCAATTACAAAGGACTTAACCAAGTTATGATTTCAAATTACAAATCTGCAATTACCCCCGATGCATTACCCCCGATGCATTTCATATTATTCAGCAATTTTTACAAACTATCGAAGGTATTTTCAGCGACCTTTCAAATTCATGGAAATATGCCATCTGTCATCAACTAGAAGGACATCCTTAGCACAAATGCAAATGACGACACCGGATCAATTGACGCAATTATTAAGGAATAATTCATCAATCAAACTAGCAAGGATGTAGGCCAGATGGACGGCCAAATTTCGTTGCTTTAGCATCTTTTACTTTTTGCTTTATCGTACCTTTTACTTTTACTTTTGATTTTGTCATTGTCAGGTTTAGTCAGGAATCTTTCTTTTACTTTTAACTTTTGCTTTTGTCAGATCAGATTAGGAATCTTTCTGTTAGCTTTACAATTGTCAACCGCCTTGTTTTGGCTTTTTTCTCTTTCGTTTGGCTATATAATGTAGTTACCCAGTCTTCAGTTAGCATGAAATAAAATCCTTCTCTTAGTATTCCCTAACTTCTCTCTTCGCTCTCAAGCCTGCAGATTGGCAATTAAGCTTAAACAAAGAAAAAGGTATGCCATTAGAAAGTCTTATTTCATCACTCTGTTATATCTATTTATTTCATCATAGATTTTCAGTTATAAGTCTCTTTTTATATTCAAGTTCTATCGCATTTCAAGATTATGAATTGCATATATTTCTATCTGATTGCTTAATACATCAATTTAATCCCTTATTATTACAACATCTGTTCAATAATTTCTTTAATCCTATTATGTCTTATAATAATCTTGAATAAAAGGATGACTCTCTCTATTTCTAGAAAACTAGAACTTTGTAATTTAATAACTAATATACAACCAATAAACCTCAATACTCTCACCATAGAAGAAAGACAATTTATAATTTCTCAAATTCATCTTAGACTCAATTTTCAAACTAATTTTCCAACTACTAAAATCATTTTCCCCCTTTTCAAATCAAAAATATGAATTCTAGATATTTTGAAAGAAAATGCACTTTGAAGATTTTTATCCAAGAAACCTATGCTAGAAAAAAAATCACTAGATGATTTACTCATCAAATATCATACCTAGAATAAGCAAGCTTATAATAGCTCAGATGCAAGACGATATACTCAGATGTATGACACCAGCCGACTGATACAATTAATCAAGGATTTGAAAAAAATAGTCATCAAAACTAGAATGTATTGCCAAAAATTAAGCTCCAAACTCGTTGATTAATTAGAATTCCATATGATTGTATCCTCTATTTGTAATCTACTATTTTGTTTAGTGAAATAATAATTTCAACTCTTTCTTTCATGGGTTATTTTGAAACAAAAGCTCTACTTAAACACTTAATCCAACACGGTTATGAAATAGAAGAACAACAAAATACATGGATCAAAAGATATGAAGAATATCTAGAAATTGCTAAGACTAATAAACAGTACAACTTAGAGTTGAAGTAACTCAAACGATTTTATTGCTTAAACATATTCGCGAAAATAATAGGTGAAATTTAAAAGAACATTTGCATGAAATAAACCAACTTATAGATTAAAGTTTCTATTCTCTATTCAACCATTTTTATCTATGCTTCTTATCAGATTTTTTAATCTAGATATCACTACTACATATGATATCTATAGTTTATATTAAATAATGAACACACCTAATTTTTCTATCTGTAATCAATTAATAAATCATATACAATATATAGAACATTTTAAAAATCAATATTATAATGAATTTAACTATTTTGAAAACCATTATAATTATATTCAATTTATGATATCTAATCCTACAGCTTTACAACCCGTAAAAGATATATTAGAATTAGCTCAACAATTCTATAAATTTTATACAAAACAATTAAATCATTTAGAAAAAACATTAAACTATCATCAAATAAGTACACATTATCATGCCTAAATTAGAACAATTACAGTCAAAACAAATGGATACAACCATTTTAGATGTTGACAATTTAGAATTAACCGAATCTTTAGGAACCTTTCATATAAATACACTATTATCTAATGATAAACAAAAACAAATTTCAAAAACAAAATTAAATTTAAAATCTGGTCAAGATATTCAACGCTCTTTATTTCAACATATAATCAATCATAAAAATATTATCTATTTTGGTAAAATAGTTCCCCCTATACGAATTGATCAGTGTAATGGACACATAAGAATTAACCTAATTGATCAAGAGCAAATAAGTAGACAATTACAAAAAATAACTTTAGAGAAACGTCTAAAAATTGGTTATATTCATCTTTCTACAATTCAAATTCTGTTAAAATCCACTTTTCAAGAAGGAATTGATTCTCCTATACGAATGGCCATTGTAGATGAAAGAATGACTATTTTGAATGATCAAATTATAGGTATTATGAATGAAAACCTCGCTTATGAAAAAATTAAATTTAATACTCGATTAAAATTAGGTATACCCTTGAAATCCCATAAATTAGATGAAACAATCACCATCGCTTATAAATTTTACAAAGAAAATGTTGTCAACAGGACAATTTCCTTTTTCTATCACTTACCAAATTAGTTATGCATTAGCAAACTCTCATCATAATATAGAATTTAAAGACATGGAAAAATTTATATTGATCAATTATTTAATGATGTTGCAAAAGTAGGAACAAATTTTAGGACTAAACTACGAACTTTACCTGCGATTCAATATCCCATTCAATTACATCCATCTATAACTAAAAGACACTCTTTTTCCGAACCACCATCATCTTCAATATCTCCTTAATTATTAAAATCACAGTCTTTACATTTATCCAAACCAATTCGATTCATAGAACCTGGAAAAAACATAGACAAAGATGTTAAAATTACTGACCTTAGTATTCCTAATCCTACAATAGAAAATTCGATAAGACTTGAAATTAAAAATCAAATTACTGACTTAACTACTTATATAAAACATACACTATGAGTGTTACACAATATATGAAAGAATTAAAGGAACAACAAAAGAATATAGAAACAAAAATTACTGAATTAATCCAAATTCAATCAAGCACCATACAAATAATTCAACAATTACTTAAGGAAAACAAACAACAGACACAAATTATACAAGATGTAGAACAAAAAATAGACAGAAAATTAAGAGAACTAAAACTAGAAAATGATCCCAAAAAATGGTATAAGAGCCTATTACATTAGTAAAACCATGGAAAATTTAATCCTAAAAACAATACAAGAAGAATCGTTAGAACAAGTTGAACGAAATATACAATCTCAACTATCATAAATTACTCATTTAGTACAAAAATTAATGCTACACACCGAAATAGAACAAATTCGTCAATTAACTGATCAAGATGAAATTATTTATGGCTATGAATCAGATCAAGAAGTTTATATTGATGATGAACAACCAGAAAGTAGTAAAAGTAAAGAACAAGAAGTCGGAAGACAACATATAAAAAGGGAATATGTAAGTGGTGATAAACGCAAAAAAGAACAACAACATTCCTATCAATGGCAAGTAGATGATTTCATTAATCAACATGGATATTATAAAAAAGGATAAAAAATACGAAGATTCCCTACTGAATGTACTCCAAAACACATTTCTTTAGGCGCTGATGGAATATTAAATCTTGATTGTGTTTTACAATAAGAAAATTTAATAATAGAATGGGCAAATAAATTACAATTATTAATTCAAATTGAAAAACCATTTGGTGAATTAGACAACAAAGATCTATTATGGAATTTTATTACATATAAAACCTCTGGGATAGTACATAATTTTTTATTAGCAATGAAAATGGCATTAAAAATACACCTTTGTATCAATTTGCAACCACTAATATTCAACTGTTTCATATCATATCAGGCGAAATTTACAAGGAATTTTTAGGAAAAGATATCCTTTCTTTTAAAATGAAGTGGCAAATAATGACAGAATTAAAGCTTTATGGCATTTAAATAATATCCGTATATGTGACATATATTATTTAGAAGAATATATGTGTGAATTTAAAAAATATTATTATAAATTAACTAGAGCCGAACAAGAAATGTATATTCATATATTTATTCAAAAATTACCTTATCCTATGAATCAAAAAGTAGAAGCAAAATTTCAAGAAAAACGAGAAAATATAATAATTGCTTATAATTTAGGTGGAGCTATTCTCACTACTCAGGAAATTCTATCAGAACAATGTTTTGAAACAAAATTGAAACGAACATTAAGACATAAAGACATTCAATTATGTTGTTCTAAATATGCTGAAGTACCACAACAATATGGCTGTGAATCTAGAGTTTCTAAAAATTATAAATGAAGAAAATCATATAAACCTTACAAATCTTATAAATGGAAATGTTATCCTCGAAATTATTATAAACAAAAACAATTTACCCCCTATAAAAAACAATTTAGACGGAAGAAATGTAGACAATTCGAACCTAAAAGACAAGACTGTCTACAAAAAAAATCATGTAGATGTTGGTTATTTAAAGAAGAAGGACATTATGCAAATAATTATCCTAAACGAAGAAATAAAAACAATACTCAACAATATAATGAAAAACTTAATATTTTACAATCAATAGTTCAAGAACAATTAGAACCTATAGAATCCGATTATAATACAGATTCCACAATTTCTTCTATATATTATTATAAATCCTAGACAAAATCTGAATCGTCAGTTAAATCCGAATACAACTTTTATTCAAGTGATCATTCAAAATAAAAAAAATTAATGCATATATAGACGCTGGAGCTACTATTTGTATCGCCTCAAAGCAACTATTAAATACATGGAAAAAAATTAGAAAAACCATTACAAATAAGTATAGCCAATGGAAGCTTTAAATTCATTTGGTATGTAAGCTATTATAATAATATTATAATAGAAAATTTTACATTTTCAATACCTTTTATTTATCAACAAGAATTAGGATTATCATTAATTTTAGGAAATAACTTCTTAAAATTGTATAATCTTTTTTATCAATATTTACATTACATTACATTAAAAACTCCAAGTATAAAAGCCCTAAATCAGAAATCAATAATTCTTAAAATTCCTATATATCATACTACATATCATCAAAAATTACAAATCTTAGCCACCAAATTAGATTATCTTCAGTTCTATCTTCTTAACAATATGTCTGTTCAACTAAAAATCGAAACATTATTACAAAATGTTTGTAGTGAAAATCTACTTGAACCAATTAAAAATCATAATCAACAATTAATTGAAATCAAACTCAAGAATCCTACACAAGAAAATATTTGAAATAATATACCATATACTCAACAAGATGTACAAGAATTTATCTCCGAATGTTCAGATTTATTAACCAAACAATTAATCTCACCTAGCACTAGTAAACATTCTGCTCCAGCGTTTTATGTAAATAATTTTGCTGAACAGAAAAGAGGTAAAAGAAGAATGGTTATAAATTATAAAAAACTTAATGAAGCCACTATTGGCGATGCATATAAATTACCACTAAAAGATTATATTATCAATAGATTAAAAGGACATATATGGTTTACAACTTTAGATGTAAAATCAGGATATTGGCAATTACGACTTCATGAAAATACAAAACCTTTAACCGCCTTTACTTGTCCTCCTCAAAAACACTATCAATGGAATGTATTACCATTTGGATTAAAACAAGCATCAAGTGTTTATCAACGATTTATGGATAACAATTTAGAAGGTTTAGAAGAATACATTTGTTTATATTGATTATATTATTATCTACTCTAATAAAGATAAAACAGATCATTTAAAAAAGGTTAAAATAGTCCTTCAACGATGTCAAGAGAAATGATTAATTCTAAAACAAAAGAAAGTTAAATTAACATAACAAAATATCGAATATTTAGGAATTGAATTTCAAAATGGATATTTAAAACTACAACCTAATATTTTAAATAAAATTCAAGAATTCTCTAATCAATTAACCAATAGGACTCATGTACAACAATTTTTAGGCATTTTAAATTATATTTCAGATCAAGGCTTTTTTAAGGATTTAGCCAAAGAAAGAAAAAGTTTACAAATTAAATGTAGCACGAAATCACAATGGAATTAGACTAGTGAAGATACGAAGGCAGTTAAAAAACTAAAAGAATTATGTAAGGATTTACCTGTTTTGTATAATTATCTTCCCAAGGATACACTACTGGTTCAAATTGACGCCAGTATGGATAGATGGGCTGGCTGACTTTTGGCACAACTACCCAATCAAAAGTAGTATTTACATTGCAAGTATATAAATGGGACTTTCAATTCTACTGAGTTCCAAGTATCCAATTCATGAAACAGAAACATTAACCTGTCTCAAAACCAAAAAATGGCGAATTGATTTATCCTATATAATAGTGAATAATAATTAACAGTTAATATTAATACATACTATTTAATTAAATATTTATATTTTATTTAATATATCAATTAAACAATAATATATTAATTATTATTGATTATAACTGAAAAAGTTAATAATAAATAAATAGTTTATAAATAAATCATAATTTAATAAATCAATTAATTTATTATATTTTAATCATCATAAGTGACATTAAAACTAATTAATTACATTTTATATGTGTTAATAATATTATAATTAATAATTCATTATAATTATATATATATATATAGGAAGTAGAATCGGAGTCATACCTGTGAATAAGTCACAGGCGCGACTAATAATATTTATATAATATGAGAAATGAGAGAGAAGAAATATGGGAAAAAAAAGAAAAACAAACCGTTGGATCATTTAGATGATAGATGAAATTCTGTGATTATCTGTCGTGTTTGTCCTCAATATTATATACTTAATAATTGTTCCTCAACTTTCCCGCGTAAAGAAATAGAAAGTGGATTAAACCCTTTTTCCAAGAGATTGAAGAGAAAGTGTTCTTTTATTAATTACTGAGTTTTTGGTATCATGAAGAGAAAGTGTTCTTTTATTAATTACTGAGTTTGTGGTATCATGTGTACGTGTGGATAATAATGTTACAGTTGAGATCTACTGATTTGTTTATGTTTGCGCAACTTGATGTTAAAAAATACACCATTCTAGCTGGAATAAGTTAACGCATCTCATGAAAATGTAAGAGGACGGGAATAAACTAATAAAGGAATAAACAATAAGGATTGATCTTTTCATGTATGTCATGACAAGTATCTAATGAGTAGATTGAAGGACAGAGACTAGGGAAGAGTAGAAAATGGCTTGGGATTAATGTAAATGATGTGAAAAATGAGAGAGATGAGAATATGGAGACATGCGTACCAGGAGGTAACGAATTGGAAGCCGTTGTTCGTAACAATATACGCAACTGTGGTGGTGGGCGTCGTGTTCTCGTCCTTCTACGTCTTCTCTGCCGTCTACTCTAACAACTCCTCATTCACTTCATGGCTCTCTTCGCCCCCAATCACCTCTCGTATGCATTTTGCTTTCTTTTCCTTTTCCTTCTTTTTTGTGCGTAAATGAAGTCGTGTTTTAGATGGGCGTTTTTTGTTCAAGAATGAATTGGGTTTTTCGCTTTGTCTTTTGTCGTCCCGTAGCTCAAGTTTGACCTTTTATATTTTTGGACCAACCTTGTAGAACCACCAAGTGATTGTGCAGCAATTTCTGCTATCAATTTTAGCTACTGGCCATTTAATTCTATCTCTTTCTAGTTTTCATTGTTATTGAGCTTTTGGTTGTTGGAAGTGTCGTTTACCTTGATAGTTTTGCTTAAAAGATTGCGCTTTTTGTCATAAAGCTGGAAACTTGTTCCAGATGGTATTCTGGGACACAACAGAACTTCAAATTTTTAAAGTTAAACAGCTCTCCTGTTATGATTTTCTACGACCGGTGTTGGTTTCATTCGTCGTCATTCTCTAGATGGCATCAAACACTTGGTTTCTCATCTGCATTCTACATTTGTTGATAATGGAGCTAAATGGAAAACATTCCAGTGTCAATAAATTTGGTGCTAATGGATTCGTTTAGTCTTACGATTCCTTCCTTATCATGGGATGCTTGCCTTGTCTTGTATGGCCAGTGCAATTTCGTCTCTGTGCAAACATATAATTATGCAAACAGGCCATTTATAATTGCTTTTAGTCATTTAGCATTGAACTGTCTCCTCACCAAACTCATTTTTCTTCAGTTGTGGATTCCCCTTATTTGGATCAATCATCAAATTTTTCTCAATCAGCAGTAATTGCTGGTCCTTTGACGCCAACATCAAAGCTTCCAAACAGAGAAATAAAACCAATTTGGGATGCTTCCCCACGAAATGCCAAAATGCCACCTCAAAAGAATTTTATGCTCACCAAACAACTTGTTGAGGAGAGGGTCAAAGATAATGTCATAATTGTTACTTTCGGTAATTATGCCTTCATGGATTTCATCCTTACATGGGTTAAACACTTGACAGATCTGGGGCTTTCTAATCTTCTTGTCGGTAAGTCTCCTCATAAGACATTCTCAGTTACTTAAGCTTTCTTTCAATGGGACTTCAGTTACGGAAAAAATATTAAAATTATGGTACAATAGGTGCTATGGACACTAAGCTCTTGGAAGCTCTGTACTGGAAAGGTATTCCTGTTTTTGACATGGGAAGTCACATGAGCACAGCAGATGTTGGCTGGGGGTCACCAACCTTTCATAAAATGGGGAGAGAAAAAGTTATTCTGATTGATGCAATCCTCCCTTTTGGCTACGAGCTATTGATGTGTGACACGGACATGGTTTGGTTAAAGGTATTTTTCTATCTATATGTTTGCTTCTTTTGGATTTCAACATTTTGATTATCCCCATGCTTGTATATATTTCTTCTTGTTTGCTTCTTTCATTTGGTAGTAGCTTATATTTTTAATGAGACTTTAGAATTGTTGTGGGAATGGTTGCTGCTTTTGAAACTAAAAGCTGGAGATGGAAGGTATTACTTCAGAGTTATCCCACACAGACAAGGTTTTGGATGGTAAATTCTGAAACTACAAAATAAAAAAAGAAGTTAGAATCCTACAATTCAGCATTCTTTTGCATGAAGAGATTTATCATGAGTCTCAGCTGAAATGTTACCTTTGGAAGTCATGAACTGTATCATTTCTTTTCTTAAAAAAAATAAATAATAAAGAAAAGAAAAACTGTATCATTTGATGTTATCTACCTAATCTAACCTAGGGAGTGATACAACTTTTATGTGCCTCATTTCTAACTTTCCAAATTTAAAATTTCTCTTACCAACTAATTAAAATTGGTGTAGCTCAAAAAACAAATTTGTGGAGACAGGAAAGTTTCTCTTATTTTGGTATTTCTGTACTTGATTTCTTGTATTGTTGTGATTCTTTTATGCACACAAGCAAATGTTTTATGACATATTTATGAAAATCTTCTTCATAATATTATTTCATGTTATTTTGCATCATTGTTTCAATCACTTAATAAATCGTTCATTGCACACTATATTATGTCCTTGAACAGCATCCACTCCCATATCTTGCTCGATATCCAGATGCAGATGTTTTAACATCAAGTGATCAAGTTGTACCAACAGTTGTTGATGACAGGTTGGACATTTGGCAACAAGGTGAATGTTCACTAGATTAATTCTTCTTGCACTCTGTCCCTCTTTGCACACTATTATGGCTGTTAAACTGAAGGCTCCTGCATCATCTGTTACATTTTTCCACAATTTCCCCATTTGATTGGTTTCAAGGTTAAGAACTTTTGAGAATGACTATAAAATTATCTGCCTTTTTTTCTGACAACTGCTTAGGCACTATGTAGAGACTTTATGTCTGTTATTAACGTTTATAAAAGGTTCACTTAGGAAGAAGCCAGCGCAACAGTAGCAGAATTGGTTTTCTTATAGTTTTCATTTTTATTTATTTATTTTATGTGACAGTTAATCAGTTGTTCATGTTCCTAGTTTTATGCAGTGTAGTGATCATGTTTGTTTATGGTCTTCTAAGTTGTAGGGGAAGTTGTTTCTCGACAGAACTATTTATTTGACCTTCGATGAACGGAAAAGCAGGTAGAAAATTTTCTTAAGTTTTTGAGTACTTCAAACTCAAGAGGTCTCAG
Organism: Erythroxylum reticulatum; assembly: GCA_025504915.1. Classification (NCBI taxonomy): domain Eukaryota; kingdom Viridiplantae; phylum Streptophyta; class Magnoliopsida; order Malpighiales; family Erythroxylaceae; genus Erythroxylum; species Erythroxylum reticulatum. Next base: position 20,193,139 of record JANSVA010000001.1, read on the forward strand.
GTTCTCTCTAACGAGCCCAAAAGTAGCAACCCTAGGTCATAAAAGAAATAATCGTGTCATTTTTACCACTGAAAGTCCAGAAAATCTCACCTATAGACCCATAACCAGATCCATTGCTAGGGACCATAACAATGTCCTTCTACTCAATAGTAATAGATTCTAAAAATTGCGAATCTGGTGCCCTATTAGGCCAGTCTTCCTTTTCCTCGCTTTGTTTCTAAATAGGGGCAAGGATGGGGGGAGGGGTGTTCATGAGGAGGGATGGGGAAGAACCCTAACCATTTCTTTTATTTGGAAAAGCAATGAAAGAGCCGTTACGTTGCTTAAATATTTATACATATGGGTGCAATAGAAGGGGCAAATTTGTACTCATAACTTGTTTTCTTTTTGAATCTGCCAACAAACTGCTGCATCTTCATGGGAATGGGATATTTGATTCATTAGTCGCATCTAAACTTTAATTGCAACACACAATCCATGCCAACTGTTCTGTAGTACATTAACCATAATGCCTGAAATGTTTGCCAGTCAAGTCCCGTTGCTTTTTAATAAACTTGGTTTGTATTTGTATCTTTTTCTAGCATGCTAGTTTGAAAATTTGTTATTTTTCTTTATGATCGCTCAACTAATACTCATTTGTTCATTTTGATAGTTAGTGGTGCCTATAACATAGGAATATTTCATTGGCGGCCAACAGAGTCCTCAAAAAAGTTGGCAAAAGAATGGAAAGAAATGCTTTTGGCTGATGACAATATATGGGATCAGAATGGGTTCAATGATGTTGTGCGCAAGCAATTAGGACCTTCTGTTGATGAGGAGAGTGGTCTCGTATATGCATTTGATGGAACTTTAAAGCTTGGAATTTTACCAGCAAGTATATTTTGCAGTGGACATACTTATTTCGTGCAGGTAGCATCTTTTATTTGTCAAATTCCATATTTCTTCTTTGGACCTTGAAAATGCCATCAAAAGACTATATGCCCTGACTCTTGGGGATATATTTGTAGGCCATATATCAGCAACTCAGATTGGAGCCATATGCAGTGCATACAACATTTCAGTATGCAGGCACTGAAGGAAAGCGCCATCGACTGCGAGAAGCCATGGTTTTCTATGATCCACCAGAATACTATGATGCACCAGGTAATAGCTTGCTACACTTGCCCACTGTTTTTCCAGAATATTTTGGCATTGTTAAATAAGTATTATATCTGGCCATAGCCAAAGGGTGGTTTATTGTCCACTAGGTATTTCAATTTATTTAGCATCATCTATAAGTTCTTTGTGAACAGAATGTCTCAACTTGACACTTTAAGATCAATAGATGCAGCAACTATATATTTACTTCTGTTTATCTTCAATTATTTTCTTTGTTCTTCTTTCAACCAGGCAAGTGATCAGTCCAAAAAAAAAAAATCAAATGGAGCATTAAATCTCATCTCAGCCTTCTTAATGAAATTTTTTCAACAGTTGACACTTAATTTTTGCTGTGTTCACTGCCTCTGCTTGTAGTTGATGTTTGCAGTTTGTCCTTGCTTAAGATAATTGCTGCTGTTTAACATCCCTTTGAGTTTATGCAGGAGGCTTTTTGTCATTTAAGCCATCTATTCCAAAGAGTTTGTTACTTGATGGGGAGCATGATCTTAATTCACACTTTGCTGTAATTAATTATCAAGTATGCACAACATAGTTTCAGTTCTTCAATTGTCTAATACCATCTTGGTTCTCAATAGTTTCTGTTGTCTTCAGATGAAACAAATAAGGACAGCACTGGCAATTGCGTCATTATTAAATCGCACCCTGGTGAGAGTAATTCCTTTCTTGAACATGCTTTCCCTATTACAATTTTGTAACATATTTCAAGTGATATGTATCCCTGTCATAATTTAAATTATCGAACATGCTGTTAAAACTGTGTGAAGCGTATCACTTTCTCAGTTTGAAAATCTCTAAAGGTTGTTTGTTGATTTCTTCTTTGTGTAAACTTCAGATCATGCCTCCATTATGGTGCAGATTGGATAGGCTATGGTTTCCCCATCCTGGAGTTCTGGAGGGGTCTATGACTAGGCAACCTTTTCTCTGCCCGTTGGACCATGTATTTGAGGTGCCTTTTTTAGTCTTGAAGCTGATGTGACAAACTACTATTTTTCTTTTTTCACCTGAAGTGTCAGCAACTTTGTGCCTAAGAAAATGTTTATTTGTTATGTGCTTGGAAATGTTAGTGTGCTTGTATTCAGCTCGCAGAATCTGTGAGAAAAATTTCTTTAAATATGTTTTCAGTTGCTAGTGATGCCATTGATAGTGGAAAAGGCAGCAGCATATCGGTGGATTTCTTAATCATACAGCTAAAGTATTCACAACTGTTTTTCATGTTTCGTATAAGACTTCGATTCATGCAATATTAAGTACTTATCATGCCATTCCAGTGTGCAATGCATTTATGCTTATTTCCATTTGCAGCGAGTGACCAGGTTGAACTGGGATGAAGCTCTAGGCTCTACAACTTGTATCCTAATTGATCTGCCTGACTTCAAGCACATTAAGAAATCTGGATAAGTTTTAGTTTTCAAAAGTTGTCTTTTAAAGTTTTTCTCAAGAAGTTACTGTTGAAAAAATTCATCCAACGTAAATTTTCTGTTTTACCTCTTTAGTTGTGCTTTGTCATTGTGTAATTAGAAACCAAAATTGAATTTGCTGAATGTGAAGATCTTTTTGGGAGTGGAGGTGGGAATTATAGCTTAGTTGTTTTAATCATTCAGACACTTGTTATTTAGCTAAAGTACTGATCTGCTTTTGTGTCTATGGTCCCATTCTGTATTTCATGATGGAAGTACAAAACTAATTGAACATAAGCTACTAGCTGTAATTCCTTATACTCTGAACTTACTCTACTAGCTGTAATTCCTTATACTCTGAACTTACTGTTGTAATTTAACCCTTTTCAATTTATTTGCTTCATAACCATAGCAAAGCAGTGTGTTCTTCAGTTGCTTAATTGGATGCTTTATGACATCTATCTTCTTTACTTAATTTCTGCACCAGCTTGGCCTTTAGCATTAGCTTCAGAGCTATTTCTGTAAATCCCTGTTCTTTTGCCTTCAATGTTCCTTTAGGAGTTTTAATTGTTTCCTCATAAATGCCATATAAATTTGGGTTTAGCCTTTGGAGGAAATTGCAATACATACAAAAATAACAAGTTCTTATCCAACATTGGTTTGCTAGAAAAAGATGGTAAACTGTTTTCTCCTGAGCATTTTCCAATGACTGTCTTAATGAATGAAATATCAACTGAACTGCAGGTAAATGTAATGTTGAAAGAGCTGCCAGTCGAGGAGTTTGGCCCTGGAATCGGCATTAGGGAGTACTCCTTTTTAGACAATCCATTGCTGCCCTCCCAAGTAAAGAAATGAAGTTACATCTCTTTGAAAGAATTTATGATCTCGGTGGTGCAGGATTAACAATCCACGAGTGTCTGTAGGTGAAACAATCATGGCTTAATGTTCAGCTTTGTCAAGGTGGAAACCAAGACTGCCGTGGGTCAAACAATACAGGGTCATCAGGTGTGCTAAAATTCCCAAAACACAGCAATGAAGAAACGGTAATGAAATTCCTTTTCAAGCATTTGAAGCTACCTGCGTACTTTTTGTTCAGTTTCATATCCCAAAGAACATGTTGTTAGAGCAGTATAGACCTTATTATTTCCTGTGGTAAGTGTTTCTAGAAATGATAACCAGTTCAAACAAAATTGAACACAATCTGTTGAGCATGTGCTATTTTGTAGTAGTTAGTGTTGGGGCTGGAACTAAAATGTTATTTAGTTCAATTGTTGAATGGTTTTTTGGCTGTATACTTAACTAGCCAAGTTACACCACTTCCCCGATGGCAACCACCCAGTGCTGCCAGCTTGCCTCATCAGCTTGAGCTTTCTTTCTAATTTGCAGTTCAAGACAATATTCTCGTCATTCAAACATGTCAAAGTCATTCAGTTCTCTTCAATGCAAGATGTTTTCTCAGGTTTCAGTGGCAAGGTAAGTCCCGCCTCTTGCTCTCTTACTGATTGGATTTGATTCAAGTTTGAAGGTGGCTCTATGTATTAATGCCCTGTTAAATATATACTTAGGAAAGAGAAGAGAAGTTTAGGAAACGTGTGAAGCAGTACGTTGGTATATGGTGTTGTGTGGCAGATCACACTCCCGGACATGTATATTATGATATGTACTGGGATGAGAAACCTAGTTGGAAGCCAATACCACCTCAAACTCCAGAAGATGACCACCCACCACGGTGATGCCTGATTTCAACTTTTCAAGCCATGTATTGAAGACATTACCAGAGAACAAAAGCATATATCAAAGAAGACATCCAACAATGCTTTATACAGAAGAGATCCAGTGAAATTAAAACCATATGCTGGTTTAATTCCTAACACACGGAAGATGTCTGTACCTAAAATTTACAGATGGAAAGGGTGCTAACCTATTATTGACATTGAAAGTCCAATTTTGAAACAGAGAAAGGTTGATGGGTTTCCTTCAATCTTTGTAACATTAGCAAGAATTCTTTCCACCAATTGCATCAGGCATTCCAAATCCAAATAAGTTAGAAGGATCAAACCATGTACGTTTCTTGTCATATCTTGATATAGCTTCATCTCACAACTAAGGTTCTGTACTGTACACCAAAACATAAAGCTTAAAGTTTTGTTATACCCTTGGGTTTATTAGTATCTGTTTTCTTCATGAAATTTCCGATGCCAATGCGATCACATAAGACCTGAAATTCCTAATTTACCCGTTATTGCTTTTCACATTGTTTCTCAGCATGATGTGAACTAGAAAATTCCCAAGTTAACCCTAACTCATGTAACCTTTTCTTCCCAGAATTTATCCCATACTTTGCCTCATTTAGTATTCTCAATTATGCTTCTCTCGCTAGACGAAATGCGTCAACGAGTACAAACGCAAGCAAACTTGTGCTAATAACAATGCCTGCGTTTGTTTTTGATCTCCTTGGATACTCCAATTCAACGCCTTGGTGATTGCCATTACTTGGCAATCAAGATTGGTGCTATTACTCGCTTGCCAATCGCCACTCCTCTTGTTTCTATTCAAAGCTGGACATTTGAGTTCTTCATTGGCTTTGTTTGATGCTTCCCATCAGAAAAGAAAGACGACTCGTAGTTATTGTTTATAAATTTCGAGGAAACTCAAAAGAGTGTCAATATATTCCACATCAGAACCACTTTCTCCATCTTCACCTTTTTCCTTGGGAGTTTATGTTTGATGTTTCGAAGGATGGAGCACAAGTTACACTTTTCTGTTTTTAGCACAAGGGAAAAAAGGTTCCTGAAAATGCTGCCAGCCACAAAAGTTCAACTTGTGGAACAAAACAGAACCAGCTGGCATTTACCCCTTGTTACGATATAAATGATGGAGCACAAGCTAGTTGACAGAGGAAAGAAGGTGGATACGACGGCTCGTTGTGGAAGTGAAGGGCTCGAGGGTGTTTAAGAACGTTAGTCAATTGAATTGACATTGCAATTGACTTAGTCGTTGTAATAGTTGGTAAAACCACGTACTCTAAAATAAGTCATCCGGTGACAAACCAGATCCACCCACTTTTGGAAAAGGGCAGCATCTAGCGACTATCTCCAATATAGAAGGACCACAATACTGCGTAATATAGAAGTTCAACATATGTGGCAGAAGCCACGAGGCATATTATGGATATGATATACATCAGAAAACTAAACGCCTTTGCCGGAAGTAAAATCATTATTGTTAAAGATAACTAAATGCCTTTGCCGGAAGTAAAATCATTACTGTTAAAGATAACTAAATGCCTTTGCCGGAAAACAATCATTAATTGTATGGATTATGGGATTATGATGAAGAGACAGGGGCTTTCGCAATTTGGTAGTTGTTGAAACTTCCATTCAGATTCAGTAGACATGCAAGCTTATCACTTCCACTTCTTAAATTTCCCTCCAAACATTCCATGCTTACCACCCTTTCCATGCTTAAACTTGCCTCCGTGATGCTTAAACTTGCCATGCCCATGCTTAAACTTGCCATGCCCATGCCCATATCCTCCATAGCCATGCCCATATCCTCCATAACCATGGGATCCATGAGATAAGTGATGAGCACCATAAGCAGCTGCAGCTGCAGCAGCACCACCAGCAATTACTGCTCCTAATCCAGGTCCTGAAGTTATATCAAGAAATTTTGATTACTCTTACCAACACTTGATAAACAGACTTAATCAAAATTTCGAAAGAACAACAACAAAGTTCAGGAAAAATAGTTACAAAATAGGGCAAAGACTCACTTACACTGGAAGCAGCACACCATACAAACCTCAAAAGTCAACTAAAGATGACCATTACAGAAAAAACTGTTAGATAATTCAGAATATTTTTAGTATTTGAGATTGATTGTGTTTTTGAAATTTAGTTAGAGAGTATTTTAGAGTAGATTATCTTTAGATCTAGCTGCTAAATAAGATGCATATCAGCTGTTTGTTTCAATGTTTGTTAGGAGATCTGCAGAGATATTGACACTGCTTGTTTTTTGTAACTGATAAGCCTGCTTCAACTATAAAAAGACAGGCTTGTTAGTGTTTTTTTTCTGCATCAATGAAATCATTGTTCACATAACTTCCTTAAACGCTATTGCTTCAGTTTCTTTTTGGTACAGGACAACAAAAGCACTACCAAATGGAAACGTAAGAATAGTAATGGAAAGCAAGATAGAGTTAGATAAGGGTAATTTTTAACTTGACAACAATCACACCTATGTTACATTAGTTACAGCAGGTATACCTTGGTGATGAGACCCAGATGCGCCAGGATAACCAGCAGGTGGGTATGAGCCGGGAGGATAACCTGCCAGAGGGTAAGCTTGAGGGGGATATGGCTGGGGAGGATATCCCTGAGGCGGATATCCGTGTTCTGGAGGATAACCAAGAGGATAATATGGTCCGGAAGGGGGTGGATACTGTCCAGGAGGATATCCGTGTCCAGGAGGATATCCGTGTCCAAATAGCCCCTTGTCATGCTCATTATGTTTGTCCTTTCCACCTCCCATATTTCCTCACAAAGCACAAAATCTGCGTGATAAGTGTAATATATGGTAAGCCCCCATCAACTAGAAAGATAAAAATCATAAGCTAATTATGAAAATTTGTATCCATGCACGAATCTCTGAAACAAATTGCAGTGCTTGGACTTATTTTAAGGAAGCAATGATTCGATTATGGAAAGATTCAGTCGAAACCACGCCTGATTCATGAAGTTGGGAGACCCGGGACCAACAAAATCAAATTGATATTAAATGTGGAAAGTTAAGGAAAAATCTACAATCAAAACACAATCTTTCTGTTAGACGAAGCCTGGGACGGGAATCACGACAATTCCCGTCCCAAGTCAAAGGGCAATCTACCCATAACACTTAACAAGTGCAAAAGCATTGATCGATCTAGCTTTCAACGACGAACAAAAGCTCTGAAAAGAGAGAAGGAAAGCAGAACAGAGAGAGATAAACAGACAACGTTACCTATATAATCTTTTCGATTTTCCCACAAGAAACAAATACTGTGTGTTTCTGTTTATGTTACTTATTATATATATAATGAAGAAGAAAACGCGTTTTAGAAATAAATTTTGGGGTCGGAGTCCCACGGAATTACCGCACCACCACCTGTCCATTTTTTGGACTTACTCAAACTGATACCCTTTTTTAATTCATTCTCTCTGTTAGCATATACATGTATAAAGTAATTGGCAATTTCCATTGAATATTTGCAAATTTCTCTACGAAGCCTCTTACCCTATTCAAATATCCTTGATGCCAATAGGTTGCCCTCATCAGTTTTTTTTAAAATTAAATATATAAAATAACTTAATTTTTTTAATTAGATCACAGTAAACTACTAAGTCCAATTTTACTTGAGATTCAATTTTTTAAAAACTAAAACGATTTTATTTTGTTTCAAATAATTAAATTTCGAGTGAAATTATAAGTCCAACCATTACAAATAGCCAAAACTTGCCATCCCTGCCACATTCCATGTTTACCCTTGTTTCTCATCACACTTTTTAACTCATTGCTTACAACGTCTAATTGCCAATGCAAATACAAATGTTTATTACATAATCGCATTGACTTTGAAATAAGCCCTTTTCCCCTCAAATTCAGGAGCTCCAAGCTGGTTCCATCCAAACTGATCCAAATCCACATGATTAAAACGCCAAAATGACATTCTTTACACTCGCAATCCAACCCAAGTTGCCAATCCTAACGATACCCCTCTCAATTTAGTTTTTCGAGGGCTTATATGAAGACCAGAGTTTCAGCTTCAGGGCCTTGGAAAACAGTGCACAACTCCTTTCATGAATGCCTTAATTCATTAGACTGTAAACTTCGTCTGGATAAAACTCAATAGAGAGACGAAAGCAGGGAGCATCACTAAACACAGTTCCTCTATCCTTAACCAAAATTTTGAGTTTGAGTCTTAAGAATGGAGTTGCTTTAAAACTAGTGAGAGAGAGCTTTGCCGCCCAAAAGGTCCTACCCGGCTCAAATCCGGATTAATCGGTTGTCCATGTGGCGCTACATACCGGGTGGTTTAACCCAAAACAAAAAGCTCTATACTAATAACCTTTTCAAGTGACGGAAATCAAGCATACACATATGGAGCTTCTAACGTGAAACATTCTTTTAAAGGTATATCCCTCAAATTTCACAACACTTCGCATGCCATACACAGACCAGCATTTTGACTTAGCAAAACCTTAAAGCAGCTTCTAGTTCTTTCTCGTCATCGCAATCATATCCTAACTGGTAAGCTCGTGCTGCGAGTAGAAATAAACAACACAAAGACTTAGATCCATATGCACATATATAATATCATATATACAAATGAACGAGACAATTAAGTACAATTACTCACCAAAGCGTCCAGAGCCCATAAATGGTTCTGCTTCATCTGTCACGCCGCCTTGTAGCTGGTCCTAGTACATTTTCAAGGAGGTGAAAAGGAAATTAGATCATGCAGACTTTTTCCTTGCTTAAATGGATGAATTGTTGCAATCAGAAAAACATTGTGCAGAGTTGAAATGGACATCTATTAGAATCCAAAGGAGAAATTACAAATACAGCAGTAGGATAAAAGGCATCAGTTAAATCAACTACAGGATAAGTTATGAGTTCATATCATGTCCAGTCTCGGAAGACGAAGGAAACGTCAGGTGCATGTCAAATTATTCATTGTATGACAAACAGCTGTACGAATACACTAAGCCACCATAGATATGGTGCCTATGTAAAGAACTTTAGTTGAATCCATAAGAAAAAAATGAAATTAATCACCAATGAAAGTTAAACTTATGCAACTATACGCAAATTCCTTCTCCAATGATATGCAAGAAGTGCCTTCTTCAGGGTCAATACGAAATGAAAACGCATTCTGAAAAAGAATTCACCACATATAATAATGCACTTACATGATCTGATTCCATTTCAGATGGTGACAGCAACCTGTCAAAGCATCGTCCAGATATTGTACAAACCAACAGCTCATTTGCAGGATCCATAATAACTTCTCTGCATGTATCATCACAAACTGAAAGGAAGCAAGAAAAACATGCATTAGTCTCCAAACATCCACAATCTAATGCTCAGTTGCACATCTATAATCACAGAATTTTCCCACCATGAACATTCCCAGTCTTCTCACAGATGAATACATCTCCAATTTGGTAGTAGGAACAGGTCTCTCCAGAACAAGCGTGGTCAGCAAACACTTTGTCGCTTAGGCCTCTGCTACTTTTCCAAATAGAAACTTGATCAGCAACTGACTTGTCAAGAATAATTCGATCATCTTTCACCTTCAATCCAGACAATAATCTTATAAACATATGCTTCAGAGCAGAATTATTCCTTGGTACATGTCATACGAAGATATTCAATTTAGAACAGCGATCAAAATCCTGAAAACCATTCTGAAAGCTTGAACAACACAATCAACTTCAAAACAACAAAGAAACACTATAAACTTTCATCAAATTGTTGGCAAATACATATACCTTGAGCAAAAATAGTCAAAACCTTCTGCTTCTATAACCCAAATTTCTAGTAACAAGCATAAAGATGACACACAAAACAAACTTTTATCCAATAAGGCATACAACTATGAGAAAAATATGACAAGTAATACCTGTGAAGGAAGAGGTGCTTGGCTCCTCTTTGCGACCTGCATCTGGTTGTAGTACTCTTTAAACTCAGGTGGGCTGTTCCTAACAAGCTTAACCATGTCTTCTTCGTCACGCTGCAATAGGATATTGCTTGAAACTAATCATTTAATATAGTTTTAAGTCTTATGAACAATATGATATTGAACAGAGAAGAAAACGTTAAAAGATAAGTAACATTGTCAGCCAACTAGTCTAAGATTGCACATACCATCTATTTTATAGTCATAAATGAACATTTACATAATCGAATTCTTATAGGAGGACTAATGAACAACATCCTTTAGCACGTATACAAGTAAGCAGTATTAAATCAGTATAACACTCACACAAGAGTTGTAACCTCTACAGGTTTTCACACAATAATTCTCAGAGGGGAGAGAGAGAGAGAGACATATAAAGTGAATCGCCACCTGAATATAAAGCTTCTTCCAAGCACATTCGGATAACTTTTTGGAAGGAGGCAATAGACCCCATCGCATGCAGTACCTGCACAAAGTCAAATTTGATAAATTCACTTCCAATTATTTGAAGCATGAATTCCTATTGCCCACCAGAAACAAATGAGGCATGGTTCAACAGCTTTTGTGGAATCTAAAGCACTTATCTCGCAATTTCAGCATAAGAAGTAAGTTGACATAGGAATGTTCGTTTTCAAAAACAGAGGAATTAACAATCAGATGAAAAGGCAGACACAACTAAGCACCACCCATACACACAGGTCATTCAATTCAGACAAAAAGGTCTCTAAAACTTGAAAAGCTGAATAAAACAAACTACAAAAATGCTTTAATCATTTCTGAAAGCTAATGATTAAAGTTCAAACAAAGACGACAATGTTAAGGCAGCAAAACACCTTTGAAAAGCACAAACAGAATTAAGCAACAAAAATAATTATTAGAAGTAGAAAAGAAAGGAAATGGAGAAGAACAAGTACTGACAAGCGACGCCATAAGGACTCATCAGAAGCAGCATAATTCAGGTATCTACACACCAGAGAGCATGCCACGAGATCCTGTTTCGCAAATCACAAAAGAAAAATTCATACCTAAAACCCAAATCCAAAAAAAAAACCTAAACAATTTTTTTAAAAAAAAAGACAAAACCAGAAATTAACCTCGGAGGAAAGAAATTTGAGGATGTGGGGAAAGAGCTCTTGAGGGATCTTGCTGAAAATCCCACCATCTAACCTCGCCAATTTACCATTACTGCCACTTCCACGGTTGCTATCACCAATCAAATTCTCTTCCTTCATTTTCTCTTTGTCTCTATCATCGCCTTCTTGTTCCTCTTTCTTGGCTTTAGGTTCCTCTTCCTCGTCCTACAAATTAAATCAATTTGGTCCAAAGATGACATTTTTTATGCAAAAGAATCGAAAATAAAAAAAAGAGAGTAAGAAATTAGGGATTGCTTACCTGGTCGGAGACTTCAGAGAGGACCTCCGATTCCAGGAATTGGGCCAAGCAAGCGTCTTCATCATCTGAAATCGTCATGCTGGCCGCCGATCCTTCACTTGAGCGGACAGTTGTTCATGTCGGAGAAGTCGCCGGCGGTTGGTGATTTTGATAGGGGCCGGTTTGATTAAAATAGAGAAGATATGGTGAGGGTGACGAAAATAGATGCCCGGGTCAGATGATTCGGGGTCGGGTCACCCGCACATTTGGGAAAAGTTATAAAAGTTTTGCTGTTTACGGTACAATAAGATAAATTGCAAATTCAACCTTTAGAAATTATTGATTTCTTTTCTTCAGGTAAATCAAACGACTCTGTATATTCGCTGTAATTTCATTACGTCTTATTTTGTTTCGTAAATTTCAATTATTTATTTATATAAATTTTATATAAATAAATATGAGACTCGTATAAATAAATAATTAAGATTTATAAAACAAAATAAGATATTATAATATTAAATAAAAAATCTTACCTCAAATTATCTGAAAGCTTTGAAATTTATGTAGATTGAGTTTTGAATTAAACCGAGAGGGTTGCTCAAAATTTAGCTTAAATAGTTTAAATATCGTTCAAAATAAAATAATTACATATTTTTTTCACTTACATTTTGATTCTTAAAATTTGTCTAAAAATTAATTTGAATTTTAATATTTTTAATGTTAAAAAAAGACGTTATAATTCTCAAATCATATTAATTAAATTTTAGAATAACAAAATCTTATATTTTTTTTAAAGATTTTGTTTCAGACGTTGATATGACCCTTTTCTTAACTCTGGAAGAAAAGCTTACATCGTACAAGCCAACTCTTTAACAAAATTCATGCTTGACTAATCCATATTAAAATCACCATTGTGGAATCAGATGGATTTACATACATTTTCTTACCATTTTTAAATGACGGAGGCTTACTTAAAAGAAAAAGAAGGCCAAAAAGCTAATTAACTCTACATTGGAGTACAAAATAGTCTCTTAACGTTTCATAATATTTAAATTGAACTATAACATTCGTAAAATATTCAGATTGAATTTTGACCACTAACTGACATTAGGGCATTATCAATTATCTACTAATGTGGCCCAAAAATATTTTACGTAGATTTTTCATAATTTTGTAAATGTGGGACCCATGAAGAAGCTTACGTGAAATTTTTTAATGGAGCAAATTAGCATGATATGAAATCCACATAAATAGATGAAATATCTACCTTGATTATGTCATCGAGAAAAAGGCATTGAGTAATGAATTCTTTCTTTCGAATAAATTTAAGAGTATTATATCGAGGAACAAATGTTCTAATTCAATTAATGAAGTTAAGTTTTCAAAACCACCACCTATTACAACTATAATGGAGTTTTTTTAAATATTTGAAATTGCAGAAAAAGTGAATCTATTTTTTATTTATACGTCCATTTATACGAATTAGACTTTATTTGTTATTAAGAACTCAATGGGGCACCCTCTTCGCTTTTCTTTTTTTTTATCTGATTTGAGAGGTCCTGTTGAGTTTGTACGCTGTCATGTCTACAAATGAAACGTTACGTTCTATTTCGAAGAGGAGGAGACATCGTGTTTTGTGGTTAAACATAGTGATCCTCCCTTAGTTTTGAAGAACAAAATGCAGCGTCTCCTAGTGAAATGCCACATTTTATTGACTCCTCTCCTCCCTTAAATGCAGTGTATGCAGAGGATCTCGACTCGGCGTTTTGAAGAAAAATAGACGTTGCTTTCTTCCCTTTTCTTATAGATAATCCTAATTTGCCAATTCTCCCATCTTCTTCAGTTATAAAATCCCTAATCTCTTATTTGCCCAATCTCCCATCTTCTTCAATCATACAATCCCTAATCTCTCATCTTCCAAATCTCCCATCTTCTTCATTCTATAGCATTATTCGTCTTCTTCTTTAGTGAGCAACAATTTAGGAAGGTAGGAACGATTGTCTACCACTCTTAAGAACTGAGGATCAACACCTCCGTCGCCGTGAATCAAAGGTAACATCTATTGTATCTTCATCATTTCTTCCATTTGAGTGCAACTCTGAGATAAGGATATGAAGTGAAATGTTTTGATTTTCACTTCTTCATACCCTCATCTGTTGTGTCTTCAATTTGATTTTGAATGTGAATGGAAGTTGAATTCGATGATTAGTGTGAGCATGGAATGTGGATGTAAGATGATTAAGAAGTTATTGGATTTTATACCAAATTGTGCTAGTGCATTGCTATTGGAAGTAAAGATGTGAGATGGTTTCAGCCTCAGAGAAACAGAAACTGCATTGAGTATTATTGAAGCTTATGATTCTATACTTGGTTTTGAGTTTGCCTCCAGTTACTAGCCATATTATGAATGAGGGTGTAGGTTGTTTATTCAATCCTATGATTTTGTGTTGCACCTCTCTTATGCATGTTATGTTATTAATGAATTTAAATGGGGCAAGAGCTGTAAGGTGTATGCTTGACAAAGATATTGTGTTTTCCAGAAGTGTTATTGTGTTAATTGTGTATGTCACGACCCGGTACCACATCGGGCCCATGACAATCGCCACATACTTGAGCTAAGGACACTTGCAGTATCCTTAATCCGACTATACAAGGCTAACCGAATATCCCTTTTTTTTGAAAAATTTGGGCAGCACAACGACTGTATTTTAAAAATCCCAAAACCTGTAAACGATTTTAAACACACTTCTATATTCACATCCAACCACAACTTCAGGACTCTCTAGTCCACTGAAGGCAATCTCAACTCAGGCAATCTCAACAACAGTATCAATAGTTCATATATAAAATCTTTTTACAAAACACAAGGCAATTAAAAGTTAACTCACAAAATCATAAATCGTATCTACATAAACACAGTTCACGAGCCACTAGATAATAAAAGTACAAAATAAGAGACTACCCATGTGCAAAAACACCCCAAAAATGTCAAAAAGCCATACGATTCTTACAGAGCTTCGAGCTCACTAAATTAAATTGTATGGTTGGAAAGCCGAGTGGGGTGAGTACACTAGGTACTCAGTGAGCAGGAGAGCATATATCATAAACAGAATTGATTCATTCCAAGACAGTGTAGATA
>JANSVA010000001.1:20208023-20220734 GCA_025504915.1 Erythroxylum reticulatum
GAACTCTAAGTTCAGGTAAGGGCACATAACATTATATATCACTGGCATATGCACCGAAAGGATTCAAATACATCTTTGAACTCATATACAACCATGTATAGATCAATATACAGTAGTATCTCCAAATACAGAATAACACAAAAGGGCTCAGAAAGTCCGGTGTTACAGTGTACCATTTTATATATTTCTTGAAAAGGTCAGGAGTAGAATTTTTGGTGAATGGTGAGATGTTCCTATCTTATTAATTATTGTAACTCACCCTAATCCTGAAGTGACTTGTTTAAGGAATATTTGTCGCTTTTTAATGAAAACTTGATTTGGGTCTCACCTATTTCTTACTATTGCCATATTGTGATGACTTCAATCTAAAAATTCTCAATCCAATCAGAGACTAATTTTAAATGCGATTAAATAGGGAAATGACCAAGTTAATCATATTTTTTCTTGAATTGCTATTCCCCATTTTACAATAGAACAACTATAACTATGTGATTTATAGGACCTATTGGAGTGATATCACTACATTTTTTAATTACAAACAGCTTGAGGGTTTTTAGTTCTTGTTCCAAACTTTTAGTGTGATTCCTATACCAATTATTGCTTTTCAAATCCTTAATGTTATGTTATAGATACCTAATGTTACAACATATTTATGAACATTAAATGTTGTCAACATGGTTTGTAGCAATCCTACATGATATCAAGTCTTTCATCATTGTTAATTATTCGTTTTGCTCAATATTTTTTAATTTTGAGCATGTTTTGGATTCTTAGCTTTCTATACACTATTCAAATTGATTATGAGAATATTTGAGCTCTAAATTTATTTTGCCTTAAATTGATATCGTTTAAGGAAGAAAGGCTAAAAAACATGTAGCGAAGGTTAGGGGTACACTTTGATAGTTCACTTCTAAAGCATTAAGTGAAATTCTTGTACCACTTCTGAAAGTAGTTTACTTATGAGATACCAAGTAATATGATTGAAATAAGCATATATGAATGATATGTCATCTATATGAGCATATTGTTTCCATATATGAATGATACATCTATATGAGCATATTGCTGTTTCGATAGATGCGATATATGATATCCTCAAAAGATGGTGGTTTTCTTGCATATATATGAGCAAGATGAATGATATGTCTATGGAGATTTTTGACATATTGTTTCCACTCCAGAAAAGACACTACTTGAGATTATTGACATATTGTTTCGAACTTTGATTAGAAGAACTAAAAGTAATAATATAAATTTGCAATAACTATCCAAAGATATGGACGTGATGTCTTCAACTAACACGACATTAAATTTAAATAATTATGATCTGATTTGTTATTGTGGTTTAAGAACTCTGTTAAAAACTTTATAGAGTTGCTTTAATAAGCATAATTAATAATGTAATAGCCCAGACCACTCACCCATAGATATTGTCTGCTTTGGATTGCCCCTTGGGTCAAACCCCTCACGATTTTGCTGTTCCCACCCTTAGGAAAACGTGTTTTAGGGGGAGAGGTATCCATAAACTTATAAGGCATACTTCATTCTCCTCTCAAACCGATGTGGGATCTCACCATCTCATCGGTACCTAAACTGTTGCCCTCTTTAGGGTCCAACCTAGCTAGCACAACGGTTTGGGTATTGGCAAGAGTGTGAGATCCCACATCAGTTGGAGAGGAGAACGAAGTATGCCTTATAAGTGTATAGATACCTCTCCCCCTAAGCTGCATTTTCCCAAGGGTAGGAACAGCAAAATCGTGAGGGGTTTAGCCCAAGGGGCAACCCAAAGCAGACAATATCTGTGGACAGGTAGTTTGGGCTATTATAAATAAACTTAGGAATAATTAAGTGTTCATATGGCCTCATTATAAACAATTAAATGCAAAAATGATATCACAATAAACAATTGGACCAACATGTGCAATCGTGATTATATATAAAAGTGATAATATCAGTAAAGTGATTGGATCACAACATGTTTCTATACAAAAGTTATGATATCTATCCATTTATACAGGCAACATAAATGTAAAGTCTGCGAGTCAACCATATTGCTTCCCTCATTTGCACTTGAATGAGAAGGTTGATTATATATTGGTTGATTCATTGATGATCTCCGTCTCATTGCTTCAGTTTGTAACTGTTAGGAAGTTATGTTAGGTTGTCCTTTGACAATTTAAATGAATGTGGATCAACTTCTCGAAACTTCCATTTGTGATTATGCGAAGAGCTGCCAACCTACAAATAAACATGTCATTAATAGTATTCAATCTTAAAAGTAATCAATAAAGGTTGATTATGTAAATATGCTCACAATATTGCTTTATTGACTTGTTACAACAACATGTTCAGCTTGTGAGGAGACATCAGAGATGACCTAATAAATATGAACAAATATTTTCAGAAATGATCATTAGTTATATGAAGCAATACATACTAATTAAATAATATGCCATATTTGTGGAGATTACTGAGCTGCTTGAGTTGATGAATGATTGTTACATTTTTTAGCATTGTGCCTAGAATTGCCATATTTTCCACATTTTTGTACTTAACCCTTTCTAGTAGATTTGCTTGGATTTCTCAACTTAATAGGCTCATTTACTCCTTTCCTTCTACTTGTTTTAGGTCTTCCAAACGTAGCTCTTTTGGCTGGGGGTTTATTAGTTCTTCATCAATTGTAGATCAGAAAATTGGACCTCTAATAATAGGTTGTAAGACATGCTCATACACTGTCGTGAATTTAGACTTCTTGTAGCACTCATCCACATATGGCTACGAATGTTGTTTCAAATGGTGAACAAAACTTACAAAATTTTTGTAAAGATATCTATACAGCTCCCACACTGGACAACTACATGATTGATGTCTCCCAATTCTCACAATATGCTTAGCATCACCTTTGGAAACTTTATATGCTTCATCGCCATTCCAAACAATTCTCCACTTCATAACATCTTTCTTATTCTTTTATAATTTCTTCATAACCCTGGGTGCAACTTCTAACTTCCATCTATGTACAAATTGTCTCCTATCCACATGCCTCTTCATCACCATTATTCTAATTATTTCTAGCATGCTTATAATTGGCCTATCTCTAATCGATAAGATCCATCTACTGAATGTTTCACTCATGTTGTTATCAACAACTAGACATTGAGATTCAAAGGATTGGTAACATTATGCCTATCTCTCGTTCATATATTTGAGCAATGATGATGCATATCTAGGTACGATTTTGTCCAATCTTTTCAACTGCTCGTTAAAATCTTCTACGTTTGTTAACCAAGCACAATTCCAAAATTGCTTTCGCAAATCCTTGCCTTTCCAATTCATATGCCAATTATGATATATGTACCTTGCACACATACGATGAGTGACATATGGTATTGTCTATTCCACTACTCTGATCAATCCCTATAAAAATAGAATAGATTAAGTTAATAGACAATTGATAAAATATAATAGGCTCATTAATCAAAGAATTACAAATTATCTTTTGCATATTTGATATTATTGTTAGTCGTTCACCACTACCCATCTTAAAGTTTGAAGCCAACAAACTCATAAATTAGGTCCATAAATCAGTGTTCTCTACCTCGACAACTATCCAAGCCAACGGATACATACTTCCATCCTTATCCCTCCCAACTACACTCAACAATTGACTTTGGAATTTAGTCTTCAAAAAACAGCCTTCAAATCCAAAGATTGGCCTTAAATGCCTCCATCCTCTTTTCATCACATCAAAGCATATGTATAATCTTTTGAACTACCAAAAAGAGATAAAGATGTATGAATTAATGAATAAACTTAATAAATAAATAAATTTTTTAATTATCATTGTCAATAACATGTAAAACTTAATTTTGCATACCTATAACAAACTAGTTTCTTGATTTTTAGCCAGCTTTAACTCAATTGTTAATCCAAGATTACCATTACTCAGCTCATGAGTGTATTCTTATATCTTCACATATTCATTCACATAACCACTCGCCCTTTCTTTTCTTAATCTCCTCTTGGCAGCTCTACACATACTTGATTTGACAGATATATTGAGCTTTTCTTGACATTCTTCAACCATCTTTGCATTCGAGATACTAGGTTTCTTAAGTATTGTCCTTGAAATATCTCATTAGGAACTTAGTTTGAAACTAAACCTATGCTCATCATTGTATGTAACTCTTTTAAAGCACTGTTCATTCTTGTCACAAATGACATACAAATTCCATTGGCATCCCTCATGACATTTCACTCCCATCCTATATCTTTCACTTTTTTAAAACTTCACATTGTAGCCTATTCACACTGTGTAATTTACAACAGACTTTCTAAATTTTTTTGCATAGCCAAAATCCATTCCTAATCTCCAATTTGGTTTAGCATTGAATGGATTATGCCTAATACCATTACTTAGTCTTCGCAATGGCTCAGTAGCCTCTTCTCTGCTAGGATATTGATCACTACCAGTAGGACTACCAAAATCTGTCTAGTTAATTTCAACTGATTCGTGGTTATCAAGAATCTAAACTTGTATAAAACCCTTGTCATCCTTATCCTCGTCCTCCTCTTGATCAACTCCTTCATTAACGCCTAAACCAGCACCTTTAGTACTAACACAATTTTCCTTCTTACCCTCCTTATCTCTATCCTTTCCTCCGAATATAGGAAATGTGTCAGGTACAAATAATGGAGTGTCTAACATATGAGTCACATATACATCAATCATTTGGTCGATTTTTATCAGATTAATAAGCCTTAGATAATTTTCAACTGAGTCAATCAACTTCAAAGACTCATTGAACTCAAAACCAAGTTCTCTGTAATAGACCTTATCGACTTGAAGGTATCCTGACTCCTTCCCCATCTCACATATTTGATTATAGCTAACAAAACTCAGGTTCACTTTATCAAAAATACTTAATTCCCTATCAACATATTTCAACTCTGGCTCTACAACAAACTTGCCACCATAAAACAACCTTATGCTTCCATATTTAGCCATCATACACCTATTCAAAACAAATATGTAAAGGCAAGTGTATCACTAAAAAGCATAGATTTAAATGATACTATTAACAATATAATGGATACTACGTGCATAATTATATAATTAGAAGATAACATAAGCAATTATCAGATCTACAAGTTTTACTTATTTGTAAGGAGGCTTCAATTCCTTAATTTTGTCTTTAATGGACTTCATGTTTCCCAGAGTGTTCATTTATTTCTCCATTTAAATTTAGTAAAAAAATAATTAAAAGAAATATGAATAACTTCTCATAGACTAACAACAAATCCAATTATTAAAAGGATAAAATCAAATGAAGTGTTTTTTGTCAATAAAAAATAAGGGCATCATAAGTATTCTTTCCACAAAGATGCTGAACAAAGTTTTTTTAGTCAATAAATCTAAAACTATTCACTAAAAGCAAGTCTCTTTTAGTGGAATAGATGCACTCTACATTTTTAAGGGAAAGGAGTTATTAGGAAATTAATCCTAAGTTGACAATTTCTTAGTCCTTGTAGTAAATGATAAACTTAAGAAAAAGTCTGGGAAAGTCCACAAAATTTATAATAAAAGATGGAAAAGGGACATTTTTAAGCATGCCAATTGACATAATTTGAACCCGCTATAGAATCTCATATCTATAAAAAGATAAAATCAATAATAATAAAAGAAGGTTTATCCTTTAACATGAAAGTTAATTTAGTAATATCCATTACCTTAATCGGTAACTCTTATAAATCAAAAACAGATTTTCTTTGTATTCTCCTCTAACTCTGCCAAAGAGAACCATTTCATCTTAACCAATCACCTTTATCTATTATGTACTAACAAATCATGTATTATTCCCATTAGATTCAAAGGACTGATAATAGTTTCATAATTGACCGTATACAACATACATACTGTATTGATACTTAATTTTAGTATATAAAGACAATGATGAATATATGAGAAAAACCAATCAAATAATTCAAAATGAAGCCTGTATTGTTTTTTTTTCAAATCATAATATTCACATTAAGTTCTTGCCATGCCTATTAAATAATTTTGAATTGAAAAAGAATATAAATGAGATAACTATTTGGTCTATATTGAACTACACACTAAGATTAAATTGTTTTGTTTACATTGAAACTCCAAGACTACCTTTCTATTTTCTTCTAAACCTTATTGATTTTATTGAAGATTCCTTCTTTGTATGTATCATTTCACAGTTGAATTGGTAGTGTCTTGATGAAGATAAACTTATATTTACACTTTCATTTTTGGTTCCCCTAGTTTATACATAAGAACAAATTTTTAGATGACACCATTATTAGCATTTATTGAGGCCTAAACTAGTAGACCAACTTGAACAACAACCATAGGGGACTACAACTTACATCTAACACCACAATAAGCATAGGGGACCACATCATACAATCATAAACAAATAAGCACACAAATAAGCAAATTTATGGGACCATACAAAACATAAAATCCAAACAACAATGGACCTACCATGATGAAATGTCAACTTCTTATTTAGACACCTAAAGAGCATATGAATTGAGATTGCTTAGTGTGTGCAACAATAATAAGAAATTATTACGTTGCAATCATTTGAGCAAGAACATAATTTCAACAATAAGAAATAATTACAGATTGAAGTTCATAGATGAGGGATTATGTGAAAATGAAGAAGATGAAAGATTACGGATTGGAGGAGGGAATAAGCGTCTATTTTTCTTTAAAACAATACATCGAGATCCTCTACATACACTGCATTTAAGGGAGGAGAGATGTGTCAACAAAATGTGGCGTTTTAATTGGAGATGCTGCATTTTGTTCTTCAAAGCTGAGGTATCCCCTCCTCCTTAAAACAAAACACAACGTTTCACTTGGAGGTGGGATCCACCTATATTAAAATTTTCCAGATCACCTTCTGATGGATCCCAAATTTGCAAAATTAAAAAAATTCACGTCATATATTATTGGGCCACATCAACAGATAACTGACGTTGCCCCAACACTGTTAATGGTCAAGATTCAATCTGAATGATTTCCAAACGTTAGGATTTATTTTGAATGTTTTACAAACATTAGGGTTCAATTTTAACAACGTGAAATATTAGAGGCTATTTTGTACAACAGTGTAAATGTTAGGGGCTAATTGGCCCTTTTGGCCCCCCAAAGAAATAATAGTGGCTTTAGGTGAAGAGCTATTAGTGATCTGTTGCAACCTGAAAGAAAACTACCATTATCATTTTTTATAGTACTCTTGAGTATTCCTATTCTTATTTACATCCATTAAATCGAGACAAAGAATTAAAAGAGAATAAAGTCATGGCAATAATGAAGAAGAACAATAACAATATGAATTCAAATCATCACTAAATTAATCACCTTCTACACTTTGTTCCACTAACTTCCTGTTATCTTTTAACTTGAATTGGATAATCTTATCAAACAATATAACAACGCAAATAAGTGAGAACCAATATCACCACAAATAAATTGGCCTTGAGAAAAAAGATGGATAAGAACTTAAGACTCATCTATAAGAGAAGTTGTTGGCATCATTAAGACACAAATCCAAATATCATACTTGAATGCGTGATGGGTCGAAACATGATGATGACTAGGAGGGAAATAAAAAGATGAAGCAAATAACTAGTTGATGTTTATGGGAATTATTGTTTCGTTTGTTTCTATTAGCATTTTTGCTCATTTTCTTTTTAGGATTATTATGGTAAGACATGGTGATGTGAAGAAGAAGAAAAACATGAGAAAAAAATAGAAGGATCATTTCATTTTCACCTAGGTATTCAAAAGAGATTCATATATTGGAAACAGAAATGTCTAATTACGTTTTAAAATTAGTGATTATTTTCTAATTGCAATTACTTTTTTGAAGTTTATGATTTATAAGGTTTTGGGTTCAAATATGACTTGAGGGATTTAGGAAATTAGAGAGAAGATATACCCATGGCCCTATATAGTTGGAGGTCAAAGATGGAGAAGAATTTGAGTTTTGTAGGAGTTTTTTTGATGTTTTTATTTGTAATTGTAACTTATTTTTCTAGATGATAAAGAAAGAGAGAGAGACAAACTTTAGGGTTTCATCAGTTTGAGGTGCAATTAGTATAGTTTGAGAAATATCAAAATTATAGGGTTTAAGTTAAATTTTGGTAATATTTTTAAGGTCAAAATATACAATTTTCCTTTAATATAAAGTAGGAAGTTAGTATTGGGAATAAAAGTTCTATCTTTGTAAAATAAAAAAGGTACAATTATTTTAGTTAGTATTATGAGAAAGTATTGGAATAATGCATTAATGGAAAAGAACTCACTAGTGGAAAAGTAAAACTTTTTTTTAATTTAATGCTCCTTTTAATGTTTAAGGGCTATCAATCATTGAACTTTCATTGAGATATTTGTAAATGAACAAAAATGCTTGTAAATATATTATTACAACTTTCAAATTTCATTAAAAAATGTCTAAAACCTAAATACCAAGTATTTATACCTATACTATTTCTAACATATCGTTAGACAAAAAAACCAACCATTACATTAATTGACCAATCTAGCACATCGGTTGACCAATAAGTCATGTTAGTTGATCAATGTAACAACTAATATTATATACAAACTCATGGTACACAATTTTTTAAAACTCCTAACACATTGGTCAACACCATACATATACATTGATCTACCATATCACTATAAACAACATACTGGTTGACCACACTTATATATTGATTGATTGATATGTTTAAAATAGTACATTGGTCAATCGGTGCGTCTAAAAAAATGTTTTTAAAGATTTTTTTTAAGTTCTTCCAAACATTAAACCGCATTCCTTTAATTAAAACTTGAATCAAAATTATTACAAATTTTTCTAAAGAATGTTTTAAAGATCAAAAGTTTTTTTTCAAAAATAAACCATTGATTTTCTTGATAATAGAAAAGATTTATGCATTAAGATCAAAATATGATATGCTTATGCATGAAAAAGCTTAAAGCATTAAAATAACTAAATAAGAGATACAAGGAAAACTACACATATTTTTGTAAAATTATTGTGCCTTGATTTTCTTCCTAACCGAAATGGATTTGGTCTCTACAAAGTATTTTTTTTAAACTTCATCTCATGTTAGTTTCTTTTAAAACATTAAAGAATAAATCATTAGTAATAACTATGTTCTACTATCATAAAAAAATGTATTGTAATCTATCATGGTTCAATAATCTCCCCCTTTTTTTAATAATGATAGAATATGTTATGATAATAGAAAGCCCATAACAAATCAATTATTAAGCTTATACAATCTCTCAATACTAAATCAATATGACTATTTGACTCCCCTTTAATTCATGCATCAAAAAAACAAAATCTCAAATGCTAAGAGATAAATTGTTTGTCATCCATACACAAGTACAGTCAAACAAAATAAGAACTTAAGTTTAATACAAAAAACAACAACTAATAAGTACAATATTAATATACATTTAAAGACAAATACAAGGTCAAAGCAAATATAAATGATCTAAATAAAATCAACTAGTCCCTCTGAATATAATAGTTGATCTTTTTTAACATGTCTAATATGGAAATAACCTCTCTATTAGTTAGGGGTAAGGTTCTATATTACTGGACCTCTCCAGATCTTGCGTCTCAACGAAATTTCTACTGAGTGTTGTCGTCACAGTCGTTGTTATTTTATGATAAATACGGACACGTTAATAAATTTTGTTTTATAAAACACAGCTTGTGAGTAACTGTTAAGGAAGTGGGTTAAAAAGAAAGTAAAGACTAAAAATCAAGGATCTGAGTTCATTTGGGTACCTAAAACACATTAATTGCATTATATTATATGTCTCTAAGAAAAAGAAGAACAAATAATATGTGGATAGCAGATGCTTGAAATGTATCATTAGTGATGCATCCTGATTTATAACTCTTAGGAAAAAGGTAGAGGATTTGTCATAGTTAGATTAAATACTAAAGGTAAGATAACTGACATTACTGAAGTTGGTAAGGAAGATCAAACTATAATTGATAATTAGTTAATGGATTAAAGTATAACTTGTTAAGTATGAACCAAATATATAAAAAAGACTACAAAGTATGTTTTAAGGGAAAATAATGTATTATATCTAGAGTAGTTAATAGTAACTTTACATTCTTGGGTAAGAAAGAAGGTAATATCTATATAATTGATTTTGATGATTTTTAAGGCAATATCTATACAATTGATTTTGATGATTTTTCTAATCAAACTATGAATTGCTTATTGTCAATTAGTGAAGATGCATGGATTCAACATAGGAAGCTTATCATGCAAGCATGGATCTCATTTCTAACCTTAACTCCAGGTAACTTGTCAATGGGTTTTTAATGGTCAAATTTGAGAAAAGATGTTTATAGAGCTTGTCAAATGGAAAAATAATATAATAGTTCATTTATGAGTAAAAAGTTAGTATTTTCTACTATAATTTTACAATTACTTCTTATGTTTTTTTTTTGGCTCAACTAGCATTTCTAGTCTAGGTGACAAATTTTAAACTTTTATCATAGTAGATGCTTTTAATTGGTTTACGTTAGTTTTACTATTAGCTAAAAAAGATGAATGCTTTGGAACATTTTTCAAATTTGTAAATAGAGTTCAAAATGAAAAGGAACTCTTTATTTCATCAATTAGGGGTGATTATAGTAGAGTTTGAGAATGAAATGTTTGAAGTATTTTGTGAAGATAATGGTATCTTTCACAATTTGTACTCCAAGGATCCTTAATAAAATGGAGTTGTTGAGAGAAAGAATAGAACATTGCAATTGCATGTCACATTTCTAATATAATCTACATAAGACTAACTTTAGATTAAAAACCATATAAGCTTTGGCATGGGAAGAAGTCAAAGATTAGTTACTTCAAAGTTTTTCATTATAAGTTATATATTTTGAGCACTAAAGATAATAAAGTTTGATTCCAAAGTGGATGAAAGAATTTTCCCTGGTTATTTGTTAAGTAAAAAAAATATAATGTGTAATAAGACAAAGTTTATTATTGAAAAGTCTATGCATGCATTTTTAATGAATCTAACCCTCTCTTATATACAAGAAAAGTCTTGAAGATGATGACATAGGTTTATCCAAAGATTTAGAGAAATTAGCCTTTAAAGAAAACAAAATTGATGACCAAGATACCTTATATGAGCTAAGTGAAAATATTGGTGAACCAAATAAGGACGATAAGAAGGATGAAGAGCTTCCAAGAGATTAGAAATTCAAGAAGAATCATCCTCCCTATCAAGTTATACATAATGTTTAATAAAGGGCCATTACTAGATCGTATCTTAGAGACTTATCTCATCTTACTTTTGTTTCTCAAATTAAGCGTAAGACTAGAAAAGAAGCCTTTAATGATGAAAGTTGGGTTTTTGATATGAATGAATAATTGAAACAATTTGAGAGAATTAAGATTTGGATTTTATTACCTAGATCTAGAGACCACCAAATCATATTTATTAAGTGGGTAAAATAAAGTAGATGAATCAAATACCATTGTGAGAAACAAAGCTAAATTGATAATTAATGGTATTACCAAAAGGAGGGTATATATTTTGAGAAAACATTTACACTTATGGCTAGATTAGAAGCTATTAGATTATTACTTGTATTTACATCTAACATTAATTTTAAAATATTTCAACTAGGTGCTAAAAGTTGTTATGCCTAAAAAGTTCTAAAAAGACCTATGCCATCCTATTCACAAGTATACAAGATAGTTGTAGCTGATAATCTAGGGTCGTCTCCCATTAAGGTAAAAATTGTCAACTTAAATTAAGTTTGAAACAAAAATAAAAATTAAAACAATGCATTTCTAAACATTCTATCCTGATTGTTGAGTGAAAGCTTTTAAGGAAAATTACAAAATTAAATTGAAAAGTAGACGGAATCAATTGGGAGCAAAGACAAATAGATTAATCGAAGTGGAAAAAATCTTGAGAATTAATTTCAATAATTTAATTCTCTATGCATGATTAAGGAAAATTGATTGGATTGTTATCTTACTAATTAATAGGTAGGTTCTAAATCAATTCGAATAATTAACTAGTCTAACTTTCGTATTCAACAAGTTACTATTCGAATTCCAACAGAACAGTAAACTCAAAGAAACAAGCAAGAAATAAGGAATGAGATAACCAAATAGAGGGTTGGATAATGAGATATTGGAGGTCTTCTGCACTCTCAACTTTCATCTTTGGCTCTCGCCTTCTGCTTCAGTTGCTCTCCTCCAACCGAATGTTTGCTCAAGATCAACTCCAGCTCTCGCTTTCGGCCTCTTTTCCCAGCTCCCACTTCTCTGTTGTTGCTCTCTTTTTCTCCTTTTCAGACTATCTTTGTTTCTCGTCTTTATTTATCTTCTTTTTCTTCATCTCTTTGCGCCTCCCATATTTGTGCCTTTGTGTGAGTGAACAAATGAAACAGTGAATGAAAGATGATTCTTCACAACCGCCACCCTCTCCTCCTTTTATTTGACTCTCTTTAGGTTTAGGGTTATGTGCTCAACGTCGTGAGCTGCCACATATTAAAACCAGAATTAATGTTAAAACTTCTCACGAGTATGCATGGGGAGTCACGGGTGTGCCTCCCTATGCACTGGTGTGACTCCCTTGTCACGCTCGTGCATGGGGAGTCACCGGCGTGA
>JANSVA010000001.1:20223791-20244229 GCA_025504915.1 Erythroxylum reticulatum
ATTTTCTGAAACTATGTTTTTTAACAAATTTGCACTTAAAGTGCAAAAGATGACTTTTATGGCATGAAATAATGTTTTTGAACTTACTTAGGCACAAATGAGTCATATATGCTACGTGTATATTTTCTCTTTTGGGCTTAGAGCCACAACAAGGTTTCCTTTTATCGGTTGGACCGATAAATAAAGGCATGATGCCTTATTTGATTTTTGATGCTTAAATGTTATATATGATTTTTATGATTGGTGAGGAAACGATTGGCCAATCGTGTGCTGGACACAACTGATTAAGCGACCCTTGTACCCTTGACGTTAGTACATTAAAGTCGAGTCACCTTATCGACATCTTTTTACGGGACTTGTGGGTGATTCCATACTTAGGATCTGGACTCACCACGGATGAAAGTCGAGCCAACACCGAGTATCGATGGGTGTGCATATTAGTTTGGCCAACTAGTGGTGTCATATATTATTGTTTTGGCTTATTCTGATATTTGTTTTATGATGAGATTTGATTTATACATCTGATATTTTTACGCATTTGTATACTGGAACTGGAACCTATATCCACCGGATGGGTGATTAATAGGTTGGGCATATGTGGTTCCTAACTAGTATACGTTGAGTCATAGGCTGGGCCTATGTGTTTTCTATGTGACATATATTCCCTTCATAGGTTATCTACACCGTCTTGGTATAAATCGAATTCTATTTGTGATATATGTCTTTCTTGCTAACTAAGTACCTAATGTACTCACCCCCTCCGCTTTCCAACCATGCAGGTTAATTTGGTGAGCTTGAAGCTTTGTGTGGATTGTGTTTCTTTTGATATTTTCGTGGTATTTCCACACGTGGGTAGTTTATGTTTTGTACTTTGGATTGTTTAGTGGCTCATGAACTGTGTTATGTAGTTATGCTTTATGACTTTGTAAGTAACTTTTGACTGTTTGGTGTTTTATAAATGATTTTATGTATGAATTTTCAATACTGCTGCTGAAATTGCCTTGAGTGGACTTTAGAGTCCCGAAGTTGTGGTTGGATGTGAATATAGAAGTGTGTTTGAAATCGTTTGCAGGTTCTGAGATTTTTAAAATATAGTTGTTGTGTTGCCTAAATTTTCCACAAAAAATATTCAGTTAGCCTTGCATAATCGGATTAAGGATACTACGAGTGTCCTTAACCTGAGTATGAGGTGGTTGTCATAGGCTCAATGTGGTACCAGGTCATGACAACTTTCGTTTATCTAACAGGGTAACTTCTCTCAGCTTGAAAATTGATATTGCAATTTTGGGGTGAGTTTTGAGAACTTAGTGAGTGGGACCATACTCGATGGCTCACTTAATCACATAACGTGTCAATTCATATAATCACATAATTCACATCACTTCATCATGTTGAGTCACATACCTTTCATATTCACTTAAAACATATATCACATTCAAAAATCAGTCAAACTATTTAAATCATATATATCATACGCATATGTAGTGCTCATGAGACTCACATTCAATTGTTATTGGTATGATTGAGTGCCTTTTTACTAGCCTATATCCCTTGTGGATACTAGGCTTATTTTAGATATTGTCACATATCCCTTAGTGGATACCAGGTATAATTACAATTGAGCCAGAGGCTCTTATCACATTCTGAGCTTTAAGCTCTTTTTACTAGCTACTTCGGTCACAATTGCCTTTATTTTTCATGCATTCATGTAATTGACGCGACCCACCTTTTGAACTGTATTGGCACTAGAGAATGGGGAGGCTTAATGCCACCAAAACCTGTAGTAATCCTAACTTTTCTATATTCTACTGAAAATTCTGTGTGACCCATTCGTTTGTTTGATTAATTATCCATATACCTACTTAACAGTAATGAAATGCATCACATTTATATAATTTCAATCAGTCACTTTATTTCACTTTACATATTCACTTTCACATGTCATCGGACCTTGGCTCGGCATTCAACATTTAAGTTGAGAAAACACATAGTCAGTCCCATTCATATTCAATGAGCACTTCCAATATTATTCATGCATTAAACACCTATAACTTTCAAATTCCGGAATCATCACAATCACATTCACAAAATAATTCAATATAGAGTTTAAACAAGACAATTATTTAAAGTAAGACCATCTAGGACAATTCACAGTATGCTCCAGATTAGTATTAGCTTCCATAATCCGGAAATGTCTGGATGCAGAAGTTTTATCCTACACACCAACATTATGTAATACACATATTGCGCATATATTATTAATTGCACAACCTTATAAACACTCAATCACATGCATATGTATATGTGTTGTGTATGATGCATGCTCAATGACAATCCAGGGTATATTATCTAAATTCACATCTTATGCTCATTCTCATTTCATAATTCATATATGTCTAATTGAACTTAGGTTTACACTTCATTTGTACATGATCATTCTAAGTTCATCATTTAATCCTTATCCTTTATATGTGTCTAGCTTATTCTTAGGCTTACACCTTAAGAACACTTGGTTATTCTAATACCATAACTCAATTTCTCGTCATTTATTTTCTAACATTATATGCTCTAATAATACCCAATTGTCATTCACATTTACTTAATACATATTACTCAACTCCTTTGAATCATAACTATAATTATATGAAAATCTTCATTCATATTATACTCATACCTTTGGTACTTTGATATCATCAATTCATTCACTAATTTATAACCCCAATTATCACTTCATACATATCACACATTAGTCACTTAATCCAAACATCATTCTAGGTTCAATTCAAGCCCCATTCTAACCTAAATTAAGACCAAATGAATAGTGAATGTCCGTTGGGCAGACTTTCATGTCCGCTGGGTGGACTTTTATGTCCACTAGGAGGACCTTCATGGGTCTCTTACAGAAATGTTAAATTTTAACCCTCTAGACAGCAAAATCTCTCCTAGGAGTCTTCATAGAAATTGTAGAACTCGAAGTCCTATTCAAAAGAATACTTAAATGATATCAATTTGAGACTAACAGAAAAATTTATGCCTTTTTCCCCAAAACCTATCCAATTGCATCCTTATTTTCTAGATTTCTAACTCTTTACTTACTACATTCACTACCTTATGCTTGGTCTACCATTTCTAGTTTAATTACTCATCATTTCCCCATCATTCCTAGCTGCATTTCAACTCAATATTATCCATAAACAAATTGTAGTCTATGATTGATCATGAACACTAAAAATAAAACATATATATACATACATTCATCATCAACTTTCTACACATATTCATCTTTATTTCACTTCCAACTATCACCTTTGCTAATCTCATTTCAAGAACATAACTCAACATCTTAGTTAATATAACTTTCACTTTCATTATACCTTTAATTCACAACTCATAACATCTATATAACGACTCATCACTCATGGTTTTCATACTTTCAAAATAGAACATAAACACATGTATTCATTCATCAATTTACTACACCCAATACTTAACTTCAAGTGAAATTTTGAAATTCTTAAAGACAGAAGTTGAATTCGATGTCTTCATGAAAAATGTATCCATATGTCTCTAATTTATTCCAAATTAAAGATCGTCCTTTTTGGATATATACAGATCAATCATGGCTAAAATACCGATGCATATCCAATGGAAATGTTACAGCTAACATTTTTTAGCATACTTTAAACACCATTTACTATATTAATTCAACACTATATCATTCCATAATCTACTATCCATCAAAACACAAAAGGAAGACATGGATATGTTCATTGTTCACCCATGTTACACATATATTTTCAACATCTTTTTCATGATCATTCCTCCTCTTAAACTATCATCAAACATACTTCATTCAACAAATCAAGAAGAGTAATGCTTATACTTACTTGTTTAGCTTCAATGTCTTCAAATCACACTTAACCTTAGCTTCTCTAACATACATGATAATCAAATTTTAAGGTGGAATAGGTTGGGTCCTTTAGCAACAAGAGGAAGATAGCAAGGTATTTAAGTGGCTAGTGATGGAAGAAAGCAAGGTTCAACTTTGATGCGTGGAGAAGAGAATGTCGCGAGAAGGAGAGGAAGATGAAGAACGTTAAGAAGATGAAAATGAGAGAAGCTAACATAATTAGCAAGTTCACTTAATAAAAATCTTGATTTAAAACAAGTGGTGTGGTAAGTGACACTTGTTACTTGCCACATGTTACTTTCTCATCGTCTTCTTTTGATCTTTTAATCTGCTAGTCCATTTGTCTCCAATTTTTAACCCAATTTTCTCCCAATTTTTAATGACACTTCTTAATGTCACATATCAAAATTTTTACTGTCATTTGATATTTATTTCTATTGCCATTTATTAATTGTTCTGGCACTTGTCATTTTTCCTAGTCTAAAAATACCCTTAAATTCTAGAAAATTATCATATTTTACGAAAATTTCTAATTCATTGCTTATACACTCCAACTCAATTTTTAAGGCACATAATCCATAATTCACATTATAATCATATTAAAATATCATTTATAGTTGAAAAATGTCAAATGAGTGCATGAACGATTCATTGTAATGTGTGCAATAATCAAATTCATGTGTGTGCATGCTAACATTATACACGAGCATGAAATGCATTTTTCTAATCTCTCATTACTATTTCTCAATTACATAAATCTAGGGTTTGAACCCTTAATATGGAAATGAGATGTTACATAAAGTGGGTCTCATTATTGTAATTTCAAATAAAATTTTGAGAAAATATCTTAATGGTATATCTGGATCATCTGCACCTGGCTAAGAGGACCAAAATATTAGTAGGGGTACTTTCTTTGTTAAAAATGATTATCTCTATTAAAAAAGTAGAATGAATTTTCTTTTGGTAACCGAAAGTGTTAATTTATAAGAAATTGTTTCTAATGGTCCATTCATCCCCATTAAAGTCACATATCATATAAAAGTTCCCAAACTTAAGAAAAAATAGGAACCCCAAGGTAAGAAACTCATTTTATTAAATAGCAAAGCCATTTATATTTTATTTTTGCACTATAAAGGAATAAGTTTAATAGAGTGTCAATGTGTGAAATCTCTCATGAAACTTGGAACACTTGTTATTAACATATAAGGGAACAAATTAAGTAAAGGAGAGAAAAATGCACATTAAAACATCAATATAAGTTATTTTAAATGAAATATAATGAAAGCATATCTGATATGTGTACTAGATTTATTAACATTATCAATGCTCTTAAAGGCCTAGGCAAGGCATATATTAATATTAAAATGGTAAGGTAATTGCTTAGGTCTTTGTCAGAGATTTCAGAAGTCAAGAAGCAAAGGGCCTAACGTTTTACCATTAGATAAAATCATTAAATCCCTACTCACTTATGAAATGAGACTTGAGGAGACTTATCTAAAAGGTAAAAATGACTCTAAGAAGGAAGAACTTAGCTTTCAAAGCCTTCAAGGAGAAATCAAGTGAAGAAGAATACACATCAACTAATGAAAGCGATAGGGAAGACATCACCCTTATAAGTAGGAAATTTAAGAAGTTTTTAAAGGGGAAAACCATCTTCAAAAGAAAGGACTTCGATGAAGGTAAAGTAGATTTATAATTCAAATTAAATAACATTAAATTTTTTGAATGTAGAAAACTGGGTCATAAGATGTCTCAATGTCCTCTCTTCAAGGACAATGATAAATATAAAAGAAATGATAAGAAGGATAAGGTGGAAAAAGTAAAGAGAAAATATTTAAAGCCTCCATTTAGGATGAAATAAATGTTTATAAAATTGAGAATTTGTAAAGAGTAAGTAGTTTATATATGTTTTATAGTTAAAGTTAATGACAGGGCTTTAACTCGAAATCTCTGAATTGTCATATGATGAACTAGTTGAAATTATAAGCATAAAAAGGAAGAAGTTATCTTCCAAACTTAAAAAGGATATAAAGCATTTATATGCATGCATAAGTGAAAATGAAAAGATGAGTGAATTGCATAACATTAAATCTTCTAAAAGTATGGCAATTATTGACACTCATATCTTAGATACATTAATATATGAGAATGAGACATTTAAAAAAGAGGTTAATGATCTTAAAGACTCCCCGTCTAAATTCAATAAGGGAAGTGAGAAAATTGAAAGCAGGTTATCAGTTAAAAAGAGTTCAAATAAAGGACATGAGATTAGATATAACTATAAAAGTTCAAAAAAAGGACATGAGATTAGATATAACTATAAAAATGCCTTATACCAAATTAAATTTGTCAAGAAATAATAATTACAAAGTGAAGAATCATTGTTTAAGATGACAAATGGGTATGGTGCATCCATATCTAAGCATACACATAATCATATACACATACTAAATCCTCTAGGCATTATTCTGAAACTAGATCTCATACTTTCATGTGTGGATCTCAATATAGGCCTAGAGCTTAAAATTCCCAAACCAAGAATCGACACAACTTTTATGTAAAAAAGTTGATGATAATATTCAATCTCACAGACACTCTTTTAGGCCTTAATATCAACTTAGAAGCAAGCATCAGACTCTATTCAAATAGACCTTATACTAGGCATAATGTCTTGACACATGTTTACATCCTTTACAAGCATCAATATAATCAAAGAAACATGTCTTATCATACAATTATGCTAGGTCATTTCACTACCTTAAAAAGTATTCAATTCTTTCAATATCTAAATGAGGGTATTCATATATACATAGAAGACTAAGGAAAGCATTTATGCATCAGATTCATAATAATATGGTATATAATTTTTGTAGTAAATACAAGCAAATTGATAAGTTTTGTTTCATAAAACAAAGCTTAATGAGTAAACTCTTAAGAAAGTAAGTTGAAAAGAAGACAAAGTCAAATAATCAACATCAAAATTCATTTAAATAGCTTAAATATATTGATTGCCCTTTCTATATGTCTTTAAGAAAAAGAAGAGAAAATTTTATGTTGATGAAAAATTCTTAAGGCACGTGAATTTAGAGATGCTTAAGGCATATGAATTTACAACTCCTAAAGACAATGATGGAGGATTTTTCACATTTAGAGACAATGTCAAAGCTCAGATAATTAAAATTGAAAAAGTTGTAAGGAAGATCACATTATAATTGATATTGTATTTTTATTTGATGGATTAAAGCATAACTTATTAAGTGTGAGACAATTATATGATAAGACAAAAAAGTATATTTCAAGAAAAATTCATCCATTATATCTAAAGTAGTTAATAATAGAATTGAATTTTTGGGCAAGAGAGAACGTATTATCTATACAGTTAATCTTGATGATTTCTCTAACCAAAATATAAAGTGTTTAATGTTTACTAGTGAAGATGTGTGGATTTAGCATAGGAGGCTTGGACATGCAAGTATGAATCTCATCTCTAATCTTAACTTTGAGAAACTTGTCAATGAACTTCCAAATGTCAAATTTGATAAAGACATGGTATGCAGAGCTTTCCAAATAGGAAAACAATCTAATAGCTCATTCAAGAGAAAAAAAGTTGTTAACTTCCACTAGAATTTTGTAATTGCTTTATATATATTTATTTATCCTAACTAGATTTCCTAATTTAGATGAAAGATTTTATGCTTTTGTCATAGTAGATTATTTTAGTAGGTTCACTTAGTTTTATTCTTAGTTAGCAAATACGAATGCTTTAGGTCATTCATCAAGTTTGTTGAGAGTGTTCAAAATGAAAATGAACTTTGTATTACGTTAATTAGGAGTGACAAAGACAAAGAGTTTAAGAATAAAAGGTTTGAAGCCTTTGTGAAGACAATATTATCTTTTATAATTTCTCTACTCTACGGACCTTAAAAAATGAAGTTGTTAAAAGGAAAATAGGACACTGAAAGATATGTTTAAAATTGTGATAAATAAATATAACCTCACAAAATATTTTTTGGAAAAGATTATATTAACTACATGTCAAATCTCTAATACGATCTATATAGGACCAACGGTGGAAAAAAAACTTACAATATTTTACATGAAAAGAACAAAAGATTAGTTACTTCAAAGTCTTTGGTTATAAGTGCTACATTTTGAACATTAAGTATGACTTAGGAATGTTTAATTTGAAAGTGAATGGAGGAATTTTTCTTATTTATTTTTTAACTAGCAAAACCATATAAAGTATTTAATAGGAAGAATCTTATTATTGAAGATTCTATATTATTTTCTATAAATATTACCCTTTTAAATCCATAACAAGTTGTATAGATGATGATGAACGTTTATTCAATGATTTGGAGAAATTATCCCTTAAAGAGAACAAGATTGATCACTAAGACACCTTACATGAGCTAAGTGATGATATTATTAAACCAAGTGAAGAGGATAAGAATAATGAGTAGCTTATAAGAGATTAGAAATTTAAGAATAATTTCTTCCAAATCAAATTATAAATGATGTTCAGTAAGGGGTAATCACTATATCAAATTTTAGAGACTTTTCTCATCTTACTTTTATTTCATAAATTAAGCTTGAGATTATAGAAGAACTCAGTGATGAAAATTAGATTTTTTCCTATAAATGAAGAATTTAACCAATTTAAGAGAAGGTGTAGACTTTAGTACCAGACCTAGAGCCCCCTAAATGTTAGGTACCAAGTGGGTGTTTCAAACATATTAGATGAATCAGGTAGCATTATGATAAATAAATCTAGAATAGTGGCTAAAGGGTATAACTAAGAGGAGGTTATAGAGTTTAAGGAAAATTTTGCATTGATAGCTATATTAGAAGTTATTAGATTGTTACTTGCATTTGCATCTTCTATAAATTTCAAATTATCTCAATAGATGCTAAAGTGTATTTTAAAATATTTTTATTTAAAAAATTGTGTTGATCAATCTCCTTGTTTTAAATTTTATGATCCACTTAACCATGTTTGTAAACTCTTTAAAGTTTTATATGGTTTAAAATAAGGTCCTTGAGCTTAATATGGTATGTTAAGATAATTATTTTAGAAAATAATATTATAAAGGTAAGGTTGATATAGCCCTTTAATTAAAAAAATAGGAATGAAATTATAATTGTTAAAATTTATGTTAATAATATTATTTCTAGTGAAAAAAATGAAAGCTTTTGCAATGACTTTTTTAAATACATGAGTAGGGATTTTGAAATGAGTATAAAGGGAGAGCTCAACTTCTTTCTTAGATTTAGAATCAAACAAATGAAGGAGGGTATTTTTAGCAATCAAGGTAAGTGCATCAAATAGCTATTTAAGCACTTTTGAATGAATCAGGGCAATCTATTAAAAACATCCACTAGTATCATAACTAGGTTGAACAAGGATGAAAATGACAAACTGGTTAATGTGAAGCTCTACTAAGGTATGTGGGCAGTTTACTTTACCTTACTATAAGTATGCCTTGAGACTATGTTTAGTGTATGCTTGTGTACTAGATTTCAATCAAGTCATAGAGAGTCTCTATTAGTTTATAACATTGTAACCAATCAATTGGTTGTAATTTTATATATGACATTATTATTTTAATTAACAAAGGCATTCTTTATCTTTATGCGTTATGTTAATTACAATTGATTTTTTAATAGTAAAGGTAAAATCCCTAAAATAGTCATTGTGTAATATAATTTATGATGAGATCATAATTATGAGATTCAATTTGCATTTATGTATTATTCCCAAATTGTTCCTAGTTATAATTTCATCAAGTAGGGATATTGATGAAACGGTAAATCTAGCACATGTTATATTTTTTTCTTATGAAGAAAATAATTCATCTTATAAATTAAAGTATAGAGATACTTAAAAAAATATATGGTTGCTTATTAAAAAATAAGTTTACTGAACTTACTTGATTATAAGGATCCCAAATGAAATATTACGTATTTGTTTCCTCGTTATGATGGTTGTATAATTGATCTTTAGACTTAAGATTACCAAGGTATCTTGTATGAGAATTGTTGTGTTTTGATGCTACTTATGATTTGTCATATTTAGGGTAGCTCAGTTGGTTGTACTCAGATGCAGTATAAACTATATAGAGATAGTTGGATAAGTCAATAAAAGATCTATCACTCTAAGTAATTAGAAAGCATGTTCTACTGTTCTTAATTAGTAGTGGTTTAAGGAATTCTCTGGCTAGAGTAATCAGCATTTGAAAAGATGTTTTCAAATATCAAGTACAAATCAATTACTAATTAGCAAGAATGAACATGATTTGATTAAAAAAAGTAGACATTATATCCATACTTTGTTTAATTGGAACATTGCATGACGAAAGGATTAAATTATATATCGTAACAATGCATGAACATGTTAAGTCAAATTACTTTGACATTCCTAATAGTTTCCTAATAGTTAGGTGGTTATGACATATTGCTAGACGTCAGTCTTGATCTATGATTATAAATTGTATAATTAGAGAATTAAATATAAAATAAAAGGAGTCTTGATTTATCTAATTTTAATTTTGAATTAGAATTATAATTTAAAGTCATTACCAATATATTAGGAACCCAATGAGTCACACATAAAGAGCAGTTTCAAAGAAAAAAATTAATTTCAATTGTGTTGAACTTAATTGTAAAGTTTAAGAAACTTTAGGGATCAAATATGAGATATTTGAATTTATTAAAATTAAATTAAATTATAATTAGAGTTTGAATTTAATTATGATTGAATTATTTAATTTTTAAAAAATAAAAAGCCTAATGCTTTTTCTATTTATAAGAATAAGAGTAAGAAAGCTAACACTCCTACTAATTTCCTCTCAAATGGTGGAATGTCTTTCTAATGTTTATAGATATCGTTAGATGCTGGATGCATGAATTACTCATAGTTGATACATCAAAAAGGTTTCAGTAGGAATTTTGAATAAAACATGATTTCATATATTTATGAATTAGGTTTTTTTAAGTTATTCAATTATTGTGAACCGATCAAAAATTGCAAAATTTTATTTTTCATTTCACTCATGATTCGATTATAGTTGGTTTTTCAATAATAGTATTAGGACCTCCTTTAATTGTTTAACTTAATTAAATTGCCTAATCATTATTGATTTAAAAAAATTGAAACTAGAAATTTGTTTTAATAAATTAGAGTTTACCATTTAACTAATTCCCGAATATATTTTGTAAACATTTTTCTTTCGTAACTCCTTTGTTTGTTCTTTGCCTTTTGGAACCTGAATTATTTTACCTCTTTATTTTTAAGTTTTTGGAATCATATCATGCCTCCCATGTTATTATGCTTATGGAAATTGCTTGTGAATTTCATCGCATTGCCTATTTGATTTATGTTTTTTCTGAAAACAAATCAATTGCATGTCCCCTAAGAAGCATAATATATTGTTTATTTATTCTAGAAAATTAAGATGCTTAACCCTAGATTTTAATTAATCTAAGAGTTTTTGTGATTGAATGGTTATTTATGTGTGTGCAAATGATTTCTAGGTAATGGATCTCACCAACGGCAACGCTAGCCACTGGTGGAGTAGCTTCTTTGTTGCTAAAGACGATAGAAACAGTGGCTCCCTAGCCATTGGTGAGAGCGAAAAATTGCCTAAAAAGGGCAACAGTCCCTAGGGCATGACCGGTGAAACGTCTCCCAGAATAGAAGATGCACCAAAGACAGGAGGAGCAAAATGGTGATGGAGAACATCCAGGTGACGAGTGGGGGCTGGTAGAATATGGAGAACCCTAAATCTAATAAAAAATGTAATAAGTTTCTGCAGGAGAAGCTACTGGCGCGTGTAGAGCAAAATGCATTGTCTGGGGTGCATGCAATGCACTTGCCTCACACAAAGTGCAACGGTGCCTGCACTACACCTGCCACGCAGTCCTATGACTTTTTCACTTTTATTTTATATGTTTTAAGCCTTAATCTTAATTAAATTGATTTAACTTTTAATAAATCTAAAAAATATTTTTCCAAATGTTTAATTTTTTTCCAATGATTATTTTTATTAGGAATTTTTTGGGGTTAATGAGTTCTACTTAACTAATTTGTATGATTAGATTAGTGACTCATGACAATATGAATTTAGAGTCAAGCTTAGGAATTAAATATAAAATATATTTTGGCAAAGAGTTGTCACCTAAGAGATTTGGGAGTTATATAAGATGTTATTGATAAAGATGTTATATAGCTAATTTAAATTGACATGGTTTATTGAGTGACTCTATATTAATTTATTTTAAAGGGATCCAAGCCCATTAGGGAGTTATTTGATAATTTCTTGATTAATAATAGGGGATATTATTTTGAATAAAATAGTGAAAGTAATTAAATATTTTTTGTCTATCAGAAACAACCTTTCCACTATGTAGAAGTAAAGTTGTGTAATATTGGACCTCTCTAGACATTCATTCCAATGAGACTCTCGCTAGGTGTTATTATTACTATTATTGTTTAAGTAATCAAATATTTATTAAAGTCCTTAATTTAATTGATCTTATGGAACAAACTAATACTTGCTAGTAATCAAATATTTATTAAAGTCCTTAATTTAATTGATTTTATGGAACAAACTAATATTTGATATTTTATGTCTTTCGGTTGTTAGAAAAAGATGCATGCCAATATGATGGTAAGGATCATCATAGATCTAACAAGGTAATTGGACTAAATTTTTCTGACTAGTTTTGCAACTTAAGAATTATTCTTAGGCAAGAAAAGAAATTAGATATTCTTGACACTGTTGCTCTGCTAGAGCCTAGTTTAAATGTGAAAGATAAGATTTGAGAGAGATATCAGTGTTATCTTGATAACATTAAATAGGTTACATGCGTGTCGTTGGCAAGTATGTCTTTGGAGCTTTAGAGGTAAAATGAGAATATAGATGTTTCTACTATAATTTTTCATCTCAAAGAGTTGTTTGATGCACAAAGTATGGTAGAGGGGTATCAATTCTCTAAAGCATTATTTCACTACAAGATGGAAAAAAAGGATCCTAAGTGGGCTACACATGCTGAAGATGATTAGTTATATTGAAAAATTAAGCCAACTAGGTCTTTTCATAAGCCATGAATTGAAATTGATATGGTGTTTCTCATATAAATTAAAAGAATGTGTCATTTCTTAAACTGCTAATTATGGTCAAAACTAAAGAAAGGTGCCTTAAGAAGTAACCTGGTATGTTCTTGTTATAGATTCTTCTAAGAGCAAGAAAATGGCTCTGTGAAGAATAATAAAAGAAACATAAGGTCGCTGCTAGAGTAGCAAAATGTTAAGAAGAAGAGCAATGACAAGGGCATATGTTTCCCTATAAAGTTTATGGATACTAGAAAAAGAAATGCTCAGCTTATCTTGCTACCCTGAAAGATAAGAAGCTTAAGGAAGTTATTTCTTTAGGTCTGTTTATGATCAGGATCCATCTTTTTACTTTGTTCCATATTCTTGGGTATTAGATATTGGATGTAGTATGTAATAGATGCAAATGTTAATAAGGAGTAGATCGTTGAAAAAAGGCAAAGTGGACCTATAAGTTGGAAAAAAGCAAGAGTTGTTGCATTAGCTATAAGAACTTGTAGTATATCGTTGCCTTTTAGCCTTGAACTAGAATTAAATAATTGTTATTATGTTTTAGTTATTACTAGAAATATAATCTCTATTTATTATTTAGAGTTAAATGGAATTTTCTTTATTATTAAGAATAAGAGTTGTTCTTTTTAGTAAAGATAATGTTTACTATTAATCTAGATTACTTACAAATGGTTTATATGAATTAGATCTTGAAAGGTTAATCCTTAACATAAGTAGCAAGAAAAGAAAGTTGAGTGACCAAAATTCATCTTATTTATGGCATTGTAAGTTAGGTTATATCAACAAAACTATAATCACAAAGTTACATAAAATAAGGTTATTTGGATCCTTTTGATTATGAATCATATGAAACTTGTCAACCTTGTTTTTTTGGAAAATATGACCAAACTACTCTTTAGTAGAAAGAGAGAACATATCAGTGAGTTACTAGAGCTTATACATTCAGATGTATATGGCCATATTTCTACTTTTGTTAAAGGTGAATTTTTGTATTTCATTATGTTCAATGATGATCATTTTATATATGGTTATGTGTACTTGATGAAAAAAAGTATGAATCATTTGATAATTTCAAAGAATTTAGACTTAAGGTTGAGAAACAAATGGGTAAGAGTATTAAAACACTTAAATCTAATCAAAGTGGTAAATACTTGGACCACGAGTTTCTTTTTTACTTAAAATAGAATTAGATTCTCTCATAATGTACTCCTTTTGGAACTCATCAACATAATGGGTGTCTGAGTAGAGAAATCATACTCTATTAGATATAGTACATTTTATGATGAGTTATGCATTACTTCCTCTAGCCTTTTAGGGATCTGCCCTTAAAACTGTTGCCTACCTTCTAAATAGAGTTCCATCCAAATCAGTTGATAAGATTCAATATGAGATATGGAACGATAGTAGACCAAACTTGTTATACCTAAAGATTTAGGGATGTGTCATTTATGTGAAGCATGCAACATCTAAAAAGCTTCAAGTTAAATCAAATAAATGCAAATTTGTGAGATATTCAAAAGAGAGTCGAATGCCAATTTTATCATCCTTTTGAGCAAAAGATGCTTGTTTCAAGACATGCTACATTCCTAAAAGAGAATTTATTCTTAGCGAAGTAGAGGGATTGAGGTAGAACTTACAAAAGTTCAAGAGCCATAAATTCGCATCTAGATGGGATAATAACCTCAATTTGATACATATGATGTACAAACAAGGGTTCAAGAGACACATAATCTGTGATGCACTAGTATGATACCTCACCCCATATTAGATTAGATCTATATATTGAAAAGAGGAAGGAAAATGTATCACTTGTAGATGATGAGCCTAATATTTTTAAAGAAGCAATGTCTAACAATGATTCTTTAAAATGACATGAAGCCATGAGATCTCAAATAGAATTAATATACACTAACCAAGTATAGAATTTGAAGGACACATCTAATGGTATTGTAGCTATTAAATGCAAGTGGGTCCTTAAGAGAAAATTTGATATATATGGTAATATATATACAGAGCAAGGTTAGTGGTTAAAGGTTACAAACAAAAACAAGGAGTTAATTTTGGTGAAACCTTTTCACCAGTATTTATATTTAAATCCATAAGGATCATATCAATTATATTTGTATCAATTTTTATTTTATAAAAAATGTAGA
Source organism: Erythroxylum reticulatum (assembly GCA_025504915.1). Taxonomy (NCBI): domain Eukaryota; kingdom Viridiplantae; phylum Streptophyta; class Magnoliopsida; order Malpighiales; family Erythroxylaceae; genus Erythroxylum; species Erythroxylum reticulatum. The sequence continues at coordinate 20,238,979 of JANSVA010000001.1, forward strand.
TGACCCATATTTCTATAAGAAGGTTAGTAGGACTGTAGTCATCTTACTAGTGCTATATGTATTACTGATTAGAAACAACATACTAATGTCTTAGTTTGTAAAGATTTGGTTATCTAAGAACTTCTCTATGAAAGATATAGGAGAACCAACCTATACTTTAGGAATAAAGATATAAAAAGATAGATCCAAGACGTTTCTTAGCTTATCCTAATCCATATAGATAGATAAAATGCTAATGAGGTTTAGAATAGAGAATTTTAATAGGAGATTCTTACCCATGTTACATGGGATGTCTCTTTTATAAAGTATATGTCTTAAGAGACAAAAAGAAACAGATAAAATGGATTATGTTCTATATTATTCGGTAATTGGATCAATCATATATGTTATGTTATGTACTAGACTAGACGTCTCTTATGCTTTAAGCATAACGAGCAGGTTTCAAGTCAATCGTGGTAATGGTCACTAGGTAGTTATGAAATACATCTTAAAATACTTAGGATGTTTTTCATAACCATTTATGGAGGAGCTTAATTAAAAGTTCAAAGGTACTTAGATGTTAGTTTTTATTTAGATCCAGATGATAGTAGACCACGATCAAGACACATCTTCACTCGAAATGTTGGTACAGTAAGTTAGAAGAGTTCTAAACAACCAACCATTGCAGATTCTACGATTGAGGTAAAGTACATTTTAGTATCAAAGGTAGTAAAGGAAGTGGTTTAGATCAAAAGTTCATTACTGAACTTGGAGTGGTTCTAGTATTGTTGAACTTATAGTATTGTATTGTGACAACAATGGTGCCATTGCACAGGAAAAGGAACAAAAGTCTCACTAATGGTCTAAACATAAGCTTATAAAGTTTTACTTAAGTGAGAAGATAGTGGAGTGAAAAGACATAATATTGGAGCGAGTTTTTATTGAAGAGAAACTTCCAGATCCTCTCACTAAGTTATTGTCTCAAAAGAGATATGATCAATATATGGATGGATATATTATTAGATAGGAGATTGACTTTAGTGCAAGTAGACGATTGTTAGTTTATGCTTATGTATCCTGTCAATTGGTTGCAATTTTATGTATGAAATTATTATTTTAATTAATAAAGGCATTTTTATCTTTATATATTATGTTAATTATTTGATTTTTTAATAATAAAAGTAAAATCCTTGAAATAATTAATGTGTGATTGAAATTATGATGAGATCATAATTATAAGATTCAATTTGCATTTATATATTATTTCCAAATTGTTCCTAATTATAGTTTTATCAAAACGAGATATTGATGAAATGGTAAAAACTAGCATATGTTATATTTCTTTCTTATGAAGAAACTAATTGATTTTATAAATTAAAGTATATAGATAATTAAACAAACTTTTGGGTGCTTATTAGAGAATAAGTTCACTGAACTGACCCAATTATAAGGATCCCAAATAGAATATTATTTATGTGTTTACGAATTTCCTCATTGTAATGGTTGTATAATTGATCTTTATGCTTGAGATTACTAAGTTATCTTATATGAGAATTACTATATTTTGATACTACTTATAACACGTCCTATTTAGGGTAACTTAGTCATTAGTACATAAATGCAGTATGAACCATATAGAAATAGTTAAATAAGTCAATTGAAGATTCATCACTCTAAAGTAATTAGAGATCGTGTTCTATTGTTCTAAATTAGTAGTGATTTAAGGAAATCTAGCCAGAGTGAATTGACATTTAAAAAGGTGTTTTTAAATATCATTTATAATCCAATTACTAACTTAGCAAGAACAAACATGATTAGATTCAAAAGAGTAGACACTATATTCATACTATGTCCAATTAGAACACTAAATGATGAAAGGATTGAATTACTTCATAACCATGCATTGGTAGGTTAAGTATAACCACTTTGGCATTCCTGATATTAGGCAGTCATAATATATTGCTAGGACGTCAAACTTGATCTGCGATTTTAAATTATTCAATTGAAGAATTAAATATAAATTTAAAAGAGTTTTAATTTATTTATAATTATAATTACAATCTATAATCATTGTTAACATATTAGGAACTTAATGAGTTACATATAAAAAGCAGTTTAAAAGAGAAAAACCATTTTTAATTAATTTGAACTTAACTATAAAGTTTGAGAAACTTTAAGGATAGAATATAAGATATTTTATTTTATTAAAATTAAATTAAAACTCTAACTATAATTAAAATATTTAATCATAGTAAAAATTTATTTTCTTTTCTATTTATAGGAATAAGCGTAAAGGAGCTAGCACGCTTACTATTTCCTCTCAAAGAGTTAAGTAATTTTTTTATTACTCTATGGATACTATTAAAGGTTGGACATGTGAACAGCTCATGGTAAACATATCGAAAAGGTTTCCAAAAGATCTTAGCAAGAATTTTGACTCAAATACAATTTTATATTTATGATTCATGTTTTTTAAGTTATTTAATTATTGTGATCTGATTAGAAACTATAAAAAAATATTTTTCAATGTGCCTATGATTCGATCAAAGTTTGTTTCCTAACAGTCTCATCTTTAAACCTTTAAGTGCATACTTAGGTACCTATATGGTATTATATCATTAGGATTTTGGTATCCTAAATATCCATTCTTTGATTTGATTAGTTATTTAGATGCACATCAAGTCAATAGTATTTTTAGATAGAAAGAACACATCAAATACTTATCAAGTCTTATAAAATGAATTTTCTTATAATTTAGTAAGAAACAAAATTTAGTTTTGTTATTAACTGTGAAATTCGAATATTTATTGGTTGGTAGTTATTACGCATCAATTATAATACTTAGACAATAACTTAGAGACTATAATATGGGCCTTATAAAGATACCAATTAAGTGTGATAACATTGGTGTCATTTTCTTTACAAAGAATCCTATTCAATACTCTAGAAGCAAGCTATAGAAATTAAATATCATTTCATTCCAGATCATGTGCAAAATGGGGATATTAAGAACTTATTGATGCACTAAATCAATTTACTAATATTTTCACTAAACCTATGAGTGATTATAGATTTTTTACTTAAAGGAGAGAATTAGGCATGATTGATTAAAATTATATTTGATTATGATCTCCTTTGACGCTTATATTTACCTTTGATTAATATTTCCATGAATTATTAAATGTTTAAGTGTTAATCATATTTATTTAGAGGATATTTGGACTGAGATCTTTGATTTCAAGTCACATTTATATCAACCAATATCCTAAAAATCTTATAAAACTTGGTGTGTTATGATATTGTAAGACCACTAATCTATGTAGTGGTCAACTGCAACATCACATTGGTTGACCAATGTCAGATAGTGGTAGACCAATGTTTCTATCTTTCCAAATAAATTATATATAGTGAGATTGTTAGTTGTTTGGTCACTTATATTGGTTAAATAATATAATAAATTGGTTTACCAACATGTTCAAGTTCTAAACACAAGTTTTCCCTTTTCTTCATTTGTTTCATAAGACACCTGTATCTATTTTGTTTGTAAAACACATCTCATTACTATAATAGTTAACCCACTAGGCACACCATTTCATATTGCCTTAATCACTCTACTCTCCAACTTTTCCACTCGAATCAATGAGCTCTCATCGAACTTTGTTGACAACATCTTCCATCTTTAGTAAATCTCAGGTAATAAAATAAGCTCTAATGGACTTTCTTACGACTTTAGAACCATATTACATCAACTCCAAGCTTTAATTCATCCAATCCCTTTTAGCGTAAGTATTAATTTCATTAGATTGATGATTTTTAAAATTCGTGATTTTTTTCAATTGTTGATTAGTTTCAATTAATTTCATATTTTTCAAATATGTTTATGTATTCAGTTTCATGAAATTAAATTCAAATTGAATCAATTTGCAAAATTGGAAGTGCTAGGGTTTTAGAATTAAGGATTTTTCTATTGTTCGCTCATTTTATATTATTTCTTCATATTAATTTTTTCTAAGTTAAATTGAAGGTTGAATCAAGGTTATTTAAAACCCAATTATGTTTGGTCATCCTTAATTTTGGCTGACTTTTATTTTAGGAAATTTTGACTATTGTAATTTACAAATTTTGAAATTATTCAAAATTATACAATATTTTATGAAATTGATGGTTGACTACTAAAATTAGGAATATATTTGAGTTATTCCAACATTCAATTTTGGCAAAATTTATCAATTCATTCCTTAATTGAAAATTTAATTAGGTATAATAAAAATTGGGATTTTTTAGATTGAGTAAAATTAGACATATTTGCATACAGTTGAACTTATTTAACATTTGTTTTGAAACATTAAAGGTTCAATTAAGCTTTTTTCTTGATTAAGTTTAATGAATTTTATCGATCTTGTTTTAAATTTCTTTAACTATGACTTTTTAGTCAAATATGCATAATACATGACCTAATAGTACATTTGTATATGTAGAGTGAACTTTGCTTATTGAGAATGAATGTAAATTGAAATTAATAAAGTTTTTATTTCACAAGGTTATTAAAGAGTTTTGCATATACATTGCTTATTATCTCATTGAATAATTGACATCCTTGTCCTATTATCCCTTTTAGAGCATTTGTATGACTTTTACGCATTAATGATGACTTTGATTTAAACTTCTTAAATTCTTCCACTCTTCTTGCATAGTTACCAATTAGTTGATGATCTAATAACTAGATCTCATTAGTGACAACAGATGAAATAGCAATAATCACATGATGAGGCTCCTTCACATAATACTAGTATTCATAAGCCTCTTTTGAGTCATATTATTTAGTTGATTGCAAATGATGATTCGTTACCTCAAAACTACGTTATGATTCTAAATTAGATTCTCCCTTCAATGCTCGTAAAGCCCATGTTACATTACTTCAAGGAGAGGTTCAATCCATCTAAGATAGAATTGAGGACTTATTACTCTTTAAAGATCACATTATGAACCTATTTACACTACCACTAGTTGATTTTCTTTTATATGCTTCTAAAAAGGGTAAAGGGTGTTAGTGATATTAGACATGTTCAAACAACAACAATAATAACAACAACAACGTTAACAACAACACCTAATATAAATTCAACTAAGGCATGGGATATGGGGAGGTCTAGTAGTACGCAACCTTACCCCTAACTAATAGAGAGGTTATTTCAATATTAGACATGTTAAAAAAGATCAACTATTATATTCAGAGGGACTAGTTGATTTTATTTAGATCATTTATATTTGC
>JANSVA010000001.1:20244917-20265998 GCA_025504915.1 Erythroxylum reticulatum
GGAAATTTATGTTTAGGAAGTAATTTCATTGTATATCCTTTTTATGTATAAAGGCTCAGGAGCAGTGAATTAAGGAGCTCGTGCCCAGGATTGTTGAAGCTAAGAGAGTGTATAACTTCTTTTGAGGTGAGTTGGGAAACCATATTTCTCATATGGGATTAGATCACTTTAATACATGTATGATGACTTGTATGTGAATTTTAGACCTAGGTAATACATAGTAGAATTTAATCTCCAATAGATGATAGTATATTTGTGTATTTAATAAACAACATTGTTTTGAATAACTCTTTGCTATTGGAGTGCAACTGATGTTTTTATTTCGTATTTTGATAAATGGCATTGGTTTCAACAAACCTGCACTCGAAGCGTAAAAGAATAATGTTTTATTTTCTGAAACTATGTTTTTTAACAAATTTGCACTTAAAGTGCAAAAGATGACTTTTATGGCATGAAATAATGTTTCTGAACTTACTTAGGCACAAATGAGTCATATATGCTACGTGTATATTTTCTCTTTTGGGCTTAGAGCCACAACAAAGTTTCATTTTATCAGTTGGACCGATAAATAAAGGCATGATGCCTACTTTAATTTTTGATGCTTAAATGTCGTATATGATTTTTTTGATTGGTGAGATAACGATTGGCCAATTGTGTGCTGGGCACAACAAATTAAGCGATTTTCGTGCCTTTGACGCTAGTATATTAAAGTCGAGTCGTCGTATCGACACTTTTCTACAAGACTTGTGGGTGATTCCACACCTAGGATCTAGACACCGATGAGGTCATCGCCTAAGGTCATGACACTCTTGTCGACTGTAGTTCGAACTCATCACGGATGAAAGTCGAGCCAACACCAAGTATCGGTGGGTGTGCATATTAGTTTGGTCGACTAGGGATGTCACACATTATTGTTTTGGCTTATTCTGATAATTGCTTTTTGATGAGTTTTAATTTATACATATGATGTTTTTATGCATTTGTATACTAGAACTGGAACCTATATCTACCAGATGGGTGATTAATAGGCTGAGCCTATGTGGTTCCTAACTAGTATACGTTGAGTCATAGGCTGTGCCTATGTGTTTTCTATATGACATATACTCACTTCATAGGTTATCTACACCATCTTGGTATGAATCGAATTCTATTTGTGATATATGCCTTTCCTGCTCACTAAGTACCTGGTGTACTCACCCCTTCCGTTTTCCGACCATGCAGGTTAATTTAGTGAGTTTGAAGCTCTGAGTGGATCGTGTGGTCATTTGACATTTTCGGGGTTTTACCACATGTAGGTAGTCTCTTAATTTTATTTTTGATGTATAGTGGCTCATGAACTGTTTTACTGTTTTATTAGTTTGGTTGTGTTAATATACTTTATGATTATATAAACTTAACTTTTGATTATTTGTTGTTGTAAAAGACTTAATGTATAAACTTTCAATACTATTGTTGAGATTGCCTTAAGTGGATTTTAAAGTACTGAAGTTGTGGTTGGTTGTGAATATAGAAGTGTGTTTGAAATTGTTTGCAGGTTTTGAGGTTTTTTTAAAATACAGTCGTTGTGCTGCCCAAATTCTTCAAAAAAATAATATAATAAAAAAAAGATATTCAGTTAGTCTTGCATGGTCGGATTAAGGATACTGATAGTATCCTTAGCCCAATTATGCGGCAGTTGTCATGAGCATGATGTGGTACCAAGTTGTGACAAAAATTTTTCACATTTGTTCCCATACATATTTCTTTGTTATATATGTTACCAAAGATGACTTGTTTATACTAAAACTTACTCTTGTATACATTTTGTTGAGCCCACATGTTTGGTGAATTTATGTATGGAGATGATAGGGGCACTTAAGTGTAACCATTTTTGATCTATAAAAGCCTACCTCAAATTTTACCCCTAGTGAACCAATTTAAGCTTGAACCTTTCTTTTCTTGCATATTAACCTTGTTACAATTTTACCGTTCTTTTCATTTATTTCCGTTATAATTTTGAGCCCTTAAATTGAAAGAATTGTATAAAGCTTATTTGCATAGGATTTTAACCACTTTTATGAAAAGTAAATCAGTTGATTCAAGTTATAATGTTTTGACTTCTTATTTTTTATAGGATGGGGGAGAAGTATATATATATATATAAACCTCCTCGTTGATATTTCTTGTTATACAATAATGAAAAATAAATAAAAATGATGAGATGATTGAAAGGATGCAATTTTAATAAAGTGAATTTTGTATTAATTTGAGTCAAAACTAGTGTGGATAAGTTTATATGGTTTCCTTCATTTTGTTAAACCTAAAAACTTCTTTTTGCCACACCTTTCCTGTGTCATGTTACAACCTTTATTAAGTACCTTAGATTTATGCATTATATTCACACTTATTAGTGGTAGCAATATGATTAATGAGGAAGTTTAAGGAAATAGGACATTTTGTTTTGATTTGAGAGCTTAAAGAACCCTAAACACTTTGACTGAATAGAGTGCAATCCATGAAAGGGAGTTAAGTTTTGTTTCATTTAATTTTGATGGAATTGATGAGATGCTAAGTTTTCATTCTAATTTTTTCTCCTATGAGTGTTTGTTCTCTTAATTTTTATTTTTATCTTAAACCTTTAATGAATATTAACTTTTGAGATATTTTTGCATAACATGAAAGAAGATGAGAGGCTATTAAGAGAATGATCAATATATTGACTTGATGTATGCTTGAGGTTCAGCATGAGTCTAATCGGGGGGAGGGAATTTGAGAAGATGTAATTTGTTCATATTACTTGTACTTATCTCTTTTGTTTTGGATTGATTTTGGTTCTTAATTGGTAAAATTAATATTTATTTTATTTTAAGAAGTGATAAGTGAAAATTGAACCAAATTTAGCTTTAAACCTCTCATTAGAGCATGATTTGTCAAAGCCATAAATTTTCGAAGGAAGAAAATGACATATTATTGAAATGGATAAGACAAGATCATGCATACTGCTAGATTCACTCAAATAAGTTTAGTTCAATTAAGAGACTTGTTCCCATCCTTATTATGTAGGGAGTTTTTTTTAAGATTATCTCTAGAATATTAAAAGAAGTTAGTTTTTTAAGAGAAGAGGATAAGAATGTTACATACACATTTTTTCATTTATAACTTTTGTCTTTCTTTTGTTTTCTTTTCTTCTTTCATCTATCTTTAGTGTGAAACTATAGTCATATGTGGCTAAATATGAATTTTCTAATTCAAGGGGAATCAAAACTCTAGTTATAACCTAAGGAGGTTTTGTATCCAAAACTAGCTCTGTATTTCAATTTAAGTATTTATTATTTCATGTTCTTTTATTTCATAAGTAATTGATATTAATTGATCTGATAAATTAATTTGATATTGATTATTTTACTAGTATCTATGAGTTTAGTGATCCATAATTATCATGAACGATTGGTATAAGTAGTAAGCAGGTTATTTATGTATTTATATATTTAACTTATGAGAAACAAGAAAACTAAATTGAATTGTTAGAGATATCTTAATTATTTAATTTGGGGTTTAGTCTTTTTCATGAAGCTTGTTGTTATCATTTAATTGATATGGTATGTTATCATATTCAATCAATTAATGGTAAGTTTTAATTTAAATGCTAGGTTTGAATAAATTAAATTAGAAAAATTGAGACGTACTGTAGCTATCTTAATAGGTTTTAGACTAATTGTTTGAGTTATAAAAATGTATTCTTCTTAGACTAATAATCAAAGTTACAATTGGATGAAATCTTTCCTTTGAATCATAGTACAGTAAAATTGAATTTCTCACTTTTATACTTAGTTGATTTATTTGATTCCTTATTAATTTTAAACAATTAATTGATTAATCATTAACTCCCATTCTATTTTATCAATTGAAATTAAGAAAACTAATTTTTAGTTCTCTTGAGATTAGATTTGGTTCTATACCTACCAAAAATGTTTAGTGAATTGGAGATTAATTTTGAAGGCTTTGACAACTTGTTCATCAGCTAGAACTATAAATTATTTTAATCAGAATTACAAAGTTGTAATTTGTTACAAAAGTAACCTATTGTTTATTATATCACTAATGTTACTAACATAGAGTGTAATGTAATTAAGCCTAATTCTATGTACAAAATATATGAAATAAGTAAAGGATGATAAAATTGTTAAAAGAGTAATTGGCTTATAAGGTATTATCAAAACATCATCTACTTCTCATCTTTTGAACTATCATCTCCTCCTTCGAAACTTTTTATTAAACCAACGAACTTTATAATCTATGTTTTGATGAGAACAAAATATAGTTACTACTAATAATTTATTATTTCATATTTTAAAAGAAAATCTCATGAAATAAAGGCAATAAACACTTTATAGAGATTAAATCCATTCAAGTAAAAAAGAAGATCAACACTAAAGGAAGATTCATGCTTAATTTCATTTAAGTAAAAAAGAAGATCAACAATAAGGAAGATTAATGCACAAGATGTCTATAAATTCATATGTAATTTTTTAGTCTATAAATTCATATGTAATTTTTCTTCTTTCTCTTGGTTAGTTTACTATTTGAAGGGCTTTTCATGTATAAACATATTATGTTTTGAATTTAATGCATAAATCTTTTCTATTATCAAAAGGAACTAAAGTTTTGATTTTAAAGAAATGCCTCTTAATCTTTAAAATATTATTTAGAGAAATTTTAAAATATTTTTAGATTAAGGTTTAGTCAAATAAATGTAGTTTGATCCTGGAAAAAACTTAAAAAATCTTTTAAAACATTTTTTAGACACATTGGTCAACCAATGTATAGGTGTGGTCAATCAGTGTATTATTTCAGACACATTGGTCGATCAATATATCTACTGTGACTTTATATAGAACATTGGTCGATTAATATGCCAGACTGGTCAACCAATATCAATGTCAGTAATATTAAAAACAATTAGTTTTTTGTGTCTAATTATATTTTAGAGCTAGTATGGGTATAAGTACTTGCGTATTCGGTTGTTGAACATTTTTATAACATTTTATAATTACAATAACATATTTACACGAGTTTTTGAGTATTTACAAGCATTCATTAGTTTTTTATTGATTAAAAGCCATTGAGAATTAAGGTGAGAAAATAAGGTTCATTTAAGTTGCAAAATTCAATTGGGGGTAGTTTTTCTTATATTTGGGTGTTCTTAGAATTAGTGAGGTTGCTTTTTATGTGACAGCCCAGATGACCCGCTCACAGATATTGTCTGCTTTGGGTCTTGACCCGGCCAAGCCCTCACGATTTTGCTTTTCTCGAGGCCTTCCCAGGAGGTCATCCATCCTAGTACTACTCTCACCCAAGCACATTTAACCTTGAAGTTCTGATGGAATCCGATGCATTAGGCCATGGAAAATGCATCTGTAAGGGAAAGGTATCCGTTCCCTTATAAGGCGTACTTTGTTTCCCTCTCCAACCGATGTGGGATCTCACACTCTCCACCCCCCCTTAGGGCCCAGCCCTCTTTTGGGGTCCATCCTAGCTGGTACAACCGTTCGAGTACCGGCTCTAATATCATGTGTGATAGCCCAGATCACCAGCTCACAGATATTGTCCACTTTGGGCCTTGACTCAGCCAAGCCCTCACGGTTTTGCTTTTCCTGAGGCCTCTCCCAGGAGGTCACCCATCCTAATACTACTCTCACCCAAACACATTTAACCTCAGAGTTCTGATGGGATCCGGCATTAGGCCATGGAAAATGCGTTTGTAAAGGAGAGGTATTCGTACTCTTATAAGGCGTACTTTGTTCCCCTCTCCAACCGACATGGGATCTCACGTTTTTTCTTAAGCTCAAAAGCTCACATAGATTTCAAAATGCATCAAGTCTTGCATATATTTTTTAATAAAACTAATGAGATACTTTAAACATTAGTCATGCTTGTCTCTCTTACATTAAAATTTAGATTAAGTTAGGGACTATTACTAAGCAACAATCATAAAATTTTAGGTTTCCATGAGGAATAATTAACATATGAATCATAGTATTCACAAGTGTAAGCATAAATCACATATTTTACCATAAAAAACAAAGAACTATTCAAAATATGGTATAATTACTCACTCTCCTCCACAAATAAATTATATATTGCCCCCAATATCTATATAAGATGCTCACATTCCACAAAATTGATCAACATCAAATAATTCAGAGAATATAATACTCTCGTAAGTTGTAAGCATTTGTAGCAAAATGAACTACAATGTAGGTGGACATTGAGGTGTTCAATTAGACTAGCCGTAAATTTAGCTATAATAACTGTTTTATTGGTTCCTTTCATTCTGTCTATTTCTATAACAAATTTGAACAAGAAAAAAATAATCTTAGACAATAACTAGATCAACCAATTAACAACTAAAATTAACAATGAAAATAAAACAACTAATATTAACTATAACTAAGAAAAGCTAATGTATCTAAATTAGTAGTATAAAATTTGAAAAATAATAAAATCTAATAATTCAAGAATTAATGAAAAATAATAATAAATAAAAGAAACCAAATAAGTGCCTATTAGGAAGAAGATTGGCTTTGAACAATAAACTGTAAGAAGCTGGATGTGTGCTAGAATGATTGGCTAATTGTGGTGCAAAATGTCGAGCATTAGTATGATGCTTATCACTTATGGAGTTGATGGATTGTTGCTAGAGGTTTGCTAGCCTAAAGTTGGTGTGGTTGCTACTGATGGAGCTAATTTTTCAATATTGATGCATTTGTGGGGCGTCAATGGATGCGTTGAGCAACATTAATATGGTTGGCTAATGCACTGATGTTTGTTGCTAGAGGGATGCTTATAGCTGTGGTTCACTAGTTAGTAGAGCTTGATGTTAGGCAAACATGTGACTTAAGACTTGGATAATGAAAAGAAATAAGTTAAGGTTTTATTTTGTGTTTGTTATTTTGTTTTTAATATTAAAAATTCAAAAAAATTTAATTACTCCCTAAAATGAAATAGTTTACTACATCCGTAAGGTGTGATCTCACTTTATGCTTTTTAGTAATTTGGAACTTAAGGGGTTTAATTCCAGATAATTAAGTTATTTAAGGTGTGATCTTGCTTTGTTCATTTTAGCATTCTTGAACTTAAAAGGAATGTTACCATAAACCTGAGTTATATAAGACGTATCTTGCCTTACGAATTTTGGCAGTTTTAATCTTAAGGTCTTTTATCCTAAAAGATGAATTGCATTAGGCGTGATTTAGCCTTATCAATTTTAGTAAGATGGAACTTAAGGCCTAATTTCTCCCTTAAACCAATAAAATGACTACAAAAAGAAAGTAAAAGAAATTTATAACTAAATAGAATTAATAAAAATTATCATGTTTGGGTTGCCTCCCAAAAAGCACAACTGTTTAACATCATTATACTTCACGAGGTTTTTCTTCTCAATCTTCTACATATTAAGGAAGTGCTAAATTAATATCCATCAAACTTGAGATTGTCATACCCTTATAAAATTGTTTCAATCTATGCCCGTTCACTTTAAATGTCCTTCTAGTATCTAAAATCTTTATTTACACTACACCATAATGAAATACATTGGTGAAAATTAAAGGGCTAATCCACTTAGAACGTAACTTAACTAATATGAGCTTTGATTGAGAATTTAATAATAACACTTCTTTCCCATCTCAAATTACTTCCTTAAGATCATATTTTCATGTATTTAGTTTTATCTTTGTAAATTATCAACCTTGGTTCCTTTAATTCTTGCAATTGCAATTTCCTTATCTCTCTAGTTTTGTCCAAATCCACACTGCAATGTCGCACCATCCAATAAGCTTTATCTTCAATTTCTATAGGTAAATATAAGCTTTACCAGAAACCAATCAATAAAGAGACATTCCTATCATTGTTTTTTAGGCTGTATAGTAAGCCTAAAAAGCATCGACTAGATGCAAACTCCTATCCTTTCTTTTCAGATTCATTTCTTTTCCAAAATAGATTTCACTGCCCTATTTACTTCTACCTGTCCATTCAATTGTGGATACTCGATAATGCACTCTATACTTTTTTAACAAAGTTGCCACTATTCTATTGCAAAAGTGACTCCCTTGGTCATTAATAATTGCTCGTGAAACTCCAAATGTATTGAAAATATTATATTTCATAAAACATATAATTTTCGTAGAATCAGTAGTCCTGGTGGCTTTTGCTACGACACTCTTTGAAGTATAATCAACTACCAAGAGTATGTAAGAAAAATCATGAGATAAAGGAAAAGGACTCATAAAATCAATACCTCATACATTAAATATCTCAACTATAAGAGCAAGGGTTTAAGGCTTTTCATTTCTAAGAGACAACGTACTTATCTTTTGACATATGTCGTAACTTTTATAAAAAAAATATAAGCATCTTTAAACGAAGTGTACTAATACAAATTGTTATTCAAAACCTTTCTAACACTTCATTTAGGACCAAAGTGACCTCCACAAATGTAATTGTGACAAAAAACTAAGTTAAATGATATTCTCTATTTGACACTCAACATCTATTAACTTGATCAAAGCAAAACTTCCACACATACGGTTCACCCCAAACGTAATGTTTTGCCTCATTCCTTATACTTTCCTTCATAAACTTACTAGTGTAATTAGCTACAATTCCAGTAACTAAATAATTAATAAGATCTGCATACCAAAAACTTGTACCTTTCATTTGGAATAATTGTTTATTAAGACAATTTTCAGAAATTGGTATAATTAATATTTTCATGCTTTACTAACACACTCAAATGGCTTACCACTGAATTTTTTGTTCCTTTCCAAACTTTTATTGCCAAACCAAATTCCTAAAGAAGCAAAATCCTTCTTATCAAACTTTGTTTAGACTCCTTCTTTTCTAAAAGGTATTCTAATGTTATATTATCAAAATAAACAATAGCTTTAGATCTAAGTAAATGAGATCTAAATTTATCTAAGGTAAAACTAATTGCTAAAGACTCATTCTTAGTTATAAAGTAATTACACTGTGTAGCATCCAATGTCCTTGAGGCAAAATAAATGACATGACTTTGCTTTCTCATCCTTTATCCTAAAACAACTCTCATTGCATAGTCGTCAGCATCCCACATGATCTCAAATGGTAGATCCCAATTTAGTGGTGGAATAATAGGCACGCACATCAATAATACCTTAAGTTTGTCAAAAGTTTTGTAACATTCTTCCCTAAATTCAAATCGAACATCTTTTTGAAGTAATTTTGACAATGGTTTAGCAATCTTTAAAATTTCATTAATAAACCTACAATAAAATCATGTATGTCCAAGAAAGGATCGAGCTTCCCTGATGTTTGTAATGTAAGGTAAGTTCATAGCTAAATCTATCTTTGCCTTATCAACTTTTATACCTTTAGATAGATTACATGTCCCAATACACATTTTATAGCTTAACACCAAATTTGTTTCGATGATCTATAAGCAGTGAAATCATTTGTGAATACTTTAATGTACTTCTCAATATTCTCAAAAAAATAATCATCATACACCTTTAAAATGTACTTAGAGCATTCCAAAAACCAAAGGGCATTTGTTGAAAGGTGTATGATCTAAAAAGACATGTAAAAATGGTATTTTCTTGGTCTTCTTGAGCAATTGTTGTTTGCTATTAACCTTAAAAAATATAAAAGTTAAAAAACATGATTTAACAACAAGTATTTCTAACATTTGATTTACAAATGGCAATGGGAACTGATCTGTTTTAGTAACCAAGTAAAGCTTCCTAAAATCTATGCATGTTTACTACCCATTTTACACCCTCATTAGCACCAACTCATCATTATATTCTCATCAACATCACTCCAGTTTTCTTTGGCATAACATGAATTGGGCTCACCTACTCACTATCTGAGATTAGATAGATTATAAATGTATCCAAAAGATTTACAATTTCTTTTATTAACAAATATTTCATTATTCCGTTAAATCTCTTTTCTAGTTCCTTATTGAATTAAAATTTTCTTCTTAAAGAATCCTATACATGCAAATTGTTAGATTTATACATTTTACATCAGATAAGGTCTAACCAATTCCTGTTTTATACTCTTTTAGAAGTGTTGCTAGCCTTTCTTCTTACCCTTTAGTCAACCCTTTAAAGATGATCGTAGGTGGCGACTCTCCTTCACCTAAATAAACATATTTTTAGGTGACTAGGTAAGGCTTTTAATTCTGTCTTTGGAACCTACAAAAATAAAAAGCAAGATTTTCTTATGCATTATAGTAATTTTTGCATTTAAAGTTTTTTATTCTATTGAACCACTGATAATGATTTTACACTTCGTAAATTTTATCAGCTTGATTATTCAATTCCAATTTAACATTAAAATTTGAATTAACACCAACACTTTCTTCTTCAAAAATATCCTACATAATTAAATCCACAATATTCATATGATAAATAGAGTGAAAATTGTTATGGTACTTTATTCCTTTAAAAATACTCCATTAAACTCAATGATAAAATTAACCTTATCCTTATTAATTATTATTTTAGTTATCTTCATGAACGACCTTCTTAACAAAATTGAATCAGAATGTTCCATACTATCTCTATCCATTTTCAAGATGTAAAGTCCACTAAAAATACCAACCATTAACCCGAACCAAAACATCCTTTATCACACCAATTAATATACATTTAAAAACAATGAATTAGCTAAATGATCACATTAGTTTGTTAAAAAGAATTCAAGTTCAAAGCTTGGTAAATTGAGTATTGTACGAAATTAATAGATGTACCTATATCTAACATATCACTCTTAATTTTCTCATCACGACACAAGGAAGTGTAAACATACCTGGATCTTTACATTTTTCTAGTAATTTTCTATTTATCATAGATGATACATTCTTAACCAAAATTATTTTCTCTTTATCCTTCAGTTTCCTTTTATTTTTGCATATCTATTTAAAGAATTTTGTATAATTTGGATTTTTTATGGCTTCTAGAAATGGCATATTGATTTCTACATCTAAAGGTCTCTAAGATCTCTGGCTTAAGTTTCTCTTTTTTTAGTTAACCAACCTACAAGGGAACGTAGATACATGTGCATTATATGATATAGGCAAAGAAAATTCATATTTTACCTTAGTTGCATCATAAGCTAACAATTTATCTTTTTTCTCTCCTTTTTCATACCTTTCTATCTTCATTAGTATATTCACATTCTCTTTAGGATTCACCAATGTTTATGAAGATAATTTTTCTTAATGCTTGCACTCCTAATTTATTAATAAAGGTGACTAATTGAGTGATTTGATTTCATAAATTTTAAAGGCTCTCTCTTATTTCCTATTGAAATTTTGAATATTAGTAGCAATTGTCTTAACAATTTCATCAAAAGGCGTATCTGAATTTGAGGGTTAAGATTGAGTAGGTATAGCTGCTTAAGGATGTCTATTGAAATTTTGAGGTTGGTATCTTTGCCACTCTCCTTGATTTTCATAGCTAAAATTTGGTTATTCCCTCCATCTGAGATTATAATGACTTGAACATGGATCATATTTTTTTAAGTTAACCAGGAAATCCCCTGATTATATTAGCTTATTGAATGGAGTTTTATTGTAATATAGAGCACATATCCATAAAATGCCCAGAGAATAAGCATATTCTACATACTCATGCAGATTGCAATTGACCTATAACTATTTGACAGACTAAAGTAGTAAAATCTCAAATTTTATCCTCAAGGTTAGTTGTACTTACCTCATTCATACACTTAGTAATTATATCCATCTTTATCCTAAATTGTTAAGAATTTTTGGCCATGTTTGATTTCATTGCTTATCTGCTTCTTGTGTTTTGTTTATCAAAATTCCCTACTAGTTGTATCTGTCATACTCTTATCCATTGGTAGTAACCCTTCATAAAAGTAATGAATCAAAAGTCGTTCAAGGATTTGAGGGTGTGGATAGCTAGGGTATAAAACCTCTCCTAATATTCATACAATATTTATATGGTGAATTGTCTTATCCCACATATCACCTTTATTATATTAGCATCTTGTAATGCAAGATATAACTTTTCCAAGAACAACCTTTTCATTACTTCCATATTGCCACTAAGCTAGCAGGAAGATAATAAAGCCAATATTTTGCCTTATCTTTCAATGATAATGAAAAGGCTTGAGATTAATTTGCTCTTCTATTACTTTATGTGGCTTCATCTAAGAGAAAACAATATAGAATTCTTTCAAGTGTTTATGTGGATCCTCACTTGTAAAACCCTGAAAGATAGGGAATAAGTGATCACAACATATTTTAATTCAAAATCTACCTCAACATCTAGAAATCTTATGCATAAGGACTGTTGATTTATATTTAATGCAGCTAACTCCCTTATTGTTCTAGTATTAGGATTTTTCATCTTTTCTTTAACTAATAAGGCAAAGAAACTAATAAAATAAAACATTTCCACAAAATTGCCCCAAAATTTTAAATCGATTATTAAAGCCCTCAAAATTAATCTCCAATTCACTAAATTTTTACAGTTGTTTTGAAATCAAGTCGAATCTCAAGAGAACCAAAAATTAGTTTCTTAATTTCAATTGATAAAATAAAATAGGATGTTTATGATTAATTAACTGATTATCTAAAATTAATTAGGAATCAAATAAATCAACTAAGTATAAAAGTGAGAAATTCAATTTACTTAATCATAATTAAAAGGAAGGATCTCATCTACTTGTAACTTTAATAATTGATTTAAAAAGAATAAATTTTTAGAAATCAAGCAGTTAGTCTGAAACCTATTAAGATAACCATAATAAGCCTTAATTTTCCTAAATTAATTGAATTAAAACTTGTCATTAATTAATTGGGTATGTTAGCATTCTATATCAATTAAATGGTAGCAATATGCTTCACGAAAAAGAACAAACCATAAATTAAATAATTGAGATAACTACAACTATTCAATTTAGTTTTCTTGTTTTTCATAAGTTAAATATGCAAATGCATAAATAACCTAATTGCAACTTGTACTAATCATTCATCATATTTATGGATCACTGAACTTATGGTTAGCAATAAAATAATCAACATAAAATTTATTTGTCAGATTAATTAATATTAATTACTCATAGAATAAAAGAACATGAGATAAGAAATACTTAAATAAAAATAAAAATATAGGTTTGGATCAAAACCTTTGAAGATTACAACTAGAGTTTTGAATCCCTTAAATCAAAAAATTCATATTTAGCCACATATAGTTATACTTCCACACCAAAGATAGATGAAAGAAGGAAAGAAGATAAAAGGAAGACAAAAGGGAATAATGAGAAAGCATCTGGGTAATGTTCTCCTCCTCTTTTCCTACTTAAAAACTAATTTCTTTCAATATTCCAAAGATAAATCTTTTAAACAAATCAAAATCCTATATAATAGGGTTAGGAATAAGTCTCTTCATTAAACTATACTTTTTATGGTGAATCTAGCTCTGGGCATGATCTCACCTTATTCACTTCAATAATATGTCGTCTTCTTTCATCCACAATTTACAGCTTTGAAAAATGATGCTCTATTGAGAAATTTCAAACCAAAGTTGGTTCAATCTCCACTTGTCACTTCCTAAAACAAAATAAATATTAATTTTACAAATTAAGCACCAAAATCAACCTAAAACAAAAGAGATAAGTCTAATTAATATAACCAATTCACATCTTATCAACTGGTTGACTGAAATTTTGAATTTAAAATATAGTGTACCTTCATTTTTATTTCAATTAAAAGGACTTTAACATTCTTATATGCCACGATTATAAGATGTTCCCTTAACTTGTCGAGTTTTTTTTTAATAAACCTCTAATAAAAGGGTTAAACTAAGCAATACATATTCAAGATGTTTTTCAAACAATTGAAAATTTTAAAGGTGTTAGACGCTAATGATGCCCAAGAGATAAAGGATAAATTGGGTGTTTACAAAATTCAATAATTTTTCTAACTATTAAACTCAATTTAACAGTAATTAATATATAGAAGAATAAAGAGAATGTTTATCATAAACTAATCAAATAGATTTATAATAGTTCAGCAAACAACGTTTGTCTATGTCCACTCCAAAGACTCTTCTTGGAATTCCATTATAATTTTTCTTTTAAGATAAATAAAAACCTTTTTCAATCTTTTCTCAATAAACAAGAAGCCTTTTATAATCTTCCTTCACGGTGAAAACGAACCTCAATGTTAATTAGAACACACCTAAGTACAATAATATAACACCTCATCCAACTTTTATAACTCAAAATACCTCATTTGATCACTTGATAACTCTAAAGAGGCTCACTTACACAAATATGAGATAATGATGCTCAAATAATTGGAAAACACTTAAAATATATGTAAATATACCCAAATGCTTTTTGGTGTTGGGGCCAATGAGTAAACATGCGTTTGTAAAATTTTAGGACTCCTAATAATAGTTAGAAACAAATTAGTTGTCAAAATGACTAGTTGCAGAGTACTGGTCGACTAGTATAGTATATTGGTCGACTAATGTGCATTGAGTGCACAAACTAACTAATTATTAAGAAACTAGTTGACTATTAGGCATATTGGTCAATGAATATATACACCAATGTTAGTACAAACTCTTAGTTCATTAAATTTGATAAATTTAACTTATATTGGCCAACCACTTACACATATAGGTTAACCAATCACCCCAAAAACAAGATTTTAGAAACTTCAAATGGTCAAACACAATTTTTTTAATGCAATTATAATTTAAACACTTCCTAAAATGTTTCCTAGATAGTTTTTGAAAGATCAAGAGGCTTTTTATTAAAATCAAAAGCTTAAATGCCTCTTAATAAATGAAAAGACACGTGCGATAAAATGAAAATATTTATTTATAGGGAGCCTTTTACAAAATCAAAGTGACTAAATGAGATCACAATTAACATTACAAACTAAAGAATGATCTTTATATTCCTTGTTCTTCTTTTGTTTTTAACTTGGTCTTTAGTCTATAACTTGCAAACTTCATCTCCTCTTTTATCAACTTTATGAACTATCCTCTTAAGTTTATAACTCATATTGTTCTCACATTTATCTATTCTCACAAAATAATTATCTCGCTAGTAATAACTATGTTTTATGATCATTAGATTAGAACCTCCCTTGGTTCAAAAATCTCCCTTTTTTTTATAATGACAACATTTTTATGATTTTAGAGAATAATAATAAAACTAAGTATATATACAAAGAACTATCTATATCAATTTAAGGATTAGCTCCCTTTAATTAGTGTATAAAATTCAATTCAATATCAAGAATAAAAGAGATATTCAAAGAATTATCCAAACATCTAGGTAAAAGAAATTTAGTCAAGTGTAAAACTATCACAATATAAAAGTCACCACATATACAAAAGCCACTCCCATTGAATGTCATCATTGCCGCTAAATCTAATATCACATATTTTTCTTCCCCTTTTTGGAATCATAAAAAAGAAATCAATTACTTAAAAATGTAAAAAATAAAAATATTATTAAGATTGATAAAACTTTCTTAATAAAGAGTGCCATTAGATATTTAAATGTCAAAAAAGTTAATTTTTGTTGAAGAATCCCTAATTATATATATACTAAAATATATATATAATTTTAATATTATGCCTGAGTTGAAAAAACTCGTAAAAAATATAAGTGCAATATTTAACCATTAATTTCATAAAGAAGTGTATAATTCTGAAAGTCCCAAAAAATTTCAAAATTAGTATTTTGATATAGTTTAATGAGAAACAACCTTGACTCCTTTTATCATTTAACTATAAATGCATCAATTTAAAAAGATAACTCTTACTGAAGAAAGCTTTTGAAAATCTCTAAGTTTAAAATCCAAAAATGACAAATTTTGAATTTGATGCAATCTAAAGAGATTTTTATGAATTAGGGGATAGTGATTTTCAAAAAGCTTGTCTAAGATTTCAGAAGATATAAATAGCCAAGATGAAAAATATAAGAAAAAAGAGAGCTTTAATTATGAAGACTAATCAGCCATACAACTTCACTAGTTGACCATTATGTGTGGTTCTCCATACTTATTGACCAACTAGGGTGTAAACTCACTAGAATGAAAAAAATTTTAGGAAAAGGAGTAGTGATCGACCACTCAAAAGCATTGGTCGACAATTTTATCTAAATTTTTCACCAAAGGAGCTACCAAACTCCTTACAAACTAATTACAATGAAATTTTTTACGAAAAGGGGATATCGATTGATTGGTCAAACATATTGGTCAACCATTGTGAGTAAGTGGACTATTAAGACTTCAACCAAATGATGAACAAACACACTATGTGTGGCATTTTGAGTGTTTTTGATAATATTAGTCGATGACACTATAATGGTGGTTGACCAATATGACCTGAAAATTTGCAAATCAAACCCAAAGCTTAAATTAAAACATTAAAACACTTAATAATTCATGAAAATGCCTATTAAGGATAATTACAGGCATTAAAAGAGACTTTTATAACATTGTAACTTATCTAATTCTCTCATAATATCATCATTCATTAGTTTAGTGAGACTATATCTCAATTGATCTAGTATATTAACAAATTTTGACTCAATATCCCTATTTGCATATAATATCTAGGTTTAAGTCTATAATATACCAAACATATGATCAATTCCTCATTCATAGTGCAAAACTTAAACATTCATCAGTGAGGATTAAAACTCAAATTGACACATAAATGCAAGATGTATCATGAACTAATAATTACCTCTTATTGAACATCATGTATGATATTATTTGAATGAAGATTCTTCCTAAATTTTCAATTAATTGGAAGTATCTCATCTTTCTTATTATCCTTAATTCGTTCAACAATTGGCTCTTTTAAAAGACTTTGTTCATTCTTGTTCTCTTTAAAGGCTAATTTCTCTATATTCTACATAAGCATTTTTAATATTGTTTTGATATACAAAGGTTAGATTCATCAAGATAAAAATATATATAAACTCTTCAAAAATAATACTACCATCTCTACTATACGTTATTTTCTCTTTAAAAATAAGGCAATATATATGTTTTAAGTGCCTAAATAAGCTTGTATCCTTGATTACTATGCTCCTTATTTTTAACCCCCACTTTTAAAGTTTTGCTTACCATTATTTATTTCAACATGTCCATACTTACCATAAAATGACATACCATGTTATATGAATGATGATGACACATAAATTCAATACTTGGTATTCTATATGTGTATGCATAATAAGGAATCTTACTTTGGATCTTAAAAGTGTTGAATGTTTTCAGTGAGATGAGCTACCATGATTATATATATGATACATATTATAAATGAAGGCTTGATGATGATACATATTATAAATGAAGGCTTGATGCATACTTTTTTAAGGTATAAAGGGGCATGAATTGGGTTTGTGTGTTATCATAAAAGTTATGCCTATTCTTTCCTTACAAGTATTAAAATCCATGCCTAAATTGTGAGTTATATATGAAAGCATGATACTTGCTCTTAGAGCGAGTTCTAATAGATGTGGCATGTGCATGCATATGCTTAGATGTGTAGGGCCCATAATAATTTGTTATATTACTAATAGTTCTTCGTTATGCAAACATTTTCCCTTTATAAACATGATTTTAAAATTGGCTTCGCTTTTATGGTTGTATCATATTCCATACAAAGATGGAAATAAGTCAAGTTAGGCTCCAACCCGACTTGAAAAACTTTTTTGGACTTGGGCCTAACCTAAAGCCTGATCAAGCATGATTAAATATATATTTTTATTCTTAAAAATTAAAAATAACATCATTTCACTTAAAAATTTTGGGCTTTAGGTCATGTCACGACCCGATACCATATCAAGCACATGACAATCGTCGTATACCTCGACTAAGGACACTCACAATATCTTTAATCTGACTATCCAAGGTTCCCCCTTCCTCCCTTTTTTTGAAAAATTTAGGCAATACAACTGTTGTATTTTAAAAATCCCAAAACTCAATCAAATACCTTCAAACAATTTTAAACACACTTCTATATTCACATTAAAATTCTACCATAACTTCTAGACTTTTAAGTCCACTCAAAAGCAATCTCAACAACAATACCAAAAGTTCTTACATCAGGTCTTTTACAAACTACAAGATAGCCAAGAGTTAATTTATAAAGTCATATGGCATATCATCATAACCAATCTAATAAAAATAGTTCATGAGCCACTATATAAAAAGAAAGTATAAAACAAAGACTTCCCACGTCCAATGGGTAATGCCCTGAAAATGTCAAAAAACCACATGATACACTCAGAGCTTCAAGTTCTCCAAATTAACCTATATGGTTGGAAAGTAGAGGGGGTGAGAACACTATGTACTCAGTGAGCAGAAAAAACATATATCATAAACAAAATCCGATACACACCAAGACGGTCTAGATAACTTAAGGACGGGTTTTTCCGCACATCTAGCATACACATAACCACCTATGAAGTAAACATACATGATATAGAAACACATAGGCCTAGCCTATGACTCAACATATACTGGTTAGAAACTATATAGGCCTAGCCTATTAATCACTCATCCAGTGAGCATAGGTTCCAGTTCCATCATACAAAAGCAAAAAAGCATCATATGTATAAATCAAATCTCGTCAGGAAAATAAATCTCATAATAGGCCAAAGATATCATGTCTGACGCCACTAGTCGGCCAAACTAGTATGCACACGCACCAATTCCTGATGTTGGCTTAACTTTCATCCGTGGTGAGTCTAAACTATAGTCGAAAAAATGTCATGACCTTAGGTCATGACCTCGTCGGTATCCAAATCCTAAGTGTGAAATCACCTGCAAGTCTCATATAAAGTTATCGATACCGACTTGACTTTTATATACTAGTGTCAAGGGTACGGGGGTCGTTTAAGCTGTTGTGCCTAGCACATAATTGGCCAGTCATATGCTAGGCACAACAGCTTAAGTGACCCCTGTATCCTTACCTCACCAATCAAAAAAATCATATGCAAATATTAAGTACAAAAAAAAATCAAGTAAGTCACTATGCTTTTATTTATCAATCCAACTAATAAAATGGAACCTTGTTATGACTCTAAGCCAAAAGAGAATACATACACACAGCATACATGACTCATTTATACATGAGTAAGTTCCAAAACATTATTTCATGTAATAAAAGTCATCTTTTGCAATCCAAGTGCAAAGTTGGTCAAAAATATAGTTTCAAAAAATAAAACGTTGTCCTTTGCACTTCAAATGCAGGTTTGTTGAAAACAATATCATTTCTAAAAATATGTAATAAAAAATCAGTTGTACTCTACATGCAAAAAGTTATTGAAAATAATGTAATTTATTAAATACACAAATATACTACCATCTATTCGAGATTCAATTCTACTATACATTACTTAGATTCAAAATTCACATACAAATCATCAGGCATGTCTTAGGATGTTCTAGTCCTATTTGAGAGATATGTTTTCCCCAACTCACTCAAAAGAAGGTGTACACTCCCTTGACTTCAATAATCCTCGACACAAGCTCCTTAATCCGTAGCTCTTGAGCCTTTATACATACAAATATACAATGTATTTACTACTTAAATATGTATCTCATATTCATACATTACCACAACCAAATTCATCCCTAATCAATCATCATAAATGTTATTCTAACATATGTCAATAATTTAATAATTCACTTACTAATTTAGCTCAATGTCTCCTCAACCATCAAGCTAACCTAACCTAATGTGCAATGTTTACATCCCTTTCTTCCTAATGTTCCTTTATGAACAAGTTGTCTTCTTTTAATCATAACTCTCTCTACAAAAATCCAAATGCCATGATTTTTGTTCCCCCCGAGATTAGACTTCCATTAGTTTTAATATATCTAAAAATTACTCAAACAGCATCTCCCTTTAAAATATAATCTCCATCTAAATTTTGTTTTATTTCAGGTAAGAAACAGACTGGCATCAAACACTTAACCCTCAATAAATCATTATCAATACATATCATAACAAAAATGTTTCACAGAAGCATTAATAAGACATCAATAATTTATACTTTCACTAATTCTGACTCTAAGGTCCCCAAAAATTAGGAAATAATACAAGATTCCTACACAGGGGTCTATCACAGGCAGTATTAGGGAAACGATCATCACTCAAACTCTAGTGACTATTTTGTCAAGCCACTTTCACATAGGTCAATTTAAGACCTATATCTATAACTTTCATTCTTTAAGTTTCTTCAAATTCATGCTCTAAGAATATGAAAAACAGATCGAAAAAGAAAGATGAAATTGAAACCAAAATTTCAACTTACCTTGATGACTTCTTTCCTTCTCATCTTGTCTTCCCCTTTTTCTCTCCTTCTCTTGTCATTTTCGTTTTTCTACCTCTTCTAACCTTATGGCCGACAAGGTCAAACTAATTTATCTGTCACTATTCCATTGATCCATGTGTTACCATTCTATTGGTACATATGTTATCCTTCTATTGGTCCATATGTTACTATTCAATTGGTCTACGTGTCACTTACTTTAGGCTCCACATGTCACTCATTTTAAGCCTCCATATGTTACTACATGAAAGGCTAAACATGTCACCAATTGTAAGGTTACATATGTCACCAATTGCAAGGCTATATATGTCACCATTTATAAAGCTACACATGTCAGCATTATATTGCTCCACATGTCATAAGTCTAAAATGCCATTTGTCATAAACTTTAAAGGCCACTTGTCGCAATTATACTCAAGCCACTTGTCATCCATTTAATTGAGTCATTTGTCACTTATTCCAAATGCCACATTTCACCATTTCATAGGCCTAATCAACCTAAATTCCCATGTATCAATTTGTCTTGCTCTTTAATATTTTTCTTAATCTAGATGCACATATCACCTCATAAATTACTCAATTGTAACAATAAATTCCCAATTCACTAATTGTAATCCATCAACATATGATATTGGTAAATCAAAATGCAAAACATTGGGAATGCATATTCATATCACATTCATTTTTGTTCCATACCCCAGAATATGTCAA